>OX104111.1:74245184-74666320 GCA_944474755.1 Limnoperna fortunei
TTCCCATTATAAATTTTGTTTCGCGACATGTCGTAAAGACATTTTGTACTATGGATGTATAAGACATTACGCTTTCGCAGTTGACCCTGTCACACCGAACACTTGTTCTTTATGGAGTTATCTCCCCTGTTACAGAAAAGCTTGTGTGCAGATAAACTATGAAACCGTAGAAGATTTCGCAATAAAAGTTGTTGCAAAATGGTCAGCTATGGATTGCGACAATTTGTTACATATCGCGCAAAGTATTTTGACGACTCCTTGTAGGAGTTATTTCCCCTTATTTATTGGAAGTAAAATTTGTACCATAGTAACTCATGAACCAGAGGTGATATAGACTAGATATTTCACAGTTGGTCATCATTGACCTTGACCTTGAAAAAGGTCACAAGGTCAAAGGTCAAGGTCATGTTCTAATTTTTGACCTTTGGTTGTGTGCAGATCTCCTCCTTTACTATAATAGATAGAGAACTGAAACCTTTACCAAAATGTGTATCATATTGAGATCTTGAATCGTCACTTTTTTAATTTGACATTTTTATAAGAGTTATCTCCCCTAGACCAATAAAATGTATTGTGAATTGCATTATATCACTATATCTCAGTAACTATAACAGATATATATATGAAACCTTATATCATTGGTCATCATTGACCTTGACCTTGAAAATGGACACAAGGTCAAAGGTCAAGGTCACGTTTGAAATTTTGGCATTGTCTTGTCATCGCTATTACTTTGAAACGGTAAAAGATAGGCTATAAGTTATAATGGATAAAATGTTGGTCTCATAAAGGCGCAACTTTTTTCTATTTAGATGGAAAGGATCCGGCTTCATCTTATAGGAGTTATCCCCCATTACAAACACTGATAATTAGTTTTTCATTAATTACTTATCAACTATTGATAGTAGAGACATGGGGTCTTCACTATGGATCATTAGGACCCTTGACCTTGAAAACAAATACAAGGTCAAAGGTCAAGGTCATTTTCAAATTTTTTGTATATATTATAAGTTGTCATATCTTAATGACTTTAAGTGATATTGGCATAAAATCTTCAATGTTGATCACTGTTGACCTTCAGCATGGTCAAGGTCATGCTGTAAAAGTCAAGGTCAAAGTCCTTTATAAATGTTTTTCATGGTACTATGTATTTTGAATGGCTTCTTCTTTTAATGCTATTGCCTATAAGTAATACTTACGCAGATTAAAAGATCAGTTGTCAAGGTGATTCAAGTTTTCTTACGTCCTATTTAATGACCTTTCTTATTTTTTAAGATATCTAAATAGTTTTTAAATAATTTTTGTTCTTATTAATTGCTATAGACAAATTACGTATGTTTCTTAGCTTTTTGGTTTCAAGGTCATTTATTTAAGGTCTTCTTTTGAAGTGGAAAGCCTATTAATCGTTCTTTAGAACGATTGAACCTATATTTATTCTTATTTTTTTTCCGCCAAGTTTTCTTATCCCATTATAAATTTTGTTTCGCGACATGTCGTAAAGACATTTTGTACTATGGATGTATGAGACATTACGCTTTCGCAGTTAACCCTGGCTGACCGAACACTTTTTCTTTACGGAGTTATTTCCCCTGTCATAAAAAAGCTTGTGTGCAGATAAACTATGAAACCGTAAAAGATTTCGCAATAAAAGTTGTTGCAAAATGGTCAGCTATGGATTGCGACAATTTGTTACATATCGCGCAAAGTATTTTGACGACTCCTTGTAGGAGTTATTTCCCCTTATTTATTGGAAGTACAATTTGTACCATTGTAACTCATGAACCAGAGGTGATATAGACTAGATATTTCACAGTTGGTCATCATTGACCTTGACCTTGAAAAAAAGGTCACAAGGTCAAAGGTCAAGGTCATGTTCTAATTTTTGACCCTTGGTTGTGTGCAGATCTCCTCCTTTACTATAATAGATAGAGAACTGAAACCTTTACCAAAATGTGTATCATATTGAGATCTTGAATCGTCACTTTTTTTATTTGACATTTTTATAAGAGTTATCTCCCCTAGACCAATAAAATGTATTGTGAATTGCATTATATCACTATATCTCAGTAACTATAACAGATATATATATGAAACCTTATATCATTGGTCATCATTGACCTTGACCTTGTAAATGGACACAAGGTCAAAGGTCAAGGTCACGTTCTCAATTTTGACATTGTCTCGCCATCGCTATTTCCTTGAAACGGTAAAAGATAGGCAACAACTTGTAATAGGTAAAATGTCAACTTTCACCTTGACCTTGCCCAAGGTCACAAGGTCAAAGGTCAAGGTCACCTGTGTTTCAGTACAGCGACATGTGAATTTTTGTACCTTTGGATTCGATTTGTTTTTTTAGCTTTCTACATGTCGCAATAAAATTTGGTGCCAGGCACGGGCAAAAACATGGGGAATTTGAGGGTATTCCGCCAGCCTGCAAAAATAAAGGGGGGGGTGTTTCTAAGGTACCCCATAAGAATGTAGTGTGCAGATTTCATCCTAGACCGCAGAGAATGGTGAAACAAAATGGACGCCAATTAGTTCGGGGATCGATGTCCTTGAATTGTCGCTACAGTAGAAATCATTCTGACGAACGATAAAAAAATTTCCAGGTCATGAAAGTTGAAGATAGGTTTTTTATGCAAAAATCGCGATTTTCAGAAAAACCATAAATCCTAGCTTTTCGAAAATGGTGCCAATCGATTTAGAATGTCGATTTTACCCCAACCAAGTATCTCGGATGTGCATAAATGTCAACAAACTCGAAAATCGGCAGAAAAAATCAAATGTCGAGACCCAATCGGTACCCCCTAGATTTCAGCGGTTGAATGTTTGTGCATTGATAAATCCTTAAAATATACATCTGAATTATGTCTTCATGAGTTGTTCTAGCTGAAACAAACATGTTTTGTACTTTCATTTATTTTGAAATCACAATAAAGTCCACGCGATGTGTCGTCTGTTCCTTCCTTTTGGTGAAAATCCGTTGCCTTTTACAATGCATTGAACGTAATATTCCAACGTTGATCACAACTGCATAATTGTTGACCTCCTGAGCCGTGATCTTGATGACATTTTTATGTATATCGCGATCATATGTAATATGCATCTGCGCAGTATAAAGTCTCTCCCCCAAAAGAATATAATATACTAACTCCGCGATAATATAACTCGATATCACGTGACGAAAGACGAAGTAACCAGTCAAATCAAAGCGTTCTATATGTATTTCATAAATAAAAATCAAAGAATTTTCTGTCTTTCTTATTTATTTCATTTGTAAATACACGAAAACAATATAAAATGTCTTTGTATTTTAAATGTAGAAAACACATAGAAGGTATATATACGTCAAAATTTGATATGTCATCAACAAGCTTCCGTGGCGCAGTGGATAGAGCGCAGGGCTGGCAATACTGACATCCTGAGTTCGATACTAGGATGTGACAAGTCATTTTTGCATGGTTTTCTGCTACGTTTCACGTATATTTTGTGCAGTTATGTACTTTTATATAGAAAAAAAAAAATTTTTTTTTACGCTGCGGTGTAAAAAATGTCGCTTGATGTGGAAAACATGATTTTTTCTTCCGAAGGAAGAAAGGAACTTTAATTATTAAGGCTTTCCACTTTCCAGTGGAAAGACTTACTGTTATTAGTCTGTTTCTTATTATTATTCTTATTTTTTTTCCGCCAAGTTTTCTTATCCCATTATAAATTTTGTTTCGCGACATGTCGTAAAGACATTTTGTACTATGGATGTATGAGACATTACGCTTTCGCAGTTAACCCTGGCTGACCGAACACTTTTTCTTTACGGAGTTATTTCCCCTGTCATAAAAAAGCTTGTGTGCAGATAAACTATGAAACCGTAAAAGATTTCGCAATAAAAGTTGTTGCAAAATGGTCAGCTATGGATTGCGACAATTTGTTACATATCGCGCAAAGTATTTTGACGACTCCTTGTAGGAGTTATTTCCCCTTATTTATTGGAAGTACAATTTGTACCATTGTAACTCATGAACCAGAGGTGATATAGACTAGATATTTCACAGTTGGTCATCATTGACCTTGACCTTGAAAAAGGTCACAAGGTCAAAGGTCAAGGTCATGTTCTAATTTTTGACACTTGGTTGTGTGCAGATCTCCTCCTTTACTATAATAGATAGAGAACTGAAACCTTTACCAAAATGTGTATCATATTGAGATCTTGAATCGTCACTTTTTTTATTTGACATTTTTATAAGAGTTATCTCCCCTAGACCAATAAAATGTATTGTGAATTGCATTATATCACTATATCTCAGTAACTATAACAGATATATATATGAAACCTTATATCATTGGTCATCATTGACCTTGACCTTGTAAATGGACACAAGGTCAAAGGTCAAGGTCACGTTCTCAATTTTGACATTGTCTCGCCATCGCTATTTCCTTGAAACGGTAAAAGATAGGCAACAACTTGTAATAGGTAAAATGTCAACTTTCACCTTGACCTTGCCCAAGGTCACAAGGTCAAAGGTCAAGGTCACCTGTGTTTCAGTACAGCGACATGTGAATTTTTGTACCTTTGGATTCGATTTGTTTTTTTAGCTTTCTACATGTCGCAATAAAATTTGGTGCCAGGCACGGGCAAAAACATGGGGAATTTGAGGGTATTCCGCCAGCCTGCAAAAATAAAGGGGGGGGGGTGTTTCTAAGGTACCCCATAAGAATGTAGTGTGCAGATTTCATCCTAGACCGCAGAGAATGGTGAAACAAAATGGACGCCAATTAGTTCGGGGATCGATGTCCTTGAATTGTCGCTACAGTAGAAATCATTCTGACGAACGATAAAAAAATTTCCAGGTCATGAAAGTTGAAGATAGGTTTTTTATGCAAAAATCGCGATTTTCAGAAAAACCATAAATCCTAGCTTTTCGAAAATGGTGCCAATCGATTTAGAATGTCGATTTTACCCCAACCAAGTATCTCGGATGTGCATAAATGTCAACAAACTCGAAAATCGGCAGAAAAAATCAAATGTCGAGACCCAATCGGTACCCCCTAGATTTCAGCGGTTGAATGTTTGTGCATTGATAAATCCTTAAAATATACATCTGAATTATGTCTTCATGAGTTGTTCTAGCTGAAACAAACATGTTTTGTACTTTCATTTATTTTGAAATCACAATAAAGTCCACGCGATGTGTCGTCTGTTCCTTCCTTTTGGTGAAAATCCGTTGCCTTTTACAATGCATTGAACGTAATATTCCAACGTTGATCACAACTGCATAATTGTTGACCTCCTGAGCCGTGATCTTGATGACATTTTTATGTATATCGCGATCATATGTAATATGCATCTGCGCAGTATAAAGTCTCTCCCCCAAAAGAATATAATATACTAACTCCGCGATAATATAACTCGATATCACGTGACGAAAGACGAAGTAACCAGTCAAATCAAAGCGTTCTATATGTATTTCATAAATAAAAATCAAAGAATTTTCTGTCTTTCTTATTTATTTCATTTGTAAATACACGAAAACAATATAAAATGTCTTTGTATTTTAAATGTAGAAAACACATAGAAGGTATATATACGTCAAAATTTGATATGTCATCAACAAGCTTCCGTGGCGCAGTGGATAGAGCGCAGGGCTGGCAATACTGACATCCTGAGTTCGATACTAGGATGTGACAAGTCATTTTTGCATGGTTTTCTGCTACGTTTCACGTATATTTTGTGCAGTTATGTACTTTTATATAGAAAAAAAAAAATTTTTTTTTACGCTGCGGTGTAAAAAATGTCGCTTGATGTGGAAAACATGATTTTTTCTTCCGAAGGAAGAAAGGAACTTTAATTATTAAGGCTTTCCACATTCCAGTGGAAAGACTTACTGTTATTAGTCTGTTTCTTATTAAGGTCTTTCCCCTTTCCAAGGGAAAGACCTTACTGTATTTCTTATGATTATTATTATTATTATTATTAAGGCTTTCCACTTTCCAGTGGAAAGACTTATTGCATTTTGTCTGTTTCTTATTATTATTATTCTTATTATTCTTCCGCCAAGTTTTTTCTTTTGCCATTATAAATTTTGTTTCGCGACATGTCGTAAAGACATTTTGTACTATTAATGTATGAGACATTACGCTTTCGCAGTTAACCCTGTCACACCGAACACTTTTTCTTTTCGGAGTTATTTCCCCTGTCATAAAAATCTTGTGTGCAGATAAACTTTGAAACCGTAAAAGATTTCGCAATGAAAGTTGTTGCAAAATGCTCAGCTATTGATTGCGACAATTTGTTACATATCGCGCAAAGTATTTTGACGACTCCTTGTTGGAGTTATTTCCCCTTATTTATTGGAAGTACATTTTGTACCATAGTAACTCATGAACCAGAGTTGACAGAGACTAGATATTTCACAGTTGGTCATCATTGACCTTGACCTTGAAAAAGGTCACAAGGTCAAAGGTCAAGGTCACATTCTAAATTTTGACACTGTGGTGTGTGCGATTCTCCTCCTGAACCATAAGAGATACAGAAATAAATCTTTTACCAAAATGTGTATCATATTAAGGTCTTGAAAGGTCACTATAAATGATTTGACTTTTGAAAGAGTTATCTCCCCTGGATCAATTAAATATAGTGTATATAGCGTTATCTTAGTAACTATGACAGATATTTATATGAAACCTTATATCATTAGTCATCATTGACCTTGACCTTGAAAATGGACACAAGGTCAAAGGTCAAGGTCACGTTTGAAATTTTGACATTATCTTGTCATCGCTATTTCTTTGAAACGGTAAAAGATAGCTTATAACTAATAACGGATAAAATGTCGGCCTCATAAATGCGCAACTTTTTTCTATTTAAAGGAAAAGGATTTGACTTCATCTTATAGGAGTTATCTCCCATTACAAGCATTGATATTTATTTTTTCATTGATAACTTATTAACTATTGATAGTAGAGGCATGGGGACTTCACCAAAGACCATTATGACCCTTGACCTTGAAAATAGAAACAAGGTAAAAGGTCAAGGTCATCTTATAAATTTGGGTATTTATGATAAATAGGCATTTCTTCATAATTTTAAGACATATTGACAAAGGACCTTCACTGTTGGTCCTTTATTGACCCTCAGCATGGTCAAGGTCATATTGACAGCAGTCAAGGTCAAATAATATTTTTTGGAAATTCTGCTTTTTCGTGTGTATAAAATGGTAAATACAAATAAATGATTTGTTTTTAAAGCATTGAATATGCAAAAATCAAACACTTGGTAGTCAATGTCATTTATCTCAATTAACGTCCTATTTTTTTACCTTTTTTATTTCAAGATATACGAATGGTTTTTCTTTCTTTTGTTTATTTTGAAAAGAAGATTCAATTTCCATATAGCCAAAGTCAATGTCAAGGTCATTTATGCAATAAGTGGAAAGCCTCTCATTTGTTCGGTAGAACCAATGAACTTATATTTATTATTTTTTTTCTTCTGCCACAGATGTCAAAAAAGTGTCTTGACGTATCGCTTTGAAACTTGGCACACTTAACCGACACTACCTGGGCTCGACCTGAGTCACCCTGCGACACCTATCTATTTTTAGAAACAGAGTTATCTCCCCAAACACTGTTTACCCTTGTGTTCAGATACACTCAGAAACAATGACAGATATCAAAAATCTAAAGTGAGGAAAATGTTGCCTGACTTATGGCCATGATTTGTCATGCAAAAAAACATTCTTCGATCCACTTCCTGTTTACGCGATTTTGACGCGAAGTTTGTCGAAAACGTCAAAGTTGTCGGATTTACACAGAACTTGGTTTCCAAGTAGATATGAGGGTCCTAATTACACGTATCGGATCAAAAAAATTTTTTCGTCCACCATTTTCAAAATGGCCGCCATTGAAATTTTGTTTTCAATATAACTCAAAAACCATAAAAAATTGAAGCAGACAATATATGAGAAAAATGTTCCTCTCATTGAGATCTACATTTGATACATAGGTTTGAAAACTGTGCGACAAACCGTTTTAGAGGTTATGGCCCTTGACAGGTTTCGGCTAAATTTTGTTTTCGAAATAACTCAAAAACCATACAAAATTGAAGCAGACAATATATGAGAAAAATGTTCCTCTCACTGAGATCTACATTTGATATATAGGTTCAAAAACTGTGCGACAAACCGTTTTAGAGGTTATGGCCCTTGACAGGTTTCGGCTAAATTTTGTTTTCGAAATAACTCAAAAACCATACAAAATTGAAGCAGACAATATATGGGAAAAATGTTCCTCTCATTGAGATCTACATTTGATATACAGGTTCGAAAACTGTGCGACAAACCGTTTTAGAGGTTATGGCCCTTGACAGGTTTCGGCTAAATTTTGTTTTCAAAATAACTCAAAAACCATACAAAATTGAAGCAGACAATATATGAGAAAAATGTTCCTCTCATAGAGATCTACATTTGATATAATAGTTCGAAAACTGTGCGACAAACCGTTTTAGAGGTTATGGCCCTTGACAGGTTTCGGCTAAATATTGTTTTTGAAATAACTCAAAAACCATAAAAAAATTGAAGCAGACAATATATGAGAAAAATGTTCCTCTTATTGAGATCTACATTTGATATACAGGTTCAAAAACTGTGCGACAAACCGTTTTAGAGGTTATGACCCTTGAGAGGTTTCGGCTAATTTTTTTTTACGAATTAACTCAAAAACCGTAAAAAATTGAAGCAGACAATATATCAGAAAAATGTTCCTCTCATTGAGATCTACATTTGATGTACAGGTTAAAAAACTGTGCGACAAACCGTTTTAGAGGTTATGGCCCTTGACAGGTTTCGGCTAAATTTTGTTTTCGAAATAACTCAAAAACCATAAAAATATTAAGCAGACAATATATCAGAAAAATGTTCCTCTCATTGAGATCTACATTTGATTTAAATTATTGAAAACTGTGCGACAAATCGTTTTCAAGTAATGGCCTTTGACATTTTTCGGCTAATCAGTTTTTGGCTTAAACTTTTAAACCGTCAGAGATAATATAGTGAACGTTTTTTGTGACCGTCTCAACAAACCCTTCGATTTAGGACCAAAGTCCAATGGTTATGGGCAGCAATTTTCAAAATTAGCAACCATATACCTAGACATAACACTAAGAAATGCCGGGAAAGACCTCACATTTGTTCTTTGAACAAATGACCTTTCATTATTATTCTTATTTTTTTTCCGCCAAGTTTTCTTATCCCATTATAAATTTTGTTTCGCGACATGTCGTAAAGACATTTTGTACTATGGATGTATGAGACATTACGCTTTCGCAGTTAACCCTGGCTGACCGAACACTTTTTCTTTACGGAGTTATTTCCCCTGTCATAAAAAAGCTTGTGTGCAGATAAACTATGAAACCGTAAAAGATTTCGCAATAAAAGTTGTTGCAAAATGGTCAGCTATGGATTGCGACAATTTGTTACATATCGCGCAAAGTATTTTGACGACTCCTTGTAGGAGTTATTTCCCCTTATTTATTGGAAGTACAATTTGTACCATTGTAACTCATGAACCAGAGGTGATATAGACTAGATATTTCACAGTTGGTCATCATTGACCTTGACCTTGAAAAAGGTCACAAGGTCAAAGGTCAAGGTCATGTTCTAATTTTTGACACTTGGTTGTGTGCAGATCTCCTCCTTTACTATAATAGATAGAGAACTGAAACCTTTACCAAAATGTGTATCATATTGAGATCTTGAATCGTCACTTTTTTTATTTGACATTTTTATAAGAGTTATCTCCCCTAGACCAATAAAATGTATTGTGAATTGCATTATATCACTATATCTCAGTAACTATAACAGATATATATATGAAACCTTATATCATTGGTCATCATTGACCTTGACCTTGTAAATGGACACAAGGTCAAAGGTCAAGGTCACGTTCTCAATTTTGACATTGTCTCGCCATCGCTATTTCCTTGAAACGGTAAAAGATAGGCAACAACTTGTAATAGGTAAAATGTCAACTTTCACCTTGACCTTGCCCAAGGTCACAAGGTCAAAGGTCAAGGTCACCTGTGTTTCAGTACAGCGACATGTGAATTTTTGTACCTTTGGATTCGATTTGTTTTTTTAGCTTTCTACATGTCGCAATAAAATTTGGTGCCAGGCACGGGCAAAAACATGGGGAATTTGAGGGTATTCCGCCAGCCTGCAAAAATAAAGGGGGGGGGGTGTTTCTAAGGTACCCCATAAGAATGTAGTGTGCAGATTTCATCCTAGACCGCAGAGAATGGTGAAACAAAATGGACGCCAATTAGTTCGGGGATCGATGTCCTTGAATTGTCGCTACAGTAGAAATCATTCTGACGAACGATAAAAAAATTTCCAGGTCATGAAAGTTGAAGATAGGTTTTTTATGCAAAAATCGCGATTTTCAGAAAAACCATAAATCCTAGCTTTTCGAAAATGGTGCCAATCGATTTAGAATGTCGATTTTACCCCAACCAAGTATCTCGGATGTGCATAAATGTCAACAAACTCGAAAATCGGCAGAAAAAATCAAATGTCGAGACCCAATCGGTACCCCCTAGATTTCAGCGGTTGAATGTTTGTGCATTGATAAATCCTTAAAATATACATCTGAATTATGTCTTCATGAGTTGTTCTAGCTGAAACAAACATGTTTTGTACTTTCATTTATTTTGAAATCACAATAAAGTCCACGCGATGTGTCGTCTGTTCCTTCCTTTTGGTGAAAATCCGTTGCCTTTTACAATGCATTGAACGTAATATTCCAACGTTGATCACAACTGCATAATTGTTGACCTCCTGAGCCGTGATCTTGATGACATTTTTATGTATATCGCGATCATATGTAATATGCATCTGCGCAGTATAAAGTCTCTCCCCCAAAAGAATATAATATACTAACTCCGCGATAATATAACTCGATATCACGTGACGAAAGACGAAGTAACCAGTCAAATCAAAGCGTTCTATATGTATTTCATAAATAAAAATCAAAGAATTTTCTGTCTTTCTTATTTATTTCATTTGTAAATACACGAAAACAATATAAAATGTCTTTGTATTTTAAATGTAGAAAACACATAGAAGGTATATATACGTCAAAATTTGATATGTCATCAACAAGCTTCCGTGGCGCAGTGGATAGAGCGCAGGGCTGGCAATACTGACATCCTGAGTTCGATACTAGGATGTGACAAGTCATTTTTGCATGGTTTTCTGCTACGTTTCACGTATATTTTGTGCAGTTATGTACTTTTATATAGAAAAAAAAAAATTTTTTTTTACGCTGCGGTGTAAAAAATGTCGCTTGATGTGGAAAACATGATTTTTTCTTCCGAAGGAAGAAAGGAACTTTAATTATTAAGGCTTTCCACTTTCCAGTGGAAAGACTTACTGTTATTAGTCTGTTTCTTATTATTATTCTTATTTTTTTTCCGCCAAGTTTTCTTATCCCATTATAAATTTTGTTTCGCGACATGTCGTAAAGACATTTTGTACTATGGATGTATGAGACATTACGCTTTCGCAGTTAACCCTGGCTGACCGAACACTTTTTCTTTACGGAGTTATTTCCCCTGTCATAAAAAAGCTTGTGTGCAGATAAACTATGAAACCGTAAAAGATTTCGCAATAAAAGTTGTTGCAAAATGGTCAGCTATGGATTGCGACAATTTGTTACATATCGCGCAAAGTATTTTGACGACTCCTTGTAGGAGTTATTTCCCCTTATTTATTGGAAGTACAATTTGTACCATTGTAACTCATGAACCAGAGGTGATATAGACTAGATATTTCACAGTTGGTCATCATTGACCTTGACCTTGAAAAAGGTCACAAGGTCAAAGGTCAAGGTCATGTTCTAATTTTTGACACTTGGTTGTGTGCAGATCTCCTCCTTTACTATAATAGATAGAGAACTGAAACCTTTACCAAAATGTGTATCATATTGAGATCTTGAATCGTCACTTTTTTTATTTGACATTTTTATAAGAGTTATCTCCCCTAGACCAATAAAATGTATTGTGAATTGCATTATATCACTATATCTCAGTAACTATAACAGATATATATATGAAACCTTATATCATTGGTCATCATTGACCTTGACCTTGTAAATGGACACAAGGTCAAAGGTCAAGGTCACGTTCTCAATTTTGACATTGTCTCGCCATCGCTATTTCCTTGAAACGGTAAAAGATAGGCAACAACTTGTAATAGGTAAAATGTCAACTTTCACCTTGACCTTGCCCAAGGTCACAAGGTCAAAGGTCAAGGTCACCTGTGTTTCAGTACAGCGACATGTGAATTTTTGTACCTTTGGATTCGATTTGTTTTTTTAGCTTTCTACATGTCGCAATAAAATTTGGTGCCAGGCACGGGCAAAAACATGGGGAATTTGAGGGTATTCCGCCAGCCTGCAAAAATAAAGGGGGGGGGTGTTTCTAAGGTACCCCATAAGAATGTAGTGTGCAGATTTCATCCTAGACCGCAGAGAATGGTGAAACAAAATGGACGCCAATTAGTTCGGGGATCGATGTCCTTGAATTGTCGCTACAGTAGAAATCATTCTGACGAACGATAAAAAAATTTCCAGGTCATGAAAGTTGAAGATAGGTTTTTTATGCAAAAATCGCGATTTTCAGAAAAACCATAAATCCTAGCTTTTCGAAAATGGTGCCAATCGATTTAGAATGTCGATTTTACCCCAACCAAGTATCTCGGATGTGCATAAATGTCAACAAACTCGAAAATCGGCAGAAAAAATCAAATGTCGAGACCCAATCGGTACCCCCTAGATTTCAGCGGTTGAATGTTTGTGCATTGATAAATCCTTAAAATATACATCTGAATTATGTCTTCATGAGTTGTTCTAGCTGAAACAAACATGTTTTGTACTTTCATTTATTTTGAAATCACAATAAAGTCCACGCGATGTGTCGTCTGTTCCTTCCTTTTGGTGAAAATCCGTTGCCTTTTACAATGCATTGAACGTAATATTCCAACGTTGATCACAACTGCATAATTGTTGACCTCCTGAGCCGTGATCTTGATGACATTTTTATGTATATCGCGATCATATGTAATATGCATCTGCGCAGTATAAAGTCTCTCCCCCAAAAGAATATAATATACTAACTCCGCGATAATATAACTCGATATCACGTGACGAAAGACGAAGTAACCAGTCAAATCAAAGCGTTCTATATGTATTTCATAAATAAAAATCAAAGAATTTTCTGTCTTTCTTATTTATTTCATTTGTAAATACACGAAAACAATATAAAATGTCTTTGTATTTTAAATGTAGAAAACACATAGAAGGTATATATACGTCAAAATTTGATATGTCATCAACAAGCTTCCGTGGCGCAGTGGATAGAGCGCAGGGCTGGCAATACTGACATCCTGAGTTCGATACTAGGATGTGACAAGTCATTTTTGCATGGTTTTCTGCTACGTTTCACGTATATTTTGTGCAGTTATGTACTTTTATATAGAAAAAAAAAAATTTTTTTTTACGCTGCGGTGTAAAAAATGTCGCTTGATGTGGAAAACATGATTTTTTCTTCCGAAGGAAGAAAGGAACTTTAATTATTAAGGCTTTCCACTTTCCAGTGGAAAGACTTACTGTTATTAGTCTGTTTCTTATTATTAAGGCTTTCCACTTTCCAGTGGAAAGACTTATTGCATTTTGTCTGTTTCTTATTATTATTATTATTATTATTCTTATTATTCTTCCGCCAAGTTTTGTTATCCCATTATAAATTTTGTTTCGCGACATGTCGTAAAGACATTTTGTACTATGAATGTATGAGACATTACGCATTCGCAGTTAACCCTGTCACACCGAACACTTTTTCTTTACGGAGTTATTTCCCCTGTCATAAAAATCTTGTGTGCAGATAAACTTTTAAACCGTAAAAGATTTCGCAATGAAAGTTGTTGCAAAATGCTCAGCTATTGATCGCGACAATTTGTTACATATCGCGCAAAGTATTTTGACGACTCCTTGTAGGAGTTATTTCCCCTTATTTATTGGAAGTACATTTTGTACCATAGTAACTCATGAACCAGAGATGACAGTGACTAGATATTTCACAGTTGGTCATCATTGACCTTGACCTTGAAAAAGGTCACAAGGTCAAAGGTCAAGGTCACATTCTAAATTTTGACACTGTGGTGTGTGCGATTCTCCTCCTGAACCATAAGAGATACAGAAATAAATCTTTTACCAAAATGTGTATCATATTAAGGTCTTGAAAGGTCACTATAAATGATTTGACTTTTGAAAGAGTTATCTCCCCTGGATCAATTAAATATAGTGTATATAGCGTTATCTCAGTAACTATGACAGATATTTATATGAAACCTTATATCATTAGTCATCATTGACCTTGACCTTGAAAATGGACACAAGGTCAAAGGTCAAGGTCACGTTTGAAATTTTGACATTATCTTGTCATCGCTATTTCTTTGAAACGGTAAAAGATAGCTTATAACTTATAACGGATAAAATGTCGGCCTCATAATTGCGCAACTTTTTTCTATTTAAAGGAAAAGGATTTGACTTCATCTTATAGGAGTTATCTCCCATTACAACCATTGATATTTACTTTTTCATTGATAACTTATTAACTATTGATAGTAGAGGCATGGGGACTTCACCAAAGACCATTATGACCCTTGACCTTGAAAATAGAAACAAGGTAAAAGGTCAAGGTCATCTTATAAATTTGGGTATTTATGATAAATACGCATTTCTTCATAATTATAAGACATATTGACAAAGGATCTTCACTGTTGGTCCTTTATTGACCCTCAGCATGGTCAATGTCATATTGACAGCAGTCAAGGTCAAATAATATTTTTTGGAAATTCTGCTTTTTCGGGTATATAAAATGGTAAATACAAGTAAATGATTTGTTTTTAAAGCATTGAATATGCAAATATCAAACACTTGGTAGTCAAAGTCATTTATGACAATTAACGTCCTATTTTTTTACCTTTTTTATTTCAAAAGATATACGAATGGTTTTTCTTTCTTTTGTTTAGTTTGAAAAGATTCAATTTCCATATAGCCAAAGTCAATGTCAAGGTCATTTATGCAATAAGTGGAAAGCCTCTCATTTGTTCGGTAGAACCAATGAACTTATATTTATTCTTATTTTTTTTCCGCCAAGTTTTCTTATCCCATTATAAATTTTGTTTCGCGACATGTCGTAAAGACATTTTGTACTATGGATGTATGAGACATTACGCTTTCGCAGTTAACCCTGGCTGACCGAACACTTTTTCTTTACGGAGTTATTTCCCCTGTCATAAAAAAGCTTGTGTGCAGATAAACTATGAAACCGTAAAAGATTTCGCAATAAAAGTTGTTGCAAAATGGTCAGCTATGGATTGCGACAATTTGTTACATATCGCGCAAAGTATTTTGACGACTCCTTGTAGGAGTTATTTCCCCTTATTTATTGGAAGTACAATTTGTACCATTGTAACTCATGAACCAGAGGTGATATAGACTAGATATTTCACAGTTGGTCATCATTGACCTTGACCTTGAAAAAGGTCACAAGGTCAAAGGTCAAGGTCATGTTCTAATTTTTGACACTTGGTTGTGTGCAGATCTCCTCCTTTACTATAATAGATAGAGAACTGAAACCTTTACCAAAATGTGTATCATATTGAGATCTTGAATCGTCACTTTTTTTATTTGACATTTTTATAAGAGTTATCTCCCCTAGACCAATAAAATGTATTGTGAATTGCATTATATCACTATATCTCAGTAACTATAACAGATATATATATGAAACCTTATATCATTGGTCATCATTGACCTTGACCTTGTAAATGGACACAAGGTCAAAGGTCAAGGTCACGTTCTCAATTTTGACATTGTCTCGCCATCGCTATTTCCTTGAAACGGTAAAAGATAGGCAACAACTTGTAATAGGTAAAATGTCAACTTTCACCTTGACCTTGCCCAAGGTCACAAGGTCAAAGGTCAAGGTCACCTGTGTTTCAGTACAGCGACATGTGAATTTTTGTACCTTTGGATTCGATTTGTTTTTTTAGCTTTCTACATGTCGCAATAAAATTTGGTGCCAGGCACGGGCAAAAACATGGGGAATTTGAGGGTATTCCGCCAGCCTGCAAAAATAAAGGGGGGGGGGTGTTTCTAAGGTACCCCATAAGAATGTAGTGTGCAGATTTCATCCTAGACCGCAGAGAATGGTGAAACAAAATGGACGCCAATTAGTTCGGGGATCGATGTCCTTGAATTGTCGCTACAGTAGAAATCATTCTGACGAACGATAAAAAAATTTCCAGGTCATGAAAGTTGAAGATAGGTTTTTTATGCAAAAATCGCGATTTTCAGAAAAACCATAAATCCTAGCTTTTCGAAAATGGTGCCAATCGATTTAGAATGTCGATTTTACCCCAACCAAGTATCTCGGATGTGCATAAATGTCAACAAACTCGAAAATCGGCAGAAAAAATCAAATGTCGAGACCCAATCGGTACCCCCTAGATTTCAGCGGTTGAATGTTTGTGCATTGATAAATCCTTAAAATATACATCTGAATTATGTCTTCATGAGTTGTTCTAGCTGAAACAAACATGTTTTGTACTTTCATTTATTTTGAAATCACAATAAAGTCCACGCGATGTGTCGTCTGTTCCTTCCTTTTGGTGAAAATCCGTTGCCTTTTACAATGCATTGAACGTAATATTCCAACGTTGATCACAACTGCATAATTGTTGACCTCCTGAGCCGTGATCTTGATGACATTTTTATGTATATCGCGATCATATGTAATATGCATCTGCGCAGTATAAAGTCTCTCCCCCAAAAGAATATAATATACTAACTCCGCGATAATATAACTCGATATCACGTGACGAAAGACGAAGTAACCAGTCAAATCAAAGCGTTCTATATGTATTTCATAAATAAAAATCAAAGAATTTTCTGTCTTTCTTATTTATTTCATTTGTAAATACACGAAAACAATATAAAATGTCTTTGTATTTTAAATGTAGAAAACACATAGAAGGTATATATACGTCAAAATTTGATATGTCATCAACAAGCTTCCGTGGCGCAGTGGATAGAGCGCAGGGCTGGCAATACTGACATCCTGAGTTCGATACTAGGATGTGACAAGTCATTTTTGCATGGTTTTCTGCTACGTTTCACGTATATTTTGTGCAGTTATGTACTTTTATATAGAAAAAAAAAAATTTTTTTTTACGCTGCGGTGTAAAAAATGTCGCTTGATGTGGAAAACATGATTTTTTCTTCCGAAGGAAGAAAGGAACTTTAATTATTAAGGCTTTCCACTTTCCAGTGGAAAGACTTACTGTTATTAGTCTGTTTCTTATTATTATTCTTATTTTTTTTCCGCCAAGTTTTCTTATCCCATTATAAATTTTGTTTCGCGACATGTCGTAAAGACATTTTGTACTATGGATGTATGAGACATTACGCTTTCGCAGTTAACCCTGGCTGACCGAACACTTTTTCTTTACGGAGTTATTTCCCCTGTCATAAAAAAGCTTGTGTGCAGATAAACTATGAAACCGTAAAAGATTTCGCAATAAAAGTTGTTGCAAAATGGTCAGCTATGGATTGCGACAATTTGTTACATATCGCGCAAAGTATTTTGACGACTCCTTGTAGGAGTTATTTCCCCTTATTTATTGGAAGTACAATTTGTACCATTGTAACTCATGAACCAGAGGTGATATAGACTAGATATTTCACAGTTGGTCATCATTGACCTTGACCTTGAAAAAGGTCACAAGGTCAAAGGTCAAGGTCATGTTCTAATTTTTGACACTTGGTTGTGTGCAGATCTCCTCCTTTACTATAATAGATAGAGAACTGAAACCTTTACCAAAATGTGTATCATATTGAGATCTTGAATCGTCACTTTTTTTATTTGACATTTTTATAAGAGTTATCTCCCCTAGACCAATAAAATGTATTGTGAATTGCATTATATCACTATATCTCAGTAACTATAACAGATATATATATGAAACCTTATATCATTGGTCATCATTGACCTTGACCTTGTAAATGGACACAAGGTCAAAGGTCAAGGTCACGTTCTCAATTTTGACATTGTCTCGCCATCGCTATTTCCTTGAAACGGTAAAAGATAGGCAACAACTTGTAATAGGTAAAATGTCAACTTTCACCTTGACCTTGCCCAAGGTCACAAGGTCAAAGGTCAAGGTCACCTGTGTTTCAGTACAGCGACATGTGAATTTTTGTACCTTTGGATTCGATTTGTTTTTTTAGCTTTCTACATGTCGCAATAAAATTTGGTGCCAGGCACGGGCAAAAACATGGGGAATTTGAGGGTATTCCGCCAGCCTGCAAAAATAAAGGGGGGGGGGTGTTTCTAAGGTACCCCATAAGAATGTAGTGTGCAGATTTCATCCTAGACCGCAGAGAATGGTGAAACAAAATGGACGCCAATTAGTTCGGGGATCGATGTCCTTGAATTGTCGCTACAGTAGAAATCATTCTGACGAACGATAAAAAAATTTCCAGGTCATGAAAGTTGAAGATAGGTTTTTTATGCAAAAATCGCGATTTTCAGAAAAACCATAAATCCTAGCTTTTCGAAAATGGTGCCAATCGATTTAGAATGTCGATTTTACCCCAACCAAGTATCTCGGATGTGCATAAATGTCAACAAACTCGAAAATCGGCAGAAAAAATCAAATGTCGAGACCCAATCGGTACCCCCTAGATTTCAGCGGTTGAATGTTTGTGCATTGATAAATCCTTAAAATATACATCTGAATTATGTCTTCATGAGTTGTTCTAGCTGAAACAAACATGTTTTGTACTTTCATTTATTTTGAAATCACAATAAAGTCCACGCGATGTGTCGTCTGTTCCTTCCTTTTGGTGAAAATCCGTTGCCTTTTACAATGCATTGAACGTAATATTCCAACGTTGATCACAACTGCATAATTGTTGACCTCCTGAGCCGTGATCTTGATGACATTTTTATGTATATCGCGATCATATGTAATATGCATCTGCGCAGTATAAAGTCTCTCCCCCAAAAGAATATAATATACTAACTCCGCGATAATATAACTCGATATCACGTGACGAAAGACGAAGTAACCAGTCAAATCAAAGCGTTCTATATGTATTTCATAAATAAAAATCAAAGAATTTTCTGTCTTTCTTATTTATTTCATTTGTAAATACACGAAAACAATATAAAATGTCTTTGTATTTTAAATGTAGAAAACACATAGAAGGTATATATACGTCAAAATTTGATATGTCATCAACAAGCTTCCGTGGCGCAGTGGATAGAGCGCAGGGCTGGCAATACTGACATCCTGAGTTCGATACTAGGATGTGACAAGTCATTTTTGCATGGTTTTCTGCTACGTTTCACGTATATTTTGTGCAGTTATGTACTTTTATATAGAAAAAAAAAAATTTTTTTTTACGCTGCGGTGTAAAAAATGTCGCTTGATGTGGAAAACATGATTTTTTCTTCCGAAGGAAGAAAGGAACTTTAATTATTAAGGCTTTCCACTTTCCAGTGGAAAGACTTACTGTTATTAGTCTGTTTCTTATTATTAAGGCTTTCCACTTCCGAGTGGAATGCCTTATTGTTATTAGTCTGTTTCTTATTATTATTATTCTTATTTTTTTTCCGCCAAGTTTTGTTATCCCATTATAAATTTTGTTTCGCGACATGTCGTAAAGACATTTTGTACTATGAATGTATGAGACATTACGCATTCGCAGTTAACCCTGGCAGACCGAACACTTTTTCTTTACAGAGTTATTTCCCCTGTCATAAAAAAGCTTGTGTGCAGATAAACTTTGAAACCGCAAAAGATGTCGCAATGAAAGTTGTTCCAAAATGTTCAGCGAAGGATTGCGACACTTTATAACATATCGCAGTGAAGAATTTTTCACCTTCTTATAGGAGTTATTTCCCCTTATTAATTGCAAGTACATTTTTGACCATAGTAACTCATGAACCAGATGTGATAAAGACTAGATATTTCACAGTTGGTCATCATTGACCTTGACCTTGAAAAAGGTCACAAGGTCAAAGGTCAAGGTCATGTTCTAATTTTTGACCCTTTGTTGTGTGCAGATCTCCTCCTTTACTATAATAGATAGAGAACTGAACCCTTTACCAAAATGTGTATCATATTAAGATCTTGAATCGTCACTTTTTTTATTTGACATTTTATAAGAGTTGTCTCCCCTTAGACCAATAATATGCATTGTGAGTTACATTAGATCACTATATCTCAGTAACTATAACAGATATATACATGAAACCTTATATCATTGGTCATCATTGACCTTGACCTTGAAAATGGACACAAGGTCAAAGGTCAAGGTCACGTTTGAAATTTTGACATTGTCTCGCCATCGCTATTCCCTTGAAACGGTAAAAGATAGGCAATAACTTGTAATAGGTAAAATGTCAACTTTCACCTTGACCTTGCGCAAGGTCACAAGGTCAAAGGTCAAGGTCACCTGTGTTTCAGTACAGCGACATGTGAATTTTTATACCTTTGGATTCGCTTTGTATTTTTAGCTTGCTACATGTCGCAATACAATTTGGTGCCAGGCAGGGGCAAAAACATGGGAATTTTAGGGTATTCCGCCAGCCTGCAAAAATAAAGGGGGGGGGGGTGTTTCTAAGGGGACCCCATAAGAATGTAGTGTGCAGATTTCATCCTAGACCACAGAGAATGGTGAAACAAAATGGACGCCAAATCGTTCGGGGATCGATGTCCCTAAATTGTCGCTACAGTAGAAATCGTTCTGACGAACGATAAAAAAATGTCCAGGTCATGAAAGTTGAAGATAGGTTTTTTATGCAAAAATCGCAATTTTCAGAAAAACCATAAATCCTAGCTTTTCGAAAATGGTGCCAATCGATTTAGAATGTCGATTTTACCCCAACCATGTATCTCGGATGTGCATAAATGTCAACAAACTCGAAAATCGGCAGAAAAAATCAAATGTCGAGACCCCATCGGGACCCCTTAGATTTCAGCGGTTGAATGTTTGTGCATTGATAAATCCTTGAAATATACATCTGAATTGTGTCTTCGTGAGTTGTTCTAGCTGAAACAAACATTTTTTCTACTTGCATTTATTTTGAAATGACAATAAAATGCGCGCGATCGAGTGTCGTTTGGTACGTACGATTGCTGTATTTCACCGAAGAAAAATCCGTTTTTCCTTTTACAATGAATTGAAAGTAACATTAAACTGTCAAAATTGCATCATTGTTGACGGCGATCATATGTATACAGTACGTATGACGCCTGTTTTCTATTTTTTTTTTTTTTTATAAGTCCACGATAATATATAGCATTGTCACGTGACATCAGACGTCTCGACCAGTCAAATCAATGTGTTCTATTTGTATTTCATAAATAAAAATCATAGAATTTTCTGTCTTTCTTATTTATTTCATTTGTAAATACACGAAAACATTACAAAATATCTTTGTATTTTAAATGTAGAAAACACATAGAAGGTATATATACGTCAAAATTTGACTTTCTGTATATAGGCTTCCGTGGTCCAGTGGTAACAACGATGGGCTGGCAATACTGACATCGTCGGTTCGAGCCTAGGATGTGACAAGTCATTTTTGCATGGTTTTTTGCTACGTTTCACGTATATTTTATGCAGTTATGGATTTTTATATATAAAAAAAAAAAAATGAAATTTTTTTATGCCGCGGTGTAAAAAATGTCGATGGAAGTGGTAAGCCATGATTATTTGTGGCGAAGTCACAAATGAACCTATATTATTAAGGCTTTCCACTTCCGAGTGGAATGCCTTATTGTTATTAGTCTGTTTCTTATTATTATTATTCTTATTTTTTTTCCGCCAAGTTTTGTTATCCCATTATAAATTTTGTTTCGCGACATGTCGTAAAGACATTTTGTACTATGAATGTATGAGACATTACGCATTCGCAGTTAACCCTGGCAGACCGAACACTTTTTCTTTACAGAGTTATTTCCCCTGTCATAAAAAAGCTTGTGTGCAGATAAACTTTGAAACCGCAAAAGATGTCGCAATGAAAGTTGTTCCAAAATGTTCAGCGAAGGATTGCGACACTTTATAACATATCGCAGTGAAGAATTTTTCACCTTCTTATAGGAGTTATTTCCCCTTATTAATTGCAAGTACATTTTTGACCATAGTAACTCATGAACCAGATGTGATAAAGACTAGATATTTCACAGTTGGTCATCATTGACCTTGACCTTGAAAAAGGTCACAAGGTCAAAGGTCAAGGTCATGTTCTAATTTTTGACCCTTTGTTGTGTGCAGATCTCCTCCTTTACTATAATAGATAGAGAACTGAACCCTTTACCAAAATGTGTATCATATTAAGATCTTGAATCGTCACTTTTTTTATTTGACATTTTATAAGAGTTGTCTCCCCTTAGACCAATAATATGCATTGTGAGTTACATTAGATCACTATATCTCAGTAACTATAACAGATATATACATGAAACCTTATATCATTGGTCATCATTGACCTTGACCTTGAAAATGGACACAAGGTCAAAGGTCAAGGTCACGTTTGAAATTTTGACATTGTCTCGCCATCGCTATTCCCTTGAAACGGTAAAAGATAGGCAATAACTTGTAATAGGTAAAATGTCAACTTTCACCTTGACCTTGCGCAAGGTCACAAGGTCAAAGGTCAAGGTCACCTGTGTTTCAGTACAGCGACATGTGAATTTTTATACCTTTGGATTCGCTTTGTATTTTTAGCTTGCTACATGTCGCAATACAATTTGGTGCCAGGCAGGGGCAAAAACATGGGAATTTTAGGGTATTCCGCCAGCCTGCAAAAATAAAGGGGGGGGGGTGTTTCTAAGGGGACCCCATAAGAATGTAGTGTGCAGATTTCATCCTAGACCACAGAGAATGGTGAAACAAAATGGACGCCAAATCGTTCGGGGATCGATGTCCCTAAATTGTCGCTACAGTAGAAATCGTTCTGACGAACGATAAAAAAATGTCCAGGTCATGAAAGTTGAAGATAGGTTTTTTATGCAAAAATCGCAATTTTCAGAAAAACCATAAATCCTAGCTTTTCGAAAATGGTGCCAATCGATTTAGAATGTCGATTTTACCCCAACCATGTATCTCGGATGTGCATAAATGTCAACAAACTCGAAAATCGGCAGAAAAAATCAAATGTCGAGACCCCATCGGGACCCCTTAGATTTCAGCGGTTGAATGTTTGTGCATTGATAAATCCTTGAAATATACATCTGAATTGTGTCTTCGTGAGTTGTTCTAGCTGAAACAAACATTTTTTCTACTTGCATTTATTTTGAAATGACAATAAAATGCGCGCGATCGAGTGTCGTTTGGTACGTACGATTGCTGTATTTCACCGAAGAAAAATCCGTTTTTCCTTTTACAATGAATTGAAAGTAACATTAAACTGTCAAAATTGCATCATTGTTGACGGCGATCATATGTATACAGTACGTATGACGCCTGTTTTCTATTTTTTTTTTTTTTTTATAAGTCCACGATAATATATAGCATTGTCACGTGACATCAGACGTCTCGACCAGTCAAATCAATGTGTTCTATTTGTATTTCATAAATAAAAATCATAGAATTTTCTGTCTTTCTTATTTATTTCATTTGTAAATACACGAAAACATTACAAAATATCTTTGTATTTTAAATGTAGAAAACACATAGAAGGTATATATACGTCAAAATTTGACTTTCTGTATATAGGCTTCCGTGGTCCAGTGGTAACAACGATGGGCTGGCAATACTGACATCGTCGGTTCGAGCCTAGGATGTGACAAGTCATTTTTGCATGGTTTTTTGCTACGTTTCACGTATATTTTATGCAGTTATGGATTTTTATATATAAAAAAAAAAAAATGAAATTTTTTTATGCCGCGGTGTAAAAAATGTCGATGGAAGTGGTAAGCCATGATTATTTGTGGCGAAGTCACAAATGAACCTATATTATTAAGGCTTTCCACTTCCGAGTGGAATGCCTTATTGTTATTAGTCTGTTTCTTATTATTATTATTCTTATTTTTTTTCCGCCAAGTTTTGTTATCCCATTATAAATTTTGTTTCGCGACATGTCGTAAAGACATTTTGTACTATGAATGTATGAGACATTACGCATTCGCAGTTAACCCTGGCAGACCGAACACTTTTTCTTTACAGAGTTATTTCCCCTGTCATAAAAAAGCTTGTGTGCAGATAAACTTTGAAACCGCAAAAGATGTCGCAATGAAAGTTGTTCCAAAATGTTCAGCGAAGGATTGCGACACTTTATAACATATCGCAGTGAAGAATTTTTCACCTTCTTATAGGAGTTATTTCCCCTTATTAATTGCAAGTACATTTTTGACCATAGTAACTCATGAACCAGATGTGATAAAGACTAGATATTTCACAGTTGGTCATCATTGACCTTGACCTTGAAAAAGGTCACAAGGTCAAAGGTCAAGGTCATGTTCTAATTTTTGACCCTTTGTTGTGTGCAGATCTCCTCCTTTACTATAATAGATAGAGAACTGAACCCTTTACCAAAATGTGTATCATATTAAGATCTTGAATCGTCACTTTTTTTATTTGACATTTTATAAGAGTTGTCTCCCCTTAGACCAATAATATGCATTGTGAGTTACATTAGATCACTATATCTCAGTAACTATAACAGATATATACATGAAACCTTATATCATTGGTCATCATTGACCTTGACCTTGAAAATGGACACAAGGTCAAAGGTCAAGGTCACGTTTGAAATTTTGACATTGTCTCGCCATCGCTATTCCCTTGAAACGGTAAAAGATAGGCAATAACTTGTAATAGGTAAAATGTCAACTTTCACCTTGACCTTGCGCAAGGTCACAAGGTCAAAGGTCAAGGTCACCTGTGTTTCAGTACAGCGACATGTGAATTTTTATACCTTTGGATTCGCTTTGTATTTTTAGCTTGCTACATGTCGCAATACAATTTGGTGCCAGGCAGGGGCAAAAACATGGGAATTTTAGGGTATTCCGCCAGCCTGCAAAAATAAAGGGGGGGGGGGTGTTTCTAAGGGGACCCCATAAGAATGTAGTGTGCAGATTTCATCCTAGACCACAGAGAATGGTGAAACAAAATGGACGCCAAATCGTTCGGGGATCGATGTCCCTAAATTGTCGCTACAGTAGAAATCGTTCTGACGAACGATAAAAAAATGTCCAGGTCATGAAAGTTGAAGATAGGTTTTTTATGCAAAAATCGCAATTTTCAGAAAAACCATAAATCCTAGCTTTTCGAAAATGGTGCCAATCGATTTAGAATGTCGATTTTACCCCAACCATGTATCTCGGATGTGCATAAATGTCAACAAACTCGAAAATCGGCAGAAAAAATCAAATGTCGAGACCCCATCGGGACCCCTTAGATTTCAGCGGTTGAATGTTTGTGCATTGATAAATCCTTGAAATATACATCTGAATTGTGTCTTCGTGAGTTGTTCTAGCTGAAACAAACATTTTTTCCACTTGCATTTATTTTGAAATGACAATAAAATGCGCGCGATCGAGTGTCGTTTGGTACGTACGATTGCTGTATTTCACCGAAGAAAAATCCGTTTTTCCTTTTACAATGAATTGAAAGTAACATTAAACTGTCAAAATTGCATCATTGTTGACGGCGATCATATGTATACAGTACGTATGACGCCTGTTTTCTATTTTTTTTTTTTTTTTTT
This sequence comes from Limnoperna fortunei, assembly GCA_944474755.1. Lineage (NCBI taxonomy): Eukaryota > Metazoa > Mollusca > Bivalvia > Mytilida > Modiolidae > Limnoperna > Limnoperna fortunei. The sequence goes on from OX104111.1 coordinate 74,271,019, forward strand.
TTATAAGTCCACGATAATATGTAGCATTGTCACGTGACATCAGACGTCTCGACCAGTCAAATCAATGTGTTCTATTTGTATTTCATAAATAAAAATCATAGAATTTTCTGTCTTTCTTATTTATTTCATTGGTAAATACACGAAAACATTACAAAATGTCTTTGTATTTTAAATGTAGAAAACACATTGAAGGTATATATACGTCAAAATTTGACTTTCTGCATATCGTCTTCCGTGGTCCAGTGGTATCAACGAGGGCTGGCAAGACTGACATCGTCGGTTCGAGCCTAGGATGTGACATATGATTTTTGCATGCTTTTCTGCTACGTTTCACGTATATTTTATGCAGTTATGGTTTTTTATATAGAAAAAACAAAAAAAAAAAACTGAAATTTTTTTACGCCGCGGTGTAAAAAATGTCGATGGAAGTGGTAAGCCATGATTATTTGTGGCGAAGTCACAAATGAACCTATATTATTAAGGCTTTCCACTTCCGAGTGGGAAGCCTTTCTATTATTCTTCTGTTTCTTATTATTAGGTCTTTCCACCTTTCTGTGGAAAGACCTATAGTTATTGTTCTGATTATTATTATTATTATTCTTTTCTCTTTTCTTCCGCCAACTTATTTCGGTGTCTGGTTTTTTTACTTCGCGACATGTCGCTTTGATATTTTATATCTGATATCGGTTACCCATTGCGCTTTCGCAGTTCACCCTGACTGACCGCACCCTTTTCCTTTACGGAGTTATCTCCCCTTTTACTAAAAAACTTGTTCATGCTACTCCTCCTAAACCAAAAAAGATAGCAATACCAAACCTTTACCAAAATGTGTCCTATATCCTTGCGCAACTTTGGGACAGATTGATTGAAGGGTTCTGACGACATCTTATAGGAGTTATCTCCCTTTAAATAAAAGTAGTAAGTGATATTCAAACAAATCTCAACAACTAAAAGAGATAGAGGCCTGGGGTCTTCACCATAGATCATCTTGACCTTTGACCTTGAAAATGGACACAAGGTCAAAGGTCAAGGTCACGTTCTAAATTTTGCTATTTGCTTGTTCGCGCTACTCCTCTCAAACGGTAAAAGATAGATAAACACTTATTGAGAGTAAAATGTTCGTCTTATTAAGACACAACTTTGTCACATTTGGAGCGAAGTAATTTGACTTCATTTTATAGGAGTTATCTCCCATTATATATGTAACTGATTGGTTTTTCACATGATACTCATTACCTATTAATGATAAAGGGAAACGAAAGAGTGCAAAATGTTGGTCTCTTAAAGGGGCAACTTTTTTACATTTATAGGGAAAGGATTTGACTTCATTTTATAGGAGTTATCTCCCATTATATATGTAACTTATTGGTTTTTTTACATGTTACTCATTAACTATTAATGATAGAGGGAAATTAAAGAGTGCATAATGTTGATCTCTTAAAGGAGCAACTATGTTACATTTACAGGTAAAGGATTTGACTTCATTTTATAGGAGTTATCTCCCATTATATATGTAACTTATTGGTTTTTTACATGTTACTCATTAACTATTTATGATAAAGGGAAACTAAAGAGTGCAAAATGTTGGTCTCTTAAAGGAGCAACTTTGTTATATTTACAAGTAAAGGATTTGACTTCATTTTATAGGAGTTATCTCCCATTATATATGTAACTTATTGGTTTTTTACAGGTTACTCATTCACTGTTAATGATAAAGGGAAACTAAAGAGTGCAAAATGTTGACCTCTTAAAGGAGCAACTTTGTTACATTTACATGTAAAGGATTTGACTTCATTTTATAGGAGTTATCTCCCATTATATATGTAACTTATTGGTTTTTTACAGGTTACTCATTAACTATTAAAGATAAAGGGAAACTAAAGAGTGCAAAATGTTGGTCTCTTAAAGGAGCAACTTTGTTATATTTACAAGTAAAGGATTTGACTTCATTTTATAGGAGTTATCTCCCATTATATATGTAACTTATTGGTTTTTTACAGGTTACTCATTCACTGTTAATGATAAAGGGAAACTAAAGAGTGCAAAATGTTGACCTCTTAAAGGAGCAACTTTGTTACATTTACATGTAAAGGATTTGACTTCATTTTATAGGAGTTATCTCCCATTATATATGTAACTTATTGGTTTTTTACAGGTTACTCATTAACTATTAAAGATAAAGGGAAACTAAAGAGTGCAAAATGTTGGCCTCTTAAAGGAGCAACTTTGTTACATTACATGTAAAGGATTTGACTTCATTTTGTACGAGCTATCTCCCATTATATATGCAACTTATTGGTTTTTTACATGTTACTCATTAACTATTAATGATAAAGGGAAACGAAAGAGTGCAAAATGTTGGTCTCTTAAAGGAGCAACTTTGTTACATTTACAGGGAAAGGATTTGACTTCATTTTATAGGAGTTATCTCCCATTACATATGTAACTGATTGGTTTTTCACATGTTACTCAATAGCAATAAACGATAGAGGGAAACGAAAGACTGCGAAATGTTGGTCTCTTAAAGGAGTAACTTTGTTACATTTATAGGGAAAGGATTTGACTTCATTTTATAGGAGTTATCTCCCATTATATATGTAACGTATTGGTTTTTCACTTGGTACTCATTAACTATTAATGATAGAGGAAAACTAAAGAGTGCAAAATGTTGATCTCTTAAAGGAGCAACTTTGTTACAGTTACAGGAAAAGGATTTGACTTCATTTAATAGGAGTTATCTCCCATTATATATGTAAGTGATTGGTTTTTCACTTGTAACTCACTAACTATTAATGATAGAGGCATGGGGTCTTCACCATAGACCCTCATGCCCTTTGACCTTCAAAACTTGTATGGGTCAATGTCACGTACTAGTTTTTGACCTTTGCTATTTTTAAAGATTATTGAAATTATTTTCGTCCTAAAATGTTCTATTAATAATTACGAGTAAATAAAGACATGGCGTTAAAAGCTGTATAAAACTTTTATGAGAGTTATCTCTCTTAGAATGCCAATCTGTAGCAAATAATATAAAATAATTTCTATTTTAAATATTTATAGCAAAGTTATAACATTTTGCAAAAAGATGATTATTTTAAATGTCATCATGCAATACAAACTTAAAATTAATATGGAAAGACCCTCAAATGTTCAACCGAACAGTTGATCTTTAATTATTATTATTATTATTCTTATTGTTTTTCCGCCAACTTTTTTTTCCCATTATAAATTTTGTTTCGCGACATGTCGTAAAGACATTTTGTACTATGGATGTATTAGACATTACGCTTTCGCAGTTGACCCTGGCACACCGAACACTTGTTCTTTACGGAGTTATCTCCCCTGTTACTGAAAAGCTTGTGTGCAGATAAACTATGAAACCGTAGAAGATTTCGCAATAAAAGTTGTTGCAAAATGGTCAGCTATGGATTGCGACAATTTGTTACATATCGCGCAAAGTATTTTGACGACTCCTTGTAGGAGTTATTTCCCCTTATTTATTGGAAGTAAAATTTGTACCATTGTAACTCATGAACCAGAGGTGATATAGACTAGATATTTCACAGTTGGTCATCATTGACCTTGACCTTGAAAAAAGTCACAAGGTCAAAGGTCAAGGTCATGTTCTAATTTTTGACCCTTGGTTGTGTGCAGATCTTCTCCTTTACTATAATAGATAGAGAACTGAAACCTTTACCAAAATGTGTATCATATTAAGATCTTGAATCGTCACTTTTTTTATTTGACATTTTATAAGAGTTGTCTCCCCTTAGACCAATAATATGCATTGTGAGTTACATTAGATCACTATATCTCAGTAACTATAACAGATATATACATGAAACCTTATATCATTGGTCATCATTGACCTTGACCTTGAAAATGGACACAAGGTCAAAGGTCAAGGTCACGTTTGAAATTTTGACATTGTCTCGCCATCGCTATTCCCTTGAAACGGTAAAAGATAGGCAATAACTTGTAATAGGTAAAATGTCAACTTTCACCTTGACCTTGCGCAAGGTCACAAGGTCAAAGGTCAAGGTCACCTGTGTTTCAGTACAGCGACATGTGAATTTTTATACCTTTGGATTCGCTTTGTATTTTTAGCTTGCTACATGTCGCAATACAATTTGGTGCCAGGCAGGGGCAAAAACATGGGAATTTTAGGGTATTCCCGCCAGCCTGCAAAAATAAAGGGGGGGGGTGTTTCTAAGGGGACCCCATAAGAATGTAGTGTGCAGATTTCATCCTAGACCACAGAGAATGGTGAAACAAAATGGACGCCAAATCGTTCGGGGATCGATGTCCCTAAATTGTCGCTACAGTAGAAATCGTTCTGACGAACGATAAAAAAATGTCCAGGTCATGAAAGTTGAAGATAGGTTTTTTATGCAAAAATCGCAATTTTCAGAAAAACCATAAATCCTAGCTTTTCGAAAATGGTGCCAATCGATTTAGAATGTCGATTTTACCCCAACCATGTATCTCGGATGTGCATAAATGTCAACAAACTCGAAAATCGGCAGAAAAAATCAAATGTCGAGACCCCATCGGGACCCCTTAGATTTCAGCGGTTGAATGTTTGTGCATTGATAAATCCTTGAAATATACATCTGAATTGTGTCTTCGTGAGTTGTTCTAGCTGAAACAAACATTTTTTCCACTTGCATTTATTTTGAAATGACAATAAAATGCGCGCGATCGAGTGTCGTTTGGTACGTACGATTGCTGTATTTCACCGAAGAAAAATCCGTTTTTCCTTTTACAATGAATTGAAAGTAACATTAAACTGTCAAAATTGCATCATTGTTGACGGCGATCATATGTATACAGTACGTATGACGCCTGTTTTCTATTTTTTTTTTTTTTTTTTTATAAGTCCACGATAATATGTAGCATTGTCACGTGACATCAGACGTCTCGACCAGTCAAATCAATGTGTTCTATTTGTATTTCATAAATAAAAATCATAGAATTTTCTGTCTTTCTTATTTATTTCATTGGTAAATACACGAAAACATTACAAAATGTCTTTGTATTTTAAATGTAGAAAACACATTGAAGGTATATATACGTCAAAATTTGACTTTCTGCATATCGTCTTCCGTGGTCCAGTGGTATCAACGAGGGCTGGCAAGACTGACATCGTCGGTTCGAGCCTAGGATGTGACATATGATTTTTGCATGCTTTTCTGCTACGTTTCACGTATATTTTATGCAGTTATGGTGTTTTATATAGAAAAAACAAAAAAAAAAAACTGAAATTTTTTTACGCCGCGGTGTAAAAAATGTCGATGGAAGTGGTAAGCCATGATTATTTGTGGCGAAGTCACAAATGAACCTATATTATTAAGGCTTTCCACTTCCGAGTGGGAAGCCTTTCTATTATTCTTCTGTTTCTTATTATTAGGTCTTTCCACCTTTCTGTGGAAAGACCTATAGTTATTGTTCTGATTATTATTATTATTATTCTTTTCTCTTTTCTTCCGCCAACTTATTTCGGTGTCTGGTTTTTTTACTTCGCGACATGTCGCTTTGATATTTTATATCTGATATCGGTTACCCATTGCGCTTTCGCAGTTCACCCTGACTGACCGCACCCTTTTCCTTTACGGAGTTATCTCCCCTTTTACTAAAAAACTTGTTCATGCTACTCCTCCTAAACCAAAAAAGATAGCAATACCAAACCTTTACCAAAATGTGTCCTATATCCTTGCGCAACTTTGGGACAGATTGATTGAAGGGTTCTGACGACATCTTATAGGAGTTATCTCCCTTTAAATAAAAGTAGTAAGTGATATTCAAACAAATCTCAACAACTAAAAGAGATAGAGGCCTGGGGTCTTCACCATAGATCATCTTGACCTTTGACCTTGAAAATGGACACAAGGTCAAAGGTCAAGGTCACGTTCTAAATTTTGCTATTTGCTTGTTCGCGCTACTCCTCTCAAACGGTAAAAGATAGATAAACACTTATTGAGAGTAAAATGTTCGTCTTATTAAGACACAACTTTGTCACATTTGGAGCGAAGTAATTTGACTTCATTTTATAGGAGTTATCTCCCATTATATATGTAACTGATTGGTTTTTCACATGATACTCATTACCTATTAATGATAAAGGGAAACGAAAGAGTGCAAAATGTTGGTCTCTTAAAGGGGCAACTTTTTTACATTTATAGGGAAAGGATTTGACTTCATTTTATAGGAGTTATCTCCCATTATATATGTAACTTATTGGTTTTTTTACATGTTACTCATTAACTATTAATGATAGAGGGAAATTAAAGAGTGCATAATGTTGATCTCTTAAAGGAGCAACTATGTTACATTTACAGGTAAAGGATTTGACTTCATTTTATAGGAGTTATCTCCCATTATATATGTAACTTATTGGTTTTTTACATGTTACTCATTAACTATTTATGATAAAGGGAAACTAAAGAGTGCAAAATGTTGGTCTCTTAAAGGAGCAACTTTGTTATATTTACAAGTAAAGGATTTGACTTCATTTTATAGGAGTTATCTCCCATTATATATGTAACTTATTGGTTTTTTACAGGTTACTCATTCACTGTTAATGATAAAGGGAAACTAAAGAGTGCAAAATGTTGACCTCTTAAAGGAGCAACTTTGTTACATTTACATGTAAAGGATTTGACTTCATTTTATAGGAGTTATCTCCCATTATATATGTAACTTATTTGTTTTTTACAGGTTACTCATTAACTATTAAAGATAAAGGGAAACTAAAGAGTGCAAAATGTTGGTCTCTTAAAGGAGCAACTTTGTTATATTTACAAGTAAAGGATTTGACTTCATTTTATAGGAGTTATCTCCCATTATATATGTAACTTATTGGTTTTTTACAGGTTACTCATTCACTGTTAATGATAAAGGGAAACTAAAGAGTGCAAAATGTTGACCTCTTAAAGGAGCAACTTTGTTACATTTACATGTAAAGGATTTGACTTCATTTTATAGGAGTTATCTCCCATTATATATGTAACTTATTGGTTTTTTACAGGTTACTCATTAACTATTAAAGATAAAGGGAAACTAAAGAGTGCAAAATGTTGGCCTCTTAAAGGAGCAACTTTGTTACATTACATGTAAAGGATTTGACTTCATTTTGTACGAGCTATCTCCCATTATATATGCAACTTATTGGTTTTTTACATGTTACTCATTAACTATTAATGATAAAGGGAAACGAAAGAGTGCAAAATGTTGGTCTCTTAAAGGAGCAACTTTGTTACATTTACAGGGAAAGGATTTGACTTCATTTTATAGGAGTTATCTCCCATTACATATGTAACTGATTGGTTTTTCACATGTTACTCAATAGCAATAAACGATAGAGGGAAACGAAAGACTGCGAAATGTTGGTCTCTTAAAGGAGTAACTTTGTTACATTTATAGGGAAAGGATTTGACTTCATTTTATAGGAGTTATCTCCCATTATATATGTAACGTATTGGTTTTTCACTTGGTACTCATTAACTATTAATGATAGAGGAAAACTAAAGAGTGCAAAATGTTGATCTCTTAAAGGAGCAACTTTGTTACAGTTACAGGAAAAGGATTTGACTTCATTTAATAGGAGTTATCTCCCATTATATATGTAAGTGATTGGTTTTTCACTTGTAACTCACTAACTATTAATGATAGAGGCATGGGGTCTTCACCATAGACCCTCATGCCCTTTGACCTTCAAAACTTGTATGGGTCAATGTCACGTACTAGTTTTTGACCTTTGCTATTTTTAAAGATTATTGAAATTATTTTCGTCCTAAAATGTTCTATTAATAATTACGAGTAAATAAAGACATGGCGTTAAAAGCTGTATAAAACTTTTATGAGAGTTATCTCTCTTAGAATGCCAATCTGTAGCAAATAATATAAAATAATTTCTATTTTAAATATTTATAGCAAAGTTATAACATTTTGCAAAAAGATGATTATTTTAAATGTCATCATGCAATACAAACTTAAAATTAATATGGAAAGACCCTCAAATGTTCAACCGAACAGTTGATCTTTAATTATTATTATTATTATTCTTATTGTTTTTCCGCCAACTTTTTTTTCCCATTATAAATTTTGTTTCGCGACATGTCGTAAAGACATTTTGTACTATGGATGTATTAGACATTACGCTTTCGCAGTTGACCCTGGCACACCGAACACTTGTTCTTTACGGAGTTATCTCCCCTGTTACTGAAAAGCTTGTGTGCAGATAAACTATGAAACCGTAGAAGATTTCGCAATAAAAGTTGTTGCAAAATGGTCAGCTATGGATTGCGACAATTTGTTACATATCGCGCAAAGTATTTTGACGACTCCTTGTAGGAGTTATTTCCCCTTATTTATTGGAAGTAAAATTTGTACCATTGTAACTCATGAACCAGAGGTGATATAGACTAGATATTTCACAGTTGGTCATCATTGACCTTGACCTTGAAAAAAGTCACAAGGTCAAAGGTCAAGGTCATGTTCTAATTTTTGACCCTTGGTTGTGTGCAGATCTTCTCCTTTACTATAATAGATAGAGAACTGAAACCTTTACCAAAATGTGTATCATATTAAGATCTTGAATCGTCACTTTTTTTATTTGACATTTTATAAGAGTTGTCTCCCCTTAGACCAATAATATGCATTGTGAGTTACATTAGATCACTATATCTCAGTAACTATAACAGATATATACATGAAACCTTATATCATTGGTCATCATTGACCTTGACCTTGAAAATGGACACAAGGTCAAAGGTCAAGGTCACGTTTGAAATTTTGACATTGTCTCGCCATCGCTATTCCCTTGAAACGGTAAAAGATAGGCAATAACTTGTAATAGGTAAAATGTCAACTTTCACCTTGACCTTGCGCAAGGTCACAAGGTCAAAGGTCAAGGTCACCTGTGTTTCAGTACAGCGACATGTGAATTTTTATACCTTTGGATTCGCTTTGTATTTTTAGCTTGCTACATGTCGCAATACAATTTGGTGCCAGGCAGGGGCAAAAACATGGGAATTTTAGGGTATTCCGCCAGCCTGCAAAAATAAAGGGGGGGGGTGTTTCTAAGGGGACCCCATAAGAATGTAGTGTGCAGATTTCATCCTAGACCACAGAGAATGGTGAAACAAAATGGACGCCAAATCGTTCGGGGATCGATGTCCCTAAATTGTCGCTACAGTAGAAATCGTTCTGACGAACGATAAAAAAATGTCCAGGTCATGAAAGTTGAAGATAGGTTTTTTATGCAAAAATCGCAATTTTCAGAAAAACCATAAATCCTAGCTTTTCGAAAATGGTGCCAATCGATTTAGAATGTCGATTTTACCCCAACCATGTATCTCGGATGTGCATAAATGTCAACAAACTCGAAAATCGGCAGAAAAAATCAAATGTCGAGACCCCATCGGGACCCCTTAGATTTCAGCGGTTGAATGTTTGTGCATTGATAAATCCTTGAAATATACATCTGAATTGTGTCTTCGTGAGTTGTTCTAGCTGAAACAAACATTTTTTCCACTTGCATTTATTTTGAAATGACAATAAAATGCGCGCGATCGAGTGTCGTTTTGGTACGTACGATTGCTGTATTTCACCGAAGAAAAATCCGTTTTTCCTTTTACAATGAATTGAAAGTAACATTAAACTGTCAAAATTGCATCATTGTTGACGGCGATCATATGTATACAGTACGTATGACGCCTGTTTTCTATTTTTTTTTTTTTTTTTTTTATAAGTCCACGATAATATGTAGCATTGTCACGTGACATCAGACGTCTCGACCAGTCAAATCAATGTGTTCTATTTGTATTTCATAAATAAAAATCATAGAATTTTCTGTCTTTCTTATTTATTTCATTGGTAAATACACGAAAACATTACAAAATGTCTTTGTATTTTAAATGTAGAAAACACATTGAAGGTATATATACGTCAAAATTTGACTTTCTGCATATCGTCTTCCGTGGTCCAGTGGTATCAACGAGGGCTGGCAAGACTGACATCGTCGGTTCGAGCCTAGGATGTGACATATGATTTTTGCATGCTTTTCTGCTACGTTTCACGTATATTTTATGCAGTTATGGTGTTTTATATAGAAAAAACAAAAAAAAAAACTGAAATTTTTTTACGCCGCGGTGTAAAAAATGTCGATGGAAGTGGTAAGCCATGATTATTTGTGGCGAAGTCACAAATGAACCTATATTATTAAGGCTTTCCACTTCCGAGTGGGAAGCCTTTCTATTATTCTTCTGTTTCTTATTATTAGGTCTTTCCACCTTTCTGTGGAAAGACCTATAGTTATTGTTCTGATTATTATTATTATTATTCTTTTCTCTTTTCTTCCGCCAACTTATTTCGGTGTCTGGTTTTTTTACTTCGCGACATGTCGCTTTGATATTTTATATCTGATATCGGTTACCCATTGCGCTTTCGCAGTTCACCCTGACTGACCGCACCCTTTTCCTTTACGGAGTTATCTCCCCTTTTACTAAAAAACTTGTTCATGCTACTCCTCCTAAACCAAAAAAGATAGCAATACCAAACCTTTACCAAAATGTGTCCTATATCCTTGCGCAACTTTGGGACAGATTGATTGAAGGGTTCTGACGACATCTTATAGGAGTTATCTCCCTTTAAATAAAAGTAGTAAGTGATATTCAAACAAATCTCAACAACTAAAAGAGATAGAGGCCTGGGGTCTTCACCATAGATCATCTTGACCTTTGACCTTGAAAATGGACACAAGGTCAAAGGTCAAGGTCACGTTCTAAATTTTGCTATTTGCTTGTTCGCGCTACTCCTCTCAAACGGTAAAAGATAGATAAACACTTATTGAGAGTAAAATGTTCGTCTTATTAAGACACAACTTTGTCACATTTGGAGCGAAGTAATTTGACTTCATTTTATAGGAGTTATCTCCCATTATATATGTAACTGATTGGTTTTTCACATGATACTCATTACCTATTAATGATAAAGGGAAACGAAAGAGTGCAAAATGTTGGTCTCTTAAAGGGGCAACTTTTTTACATTTATAGGGAAAGGATTTGACTTCATTTTATAGGAGTTATCTCCCATTATATATGTAACTGATTGGTTTTTCACATGATACTCATTACCTATTAATGATAAAGGGAAACGAAAGAGTGCAAAATGTTGGTCTCTTAAAGGAGCAACTTTGTTATATTTACAAGTAAAGGATTTGACTTCATTTTATAGGAGTTATCTCCCATTATATATGTAACTTATTGGTTTTTTACAGGTTACTCATTCACTGTTAATGATAAAGGGAAACTAAAGAGTGCAAAATGTTGACCTCTTAAAGGAGCAACTATGTTACATTTACAGGTAAAGGATTTGACTTCATTTTATAGGAGTTATCTCCCATTATATATGTAACTTATTGGTTTTTTACATGTTACTCATTAACTATTTATGATAAAGGGAAACTAAAGAGTGCAAAATGTTGGTCTCTTAAAGGAGCAACTTTGTTATATTTACAAGTAAAGGATTTGACTTCATTTTATAGGAGTTATCTCCCATTATATATGTAACTTATTGGTTTTTTACAGGTTACTCATTCACTGTTAATGATAAAGGGAAACTAAAGAGTGCAAAATGTTGACCTCTTAAAGGAGCAACTTTGTTACATTTACATGTAAAGGATTTGACTTCATTTTATAGGAGTTATCTCCCATTATATATGTAACTTATTGGTTTTTTACAGGTTACTCATTAACTATTAAAGATAAAGGGAAACTAAAGAGTGCAAAATGTTGGTCTCTTAAAGGAGCAACTTTGTTATATTTACAAGTAAAGGATTTGACTTCATTTTATAGGAGTTATCTCCCATTATATATGTAACTTATTGGTTTTTTACAGGTTACTCATTCACTGTTAATGATAAAGGGAAACTAAAGAGTGCAAAATGTTGACCTCTTAAAGGAGCAACTTTGTTACATTTACATGTAAAGGATTTGACTTCATTTTATAGGAGTTATCTCCCATTATATATGTAACTTATTGGTTTTTTACAGGTTACTCATTAACTATTAAAGATAAAGGGAAACTAAAGAGTGCAAAATGTTGGCCTCTTAAAGGAGCAACTTTGTTACATTACATGTAAAGGATTTGACTTCATTTTGTACGAGCTATCTCCCATTATATATGCAACTTATTGGTTTTTTACATGTTACTCATTAACTATTAATGATAAAGGGAAACGAAAGAGTGCAAAATGTTGGTCTCTTAAAGGAGCAACTTTGTTACATTTACAGGGAAAGGATTTGACTTCATTTTATAGGAGTTATCTCCCATTACATATGTAACTGATTGGTTTTTCACATGTTACTCAATAGCAATAAACGATAGAGGGAAACGAAAGACTGCGAAATGTTGGTCTCTTAAAGGAGTAACTTTGTTACATTTATAGGGAAAGGATTTGACTTCATTTTATAGGAGTTATCTCCCATTATATATGTAACGTATTGGTTTTTCACTTGGTACTCATTAACTATTAATGATAGAGGAAAACTAAAGAGTGCAAAATGTTGATCTCTTAAAGGAGCAACTTTGTTACAGTTACAGGAAAAGGATTTGACTTCATTTAATAGGAGTTATCTCCCATTATATATGTAAGTGATTGGTTTTTCACTTGTAACTCACTAACTATTAATGATAGAGGCATGGGGTCTTCACCATAGACCCTCATGCCCTTTGACCTTCAAAACTTGTATGGGTCAATGTCACGTACTAGTTTTTGACCTTTGCTATTTTTAAAGATTATTGAAATTATTTTCGTCCTAAAATGTTCTATTAATAATTACGAGTAAATAAAGACATGGCGTTAAAAGCTGTATAAAACTTTTATGAGAGTTATCTCTCTTAGAATGCCAATCTGTAGCAAATAATATAAAATAATTTCTATTTTAAATATTTATAGCAAAGTTATAACATTTTGCAAAAAGATGATTATTTTAAATGTCATCATGCAATACAAACTTAAAATTAATATGGAAAGACCCTCAAATGTTCAACCGAACAGTTGATCTTTAATTATTATTATTATTATTCTTATTGTTTTTCCGCCAACTTTTTTTTCCCATTATAAATTTTGTTTCGCGACATGTCGTAAAGACATTTTGTACTATGGATGTATTAGACATTACGCTTTCGCAGTTGACCCTGGCACACCGAACACTTGTTCTTTACGGAGTTATCTCCCCTGTTACTGAAAAGCTTGTGTGCAGATAAACTATGAAACCGTAGAAGATTTCGCAATAAAAGTTGTTGCAAAATGGTCAGCTATGGATTGCGACAATTTGTTACATATCGCGCAAAGTATTTTGACGACTCCTTGTAGGAGTTATTTCCCCTTATTTATTGGAAGTAAAATTTGTACCATTGTAACTCATGAACCAGAGGTGATATAGACTAGATATTTCACAGTTGGTCATCATTGACCTTGACCTTGAAAAAAATCACAAGGTCAAAGGTCAAGGTCATGTTCTAATTTTTGACCCTTGGTTGTGTGCAGATCTTCTCCTTTACTATAATAGATAGAGAACTGAAACCTTTACCAAAATGTGTATCATATTAAGATCTTGAATCGTCACTTTTTTTATTTGACATTTTATAAGAGTTGTCTCCCCTTAGACCAATAATATGCATTGTGAGTTACATTAGATCACTATATCTCAGTAACTATAACAGATATATACATGAAACCTTATATCATTGGTCATCATTGACCTTGACCTTGAAAATGGACACAAGGTCAAAGGTCAAGGTCACGTTTGAAATTTTGACATTGTCTCGCCATCGCTATTCCCTTGAAACGGTAAAAGATAGGCAATAACTTGTAATAGGTAAAATGTCAACTTTCACCTTGACCTTGCGCAAGGTCACAAGGTCAAAGGTCAAGGTCACCTGTGTTTCAGTACAGCGACATGTGAATTTTTATACCTTTGGATTCGCTTTGTATTTTTAGCTTGCTACATGTCGCAATACAATTTGGTGCCAGGCAGGGGCAAAAACATGGGAATTTTAGGGTATTCCGCCAGCCTGCAAAAATAAAGGGGGGGGGGTGTTTCTAAGGGGACCCCATAAGAATGTAGTGTGCAGATTTCATCCTAGACCACAGAGAATGGTGAAACAAAATGGACGCCAAATCGTTCGGGGATCGATGTCCCTAAATTGTCGCTACAGTAGAAATCGTTCTGACGAACGATAAAAAAATGTCCAGGTCATGAAAGTTGAAGATAGGTTTTTTATGCAAAAATCGCAATTTTCAGAAAAACCATAAATCCTAGCTTTTCGAAAATGGTGCCAATCGATTTAGAATGTCGATTTTACCCCAACCATGTATCTCGGATGTGCATAAATGTCAACAAACTCGAAAATCGGCAGAAAAAATCAAATGTCGAGACCCCATCGGGACCCCTTAGATTTCAGCGGTTGAATGTTTGTGCATTGATAAATCCTTGAAATATACATCTGAATTGTGTCTTCGTGAGTTGTTCTAGCTGAAACAAACATTTTTTCCACTTGCATTTATTTTGAAATGACAATAAAATGCGCGCGATCGAGTGTCGTTTTGGTACGTACGATTGCTGTATTTCACCGAAGAAAAATCCGTTTTTCCTTTTACAATGAATTGAAAGTAACATTAAACTGTCAAAATTGCATCATTGTTGACGGCGATCATATGTATACAGTACGTATGACGCCTGTTTTCTATTTTTTTTTTTTTTTTTTTTATAAGTCCACGATAATATGTAGCATTGTCACGTGACATCAGACGTCTCGACCAGTCAAATCAATGTGTTCTATTTGTATTTCATAAATAAAAATCATAGAATTTTCTGTCTTTCTTATTTATTTCATTGGTAAATACACGAAAACATTACAAAATGTCTTTGTATTTTAAATGTAGAAAACACATTGAAGGTATATATACGTCAAAATTTGACTTTCTGCATATCGTCTTCCGTGGTCCAGTGGTATCAACGAGGGCTGGCAAGACTGACATCGTCGGTTCGAGCCTAGGATGTGACATATGATTTTTGCATGCTTTTCTGCTACGTTTCACGTATATTTTATGCAGTTATGGTGTTTTATATAGAAAAAACAAAAAAAAAAAACTGAAATTTTTTTACGCCGCGGTGTAAAAAATGTCGATGGAAGTGGTAAGCCATGATTATTTGTGGCGAAGTCACAAATGAACCTATATTATTAAGGCTTTCCACTTCCGAGTGGGAAGCCTTTCTATTATTCTTCTGTTTCTTATTATTAGGTCTTTCCACCTTTCTGTGGAAAGACCTATAGTTATTGTTCTGATTATTATTATTATTATTCTTTTCTCTTTTCTTCCGCCAACTTATTTCGGTGTCTGGTTTTTTTACTTCGCGACATGTCGCTTTGATATTTTATATCTGATATCGGTTACCCATTGCGCTTTCGCAGTTCACCCTGACTGACCGCACCCTTTTCCTTTACGGAGTTATCTCCCCTTTTACTAAAAAACTTGTTCATGCTACTCCTCCTAAACCAAAAAAGATAGCAATACCAAACCTTTACCAAAATGTGTCCTATATCCTTGCGCAACTTTGGGACAGATTGATTGAAGGGTTCTGACGACATCTTATAGGAGTTATCTCCCTTTAAATAAAAGTAGTAAGTGATATTCAAACAAATCTCAACAACTAAAAGAGATAGAGGCCTGGGGTCTTCACCATAGATCATCTTGACCTTTGACCTTGAAAATGGACACAAGGTCAAAGGTCAAGGTCACGTTCTAAATTTTGCTATTTGCTTGTTCGCGCTACTCCTCTCAAACGGTAAAAGATAGATAAACACTTATTGAGAGTAAAATGTTCGTCTTATTAAGACACAACTTTGTCACATTTGGAGCGAAGTAATTTGACTTCATTTTATAGGAGTTATCTCCCATTATATATGTAACTGATTGGTTTTTCACATGATACTCATTACCTATTAATGATAAAGGGAAACGAAAGAGTGCAAAATGTTGGTCTCTTAAAGGGGCAACTTTTTTACATTTATAGGGAAAGGATTTGACTTCATTTTATAGGAGTTATCTCCCATTATATATGTAACTTATTGGTTTTTTTACATGTTACTCATTAACTATTAATGATAGAGGGAAATTAAAGAGTGCATAATGTTGATCTCTTAAAGGAGCAACTATGTTACATTTACAGGTAAAGGATTTGACTTCATTTTATAGGAGTTATCTCCCATTATATATGTAACTTATTGGTTTTTTACATGTTACTCATTAACTATTTATGATAAAGGGAAACTAAAGAGTGCAAAATGTTGGTCTCTTAAAGGAGCAACTTTGTTATATTTACAAGTAAAGGATTTGACTTCATTTTATAGGAGTTATCTCCCATTATATATGTAACTTATTGGTTTTTTACAGGTTACTCATTCACTGTTAATGATAAAGGGAAACTAAAGAGTGCAAAATGTTGACCTCTTAAAGGAGCAACTTTGTTACATTTACATGTAAAGGATTTGACTTCATTTTATAGGAGTTATCTCCCATTATATATGTAACTTATTGGTTTTTTACAGGTTACTCATTAACTATTAAAGATAAAGGGAAACTAAAGAGTGCAAAATGTTGGTCTCTTAAAGGAGCAACTTTGTTATATTTACAAGTAAAGGATTTGACTTCATTTTATAGGAGTTATCTCCCATTATATATGTAACTTATTGGTTTTTTACAGGTTACTCATTCACTGTTAATGATAAAGGGAAACTAAAGAGTGCAAAATGTTGACCTCTTAAAGGAGCAACTTTGTTACATTTACATGTAAAGGATTTGACTTCATTTTATAGGAGTTATCTCCCATTATATATGTAACTTATTGGTTTTTTACAGGTTACTCATTAACTATTAAAGATAAAGGGAAACTAAAGAGTGCAAAATGTTGGCCTCTTAAAGGAGCAACTTTGTTACATTACATGTAAAGGATTTGACTTCATTTTGTACGAGCTATCTCCCATTATATATGCAACTTATTGGTTTTTTACATGTTACTCATTAACTATTAATGATAAAGGGAAACGAAAGAGTGCAAAATGTTGGTCTCTTAAAGGAGCAACTTTGTTACATTTACAGGGAAAGGATTTGACTTCATTTTATAGGAGTTATCTCCCATTACATATGTAACTGATTGGTTTTTCACATGTTACTCAATAGCAATAAACGATAGAGGGAAACGAAAGACTGCGAAATGTTGGTCTCTTAAAGGAGTAACTTTGTTACATTTATAGGGAAAGGATTTGACTTCATTTTATAGGAGTTATCTCCCATTATATATGTAACGTATTGGTTTTTCACTTGGTACTCATTAACTATTAATGATAGAGGAAAACTAAAGAGTGCAAAATGTTGATCTCTTAAAGGAGCAACTTTGTTACAGTTACAGGAAAAGGATTTGACTTCATTTAATAGGAGTTATCTCCCATTATATATGTAAGTGATTGGTTTTTCACTTGTAACTCACTAACTATTAATGATAGAGGCATGGGGTCTTCACCATAGACCCTCATGCCCTTTGACCTTCAAAACTTGTATGGGTCAATGTCACGTACTAGTTTTTGACCTTTGCTATTTTTAAAGATTATTGAAATTATTTTCGTCCTAAAATGTTCTATTAATAATTACGAGTAAATAAAGACATGGCGTTAAAAGCTGTATAAAACTTTTATGAGAGTTATCTCTCTTAGAATGCCAATCTGTAGCAAATAATATAAAATAATTTCTATTTTAAATATTTATAGCAAAGTTATAACATTTTGCAAAAAGATGATTATTTTAAATGTCATCATGCAATACAAACTTAAAATTAATATGGAAAGACCCTCAAATGTTCAACCGAACAGTTGATCTTTAATTATTATTATTATTATTCTTATTGTTTTTCCGCCAACTTTTTTTTCCCATTATAAATTTTGTTTCGCGACATGTCGTAAAGACATTTTGTACTATGGATGTATTAGACATTACGCTTTCGCAGTTGACCCTGGCACACCGAACACTTGTTCTTTACGGAGTTATCTCCCCTGTTACTGAAAAGCTTGTGTGCAGATAAACTATGAAACCGTAGAAGATTTCGCAATAAAAGTTGTTGCAAAATGGTCAGCTATGGATTGCGACAATTTGTTACATATCGCGCAAAGTATTTTGACGACTCCTTGTAGGAGTTATTTCCCCTTATTTATTGGAAGTAAAATTTGTACCATTGTAACTCATGAACCAGAGGTGATATAGACTAGATATTTCACAGTTGGTCATCATTGACCTTGACCTTGAAAAAAGTCACAAGGTCAAAGGTCAAGGTCATGTTCTAATTTTTGACCCTTGGTTGTGTGCAGATCTTCTCCTTTACTATAATAGATAGAGAACTGAAACCTTTACCAAAATGTGTATCATAT
This sequence comes from Limnoperna fortunei, assembly GCA_944474755.1. Classification (NCBI taxonomy): domain Eukaryota; kingdom Metazoa; phylum Mollusca; class Bivalvia; order Mytilida; family Modiolidae; genus Limnoperna; species Limnoperna fortunei. Next base: position 74,289,505 of record OX104111.1, read on the forward strand.
TAAGATCTTGAATCGTCACTTTTTTTATTTGACATTTTATAAGAGTTGTCTCCCCTTAGACCAATAATATGCATTGTGAGTTACATTAGATCACTATATCTCAGTAACTATAACAGATATATACATGAAACCTTATATCATTGGTCATCATTGACCTTGACCTTGAAAATGGACACAAGGTCAAAGGTCAAGGTCACGTTTGAAATTTTGACATTGTCTCGCCATCGCTATTCCCTTGAAACGGTAAAAGATAGGCAATAACTTGTAATAGGTAAAATGTCAACTTTCACCTTGACCTTGCGCAAGGTCACAAGGTCAAAGGTCAAGGTCACCTGTGTTTCAGTACAGCGACATGTGAATTTTTATACCTTTGGATTCGCTTTGTATTTTTAGCTTGCTACATGTCGCAATACAATTTGGTGCCAGGCAGGGGCAAAAACATGGGAATTTTAGGGTATTCCGCCAGCCTGCAAAAATAAAGGGGGGGGGGTGTTTCTAAGGGGACCCCATAAGAATGTAGTGTGCAGATTTCATCCTAGACCACAGAGAATGGTGAAACAAAATGGACGCCAAATCGTTCGGGGATCGATGTCCCTAAATTGTCGCTACAGTAGAAATCGTTCTGACGAACGATAAAAAAATGTCCAGGTCATGAAAGTTGAAGATAGGTTTTTTATGCAAAAATCGCAATTTTCAGAAAAACCATAAATCCTAGCTTTTCGAAAATGGTGCCAATCGATTTAGAATGTCGATTTTACCCCAACCATGTATCTCGGATGTGCATAAATGTCAACAAACTCGAAAATCGGCAGAAAAAATCAAATGTCGAGACCCCATCGGGACCCCTTAGATTTCAGCGGTTGAATGTTTGTGCATTGATAAATCCTTGAAATATACATCTGAATTGTGTCTTCGTGAGTTGTTCTAGCTGAAACAAACATTTTTTCCACTTGCATTTATTTTGAAATGACAATAAAATGCGCGCGATCGAGTGTCGTTTTGGTACGTACGATTGCTGTATTTCACCGAAGAAAAATCCGTTTTTCCTTTTACAATGAATTGAAAGTAACATTAAACTGTCAAAATTGCATCATTGTTGACGGCGATCATATGTATACAGTACGTATGACGCCTGTTTTCTATTTTTTTTTTTTTTTTTTTTATAAGTCCACGATAATATTTAGCATTGTCACGTGACATCAGACGTCTCGACCAGTCAAATCAATGTGTTCTATTTGTATTTCATAAATAAAAAATCATAGAATTTTCTGTCTTTCTTATTTATTTCATTGGTAAATACACGAAAACATTACAAAATGTCTTTGTATTTTAAATGTAGAAAACACATTGAAGGTATATATACGTCAAAATTTGACTTTCTGCATATCGTCTTCCGTGGTCCAGTGGTATCAACGAGGGCTGGCAAGACTGACATCGTCGGTTCGAGCCTAGGATGTGACATATGATTTTTGCATGCTTTTCTGCTACGTTTCACGTATATTTTATGCAGTTATGGTGTTTTATATAGAAAAAACAAAAAAAAAAAACTGAAATTTTTTTACGCCGCGGTGTAAAAAATGTCGATGGAAGTGGTAAGCCATGATTATTTGTGGCGAAGTCACAAATGAACCTATATTATTAAGGCTTTCCACTTCCGAGTGGGAAGCCTTTCTATTATTCTTCTGTTTCTTATTATTAGGTCTTTCCACCTTTCTGTGGAAAGACCTATAGTTATTGTTCTGATTATTATTATTATTATTCTTTTCTCTTTTCTTCCGCCAACTTATTTCGGTGTCTGGTTTTTTTACTTCGCGACATGTCGCTTTGATATTTTATATCTGATATCGGTTACCCATTGCGCTTTCGCAGTTCACCCTGACTGACCGCACCCTTTTCCTTTACGGAGTTATCTCCCCTTTTACTAAAAAACTTGTTCATGCTACTCCTCCTAAACCAAAAAAGATAGCAATACCAAACCTTTACCAAAATGTGTCCTATATCCTTGCGCAACTTTGGGACAGATTGATTGAAGGGTTCTGACGACATCTTATAGGAGTTATCTCCCTTTAAATAAAAGTAGTAAGTGATATTCAAACAAATCTCAACAACTAAAAGAGATAGAGGCCTGGGGTCTTCACCATAGATCATCTTGACCTTTGACCTTGAAAATGGACACAAGGTCAAAGGTCAAGGTCACGTTCTAAATTTTGCTATTTGCTTGTTCGCGCTACTCCTCTCAAACGGTAAAAGATAGATAAACACTTATTGAGAGTAAAATGTTCGTCTTATTAAGACACAACTTTGTCACATTTGGAGCGAAGTAATTTGACTTCATTTTATAGGAGTTATCTCCCATTATATATGTAACTGATTGGTTTTTCACATGATACTCATTACCTATTAATGATAAAGGGAAACGAAAGAGTGCAAAATGTTGGTCTCTTAAAGGGGCAACTTTTTTACATTTATAGGGAAAGGATTTGACTTCATTTTATAGGAGTTATCTCCCATTATATATGTAACTTATTGGTTTTTTTACATGTTACTCATTAACTATTAATGATAGAGGGAAATTAAAGAGTGCATAATGTTGATCTCTTAAAGGAGCAACTATGTTACATTTACAGGTAAAGGATTTGACTTCATTTTATAGGAGTTATCTCCCATTATATATGTAACTTATTGGTTTTTTACATGTTACTCATTAACTATTTATGATAAAGGGAAACTAAAGAGTGCAAAATGTTGGTCTCTTAAAGGAGCAACTTTGTTATATTTACAAGTAAAGGATTTGACTTCATTTTATAGGAGTTATCTCCCATTATATATGTAACTTATTGGTTTTTTACAGGTTACTCATTCACTGTTAATGATAAAGGGAAACTAAAGAGTGCAAAATGTTGACCTCTTAAAGGAGCAACTTTGTTACATTTACATGTAAAGGATTTGACTTCATTTTATAGGAGTTATCTCCCATTATATATGTAACTTATTGGTTTTTTACAGGTTACTCATTAACTATTAAAGATAAAGGGAAACTAAAGAGTGCAAAATGTTGGTCTCTTAAAGGAGCAACTTTGTTATATTTACAAGTAAAGGATTTGACTTCATTTTATAGGAGTTATCTCCCATTATATATGTAACTTATTGGTTTTTTACAGGTTACTCATTCACTGTTAATGATAAAGGGAAACTAAAGAGTGCAAAATGTTGACCTCTTAAAGGAGCAACTTTGTTACATTTACATGTAAAGGATTTGACTTCATTTTATAGGAGTTATCTCCCATTATATATGTAACTTATTGGTTTTTTACAGGTTACTCATTAACTATTAAAGATAAAGGGAAACTAAAGAGTGCAAAATGTTGGCCTCTTAAAGGAGCAACTTTGTTACATTACATGTAAAGGATTTGACTTCATTTTGTACGAGCTATCTCCCATTATATATGCAACTTATTGGTTTTTTACATGTTACTCATTAACTATTAATGATAAAGGGAAACGAAAGAGTGCAAAATGTTGGTCTCTTAAAGGAGCAACTTTGTTACATTTACAGGGAAAGGATTTGACTTCATTTTATAGGAGTTATCTCCCATTACATATGTAACTGATTGGTTTTTCACATGTTACTCAATAGCAATAAACGATAGAGGGAAACGAAAGACTGCGAAATGTTGGTCTCTTAAAGGAGTAACTTTGTTACATTTATAGGGAAAGGATTTGACTTCATTTTATAGGAGTTATCTCCCATTATATATGTAACGTATTGGTTTTTCACTTGGTACTCATTAACTATTAATGATAGAGGAAAACTAAAGAGTGCAAAATGTTGATCTCTTAAAGGAGCAACTTTGTTACAGTTACAGGAAAAGGATTTGACTTCATTTAATAGGAGTTATCTCCCATTATATATGTAAGTGATTGGTTTTTCACTTGTAACTCACTAACTATTAATGATAGAGGCATGGGGTCTTCACCATAGACCCTCATGCCCTTTGACCTTCAAAACTTGTATGGGTCAATGTCACGTACTAGTTTTTGACCTTTGCTATTTTTAAAGATTATTGAAATTATTTTCGTCCTAAAATGTTCTATTAATAATTACGAGTAAATAAAGACATGGCGTTAAAAGCTGTATAAAACTTTTATGAGAGTTATCTCTCTTAGAATGCCAATCTGTAGCAAATAATATAAAATAATTTCTATTTTAAATATTTATAGCAAAGTTATAACATTTTGCAAAAAGATGATTATTTTAAATGTCATCATGCAATACAAACTTAAAATTAATATGGAAAGACCCTCAAATGTTCAACCGAACAGTTGATCTTTAATTATTATTATTATTATTCTTATTGTTTTTCCGCCAACTTTTTTTTCCCATTATAAATTTTGTTTCGCGACATGTCGTAAAGACATTTTGTACTATGGATGTATTAGACATTACGCTTTCGCAGTTGACCCTGGCACACCGAACACTTGTTCTTTACGGAGTTATCTCCCCTGTTACTGAAAAGCTTGTGTGCAGATAAACTATGAAACCGTAGAAGATTTCGCAATAAAAGTTGTTGCAAAATGGTCAGCTATGGATTGCGACAATTTGTTACATATCGCGCAAAGTATTTTGACGACTCCTTGTAGGAGTTATTTCCCCTTATTTATTGGAAGTAAAATTTGTACCATTGTAACTCATGAACCAGAGGTGATATAGACTAGATATTTCACAGTTGGTCATCATTGACCTTGACCTTGAAAAAAGTCACAAGGTCAAAGGTCAAGGTCATGTTCTAATTTTTGACCCTTGGTTGTGTGCAGATCTTCTCCTTTACTATAATAGATAGAGAACTGAAACCTTTACCAAAATGTGTATCATATTAAGATCTTGAATCGTCACTTTTTTTATTTGACATTTTATAAGAGTTGTCTCCCCTTAGACCAATAATATGCATTGTGAGTTACATTAGATCACTATATCTCAGTAACTATAACAGATATATACATGAAACCTTATATCATTGGTCATCATTGACCTTGACCTTGAAAATGGACACAAGGTCAAAGGTCAAGGTCACGTTTGAAATTTTGACATTGTCTCGCCATCGCTATTCCCTTGAAACGGTAAAAGATAGGCAATAACTTGTAATAGGTAAAATGTCAACTTTCACCTTGACCTTGGGCAAGGTCACAAGGTCAAAGGTCAAGGTCACCTGTGTTTCAGTACAGCGACATGTGAATTTTTATACCTTTGGATTCGCTTTGTATTTTTAGCTTGCTACATGTCGCAATACAATTTGGTGCCAGGCAGGGGCAAAAACATGGGAATTTTAGGGTATTCCGCCAGCCTGCAAAAATAAAGGGGGGGGGGTGTTTCTAAGGGGACCCCATAAGAATGTAGTGTGCAGATTTCATCCTAGACCACAGAGAATGGTGAAACAAAATGGACGCCAAATCGTTCGGGGATCGATGTCCCTAAATTGTCGCTACAGTAGAAATCGTTCTGACGAACGATAAAAAAATGTCCAGGTCATGAAAGTTGAAGATAGGTTTTTTATGCAAAAATCGCAATTTTCAGAAAAACCATAAATCCTAGCTTTTCGAAAATGGTGCCAATCGATTTAGAATGTCGATTTTACCCCAACCATGTATCTCGGATGTGCATAAATGTCAACAAACTCGAAAATCGGCAGAAAAAATCAAATGTCGAGACCCCATCGGGACCCCTTAGATTTCAGCGGTTGAATGTTTGTGCATTGATAAATCCTTGAAATATACATCTGAATTGTGTCTTCGTGAGTTGTTCTAGCTGAAACAAACATTTTTTCCACTTGCATTTATTTTGAAATGACAATAAAATGCGCGCGATCGAGTGTCGTTTGGTACGTACGATTGCTGTATTTCACCGAAGAAAAATCCGTTTTTCCTTTTACAATGAATTGAAAGTAACATTAAACTGTCAAAATTGCATCATTGTTGACGGCGATCATATGTATACAGTACGTATGACGCCTGTTTTCTATTTTTTTTTTTTTTTTTTTATAAGTCCACGATAATATGTAGCATTGTCACGTGACATCAGACGTCTCGACCAGTCAAATCAATGTGTTCTATTTGTATTTCATAAATAAAAATCATAGAATTTTCTGTCTTTCTTATTTATTTCATTGGTAAATACACGAAAACATTACAAAATGTCTTTGTATTTTAAATGTAGAAAACACATTGAAGGTATATATACGTCAAAATTTGACTTTCTGCATATCGTCTTCCGTGGTCCAGTGGTATCAACGAGGGCTGGCAAGACTGACATCGTCGGTTCGAGCCTAGGATGTGACATATGATTTTTGCATGCTTTTCTGCTACGTTTCACGTATATTTTATGCAGTTATGGTGTTTTATATAGAAAAAACAAAAAAAAAAAACTGAAATTTTTTTACGCCGCGGTGTAAAAAATGTCGATGGAAGTGGTAAGCCATGATTATTTGTGGCGAAGTCACAAATGAACCTATATTTATTCTTATTTTTTTTCCGCCAAGTTTTCTTATCCCATTATAAATTTTGTTTCGCGACATGTCGTAAAGACATTTTGTACTATGGATGTATGAGACATTACGCTTTCGCAGTTAACCCTGGCTGACCGAACACTTTTTCTTTACGGAGTTATTTCCCCTGTCATAAAAAAGCTTGTGTGCAGATAAACTATGAAACCGTAAATGATTTCGCAATAAAAGTTGTTGCAAAATGGTCAGCTATGGATTGCGACAATTTGTTACATATCGCGCAAAGTATTTTGACGACTCCTTGTAGGAGTTATTTCCCCTTATTTATTGGAAGTACAATTTGTACCATTGTAACTCATGAACCAGAGGTGATATAGACTAGATATTTCACAGTTGGTCATCATTGACCTTGACCTTGAAAAAGGTCACAAGGTCAAAGGTCAAGGTCATGTTCTAATTTTTGACACTTGGTTGTGTGCAGATCTCCTCCTTTACTATAATAGATAGAGAACTGAAACCTTTACCAAAATGTGTATCATATTGAGATCTTGAATCGTCACTTTTTTTATTTGACATTTTTATAAGAGTTATCTCCCCTAGACCAATAAAATGTATTGTGAATTGCATTATATCACTATATCTCAGTAACTATAACAGATATATATATGAAACCTTATATCATTGGTCATCATTGACCTTGACCTTGTAAATGGACACAAGGTCAAAGGTCAAGGTCACGTTCTCAATTTTGACATTGTCTCGCCATCGCTATTTCCTTGAAACGGTAAAAGATAGGCAACAACTTGTAATAGGTAAAATGTCAACTTTCACCTTGACCTTGCCCAAGGTCACAAGGTCAAAGGTCAAGGTCACCTGTGTTTCAGTACAGCGACATGTGAATTTTTGTACCTTTGGATTCGATTTGTTTTTTTTAGCTTTCTACATGTCGCAATAAAATTTGGTGCCAGGCACGGGCAAAAACATGGGGAATTTGAGGGTATTCCGCCAGCCTGCAAAAATAAAGGGGGGGGGGGGTGTTTCTAAGGTACCCCATAAGAATGTAGTGTGCAGATTTCATCCTAGACCGCAGAGAATGGTGAAACAAAATGGACGCCAATTAGTTCGGGGATCGATGTCCTTGAATTGTCGCTACAGTAGAAATCATTCTGACGAACGATAAAAAAATTTCCAGGTCATGAAAGTTGAAGATAGGTTTTTTATGCAAAAATCGCGATTTTCAGAAAAACCATAAATCCTAGCTTTTCGAAAATGGTGCCAATCGATTTAGAATGTCGATTTTACCCCAACCAAGTATCTCGGATGTGCATAAATGTCAACAAACTCGAAAATCGGCAGAAAAAATCAAATGTCGAGACCCAATCGGTACCCCCTAGATTTCAGCGGTTGAATGTTTGTGCATTGATAAATCCTTAAAATATACATCTGAATTATGTCTTCATGAGTTGTTCTAGCTGAAACAAACATGTTTTGTACTTTCATTTATTTTGAAATCACAATAAAGTCCACGCGATGTGTCGTCTGTTCCTTCCTTTTGGTGAAAATCCGTTGCCTTTTACAATGCATTGAACGTAATATTCCAACGTTGATCACAACTGCATAATTGTTGACCTCCTGAGCCGTGATCTTGATGACATTTTTATGTATATCGCGATCATATGTAATATGCATCTGCGCAGTATAAAGTCTCTCCCCCAAAAGAATATAATATACTAACTCCGCGATAATATAACTCGATATCACGTGACGAAAGACGAAGTAACCAGTCAAATCAAAGCGTTCTATATGTATTTCATAAATAAAAATCAAAGAATTTTCTGTCTTTCTTATTTATTTCATTTGTAAATACACGAAAACAATATAAAATGTCTTTGTATTTTAAATGTAGAAAACACATAGAAGGTATATATACGTCAAAATTTGATATGTCATCAACAAGCTTACGTGGCGCAGTGGATAGAGCGCAGGGCTGGCAATACTGACATCCTGAGTTCGATACTAGGATGTGACAAGTCATTTTTGCATGGTTTTCTGCTACGTTTCACGTATATTTTGTGCAGTTATGTACTTTTATATAGAAAAAAAAAAATTTTTTTTTACGCTGCGGTGTAAAAAATGTCGCTTGATGTGGAAAACATGATTTTTTCTTCCGAAGGAAGAAAGGAACTTTAATTATTAAGGCTTTCCACTTTCCAGTGGAAAGACTTACTGTTATTAGTCTGTTTCTTATTATTATTCTTATTTTTTTTCCGCCAAGTTTTCTTATCCCATTATAAATTTTGTTTCGCGACATGTCGTAAAGACATTTTGTACTATGGATGTATGAGACATTACGCTTTCGCAGTTAACCCTGGCTGACCGAACACTTTTTCTTTACGGAGTTATTTCCCCTGTCATAAAAAAGCTTGTGTGCAGATAAACTATGAAACCGTAAAAGATTTCGCAATAAAAGTTGTTGCAAAATGGTCAGCTATGGATTGCGACAATTTGTTACATATCGCGCAAAGTATTTTGACGACTCCTTGTAGGAGTTATTTCCCCTTATTTATTGGAAGTACAATTTGTACCATTGTAACTCATGAACCAGAGGTGATATAGACTAGATATTTCACAGTTGGTCATCATTGACCTTGACCTTGAAAAAGGTCACAAGGTCAAAGGTCAAGGTCATGTTCTAATTTTTGACACTTGGTTGTGTGCAGATCTCCTCCTTTACTATAATAGATAGAGAACTGAAACCTTTACCAAAATGTGTATCATATTGAGATCTTGAATCGTCACTTTTTTTATTTGACATTTTTATAAGAGTTATCTCCCCTAGACCAATAAAATGTATTGTGAATTGCATTATATCACTATATCTCAGTAACTATAACAGATATATATATGAAACCTTATATCATTGGTCATCATTGACCTTGACCTTGTAAATGGACACAAGGTCAAAGGTCAAGGTCACGTTCTCAATTTTGACATTGTCTCGCCATCGCTATTTCCTTGAAACGGTAAAAGATAGGCAACAACTTGTAATAGGTAAAATGTCAACTTTCACCTTGACCTTGCCCAAGGTCACAAGGTCAAAGGTCAAGGTCACCTGTGTTTCAGTACAGCGACATGTGAATTTTTGTACCTTTGGATTCGATTTGTTTTTTTAGCTTTCTACATGTCGCAATAAAATTTGGTGCCAGGCACGGGCAAAAACATGGGGAATTTGAGGGTATTCCGCCAGCCTGCAAAAATAAAGGGGGGGGGGTGTTTCTAAGGTACCCCATAAGAATGTAGTGTGCAGATTTCATCCTAGACCGCAGAGAATGGTGAAACAAAATGGACGCCAATTAGTTCGGGGATCGATGTCCTTGAATTGTCGCTACAGTAGAAATCATTCTGACGAACGATAAAAAAATTTCCAGGTCATGAAAGTTGAAGATAGGTTTTTTATGCAAAAATCGCGATTTTCAGAAAAACCATAAATCCTAGCTTTTCGAAAATGGTGCCAATCGATTTAGAATGTCGATTTTACCCCAACCAAGTATCTCGGATGTGCATAAATGTCAACAAACTCGAAAATCGGCAGAAAAAATCAAATGTCGAGACCCAATCGGTACCCCCTAGATTTCAGCGGTTGAATGTTTGTGCATTGATAAATCCTTAAAATATACATCTGAATTATGTCTTCATGAGTTGTTCTAGCTGAAACAAACATGTTTTGTACTTTCATTTATTTTGAAATCACAATAAAGTCCACGCGATGTGTCGTCTGTTCCTTCCTTTTGGTGAAAATCCGTTGCCTTTTACAATGCATTGAACGTAATATTCCAACGTTGATCACAACTGCATAATTGTTGACCTCCTGAGCCGTGATCTTGATGACATTTTTATGTATATCGCGATCATATGTAATATGCATCTGCGCAGTATAAAGTCTCTCCCCCAAAAGAATATAATATACTAACTCCGCGATAATATAACTCGATATCACGTGACGAAAGACGAAGTAACCAGTCAAATCAAAGCGTTCTATATGTATTTCATAAATAAAAATCAAAGAATTTTCTGTCTTTCTTATTTATTTCATTTGTAAATACACGAAAACAATATAAAATGTCTTTGTATTTTAAATGTAGAAAACACATAGAAGGTATATATACGTCAAAATTTGATATGTCATCAACAAGCTTCCGTGGCGCAGTGGATAGAGCGCAGGGCTGGCAATACTGACATCCTGAGTTCGATACTAGGATGTGACAAGTCATTTTTGCATGGTTTTCTGCTACGTTTCACGTATATTTTGTGCAGTTATGTACTTTTATATAGAAAAAAAAAAATTTTTTTTTACGCTGCGGTGTAAAAAATGTCGCTTGATGTGGAAAACATGATTTTTTCTTCCGAAGGAAGAAAGGAACTTTAATTATTAAGGCTTTCCACTTTCCAGTGGAAAGACTTACTGTTATTAGTCTGTTTCTTATTATTAAGGCTTTCCACTTTCCGAGTGGAAAGCCTTCTTGTTATTCTTCTGTTTCTTATTAAGGCTTTCCACTTTCCAGTGGAAAGACTTATTGCATTTTGTCTGTTTCTTATTATTATTATTATTATTATTCTTATTATTCTTCCGCCAAGTTTTGTTATCCCATTATAAATTTTGTTTCGCGACATGTCGTAAAGACATTTTGTACTATGAATGTATGAGACATTACGCATTCGCAGTTAACCCTGTCACACCGAACACTTTTTCTTTACGGAGTTATTTCCCCTGTCATAAAAATCTTGTGTGCAGATAAACTTTTAAACCGTAAAAGATTTCGCAATGAAAGTTGTTGCAAAATGCTCAGCTATTGATCGCGACAATTTGTTACATATCGCGCAAAGTATTTTGACGACTCCTTGTAGGAGTTATTTCCCCTTATTTATTGGAAGTACATTTTGTGCCATAGTAACTCATGAACCAGAGATGACAGTGACTAGATATTTCACAGTTGGTCATCATTGACCTTGACCTTGAAAAAGGTCACAAGGTCAAAGGTCAAGGTCACATTCTAAATTTTGACACTGTGGTGTGTGCGATTCTCCTCCTGAACCATAAGAGATACAGAAATAAATCTTTTACCAAAATGTGTATCATATTAAGTTCTTGAAAGGTCACTATAAATGATTTGACTTTTGAAAGAGTTATCTCCCCTGGATCAATTAAATATAGTGTATATAGCGTTATCTCAGTAACTATGACAGATATTTATATGAAACCTTATATCATTAGTCATCATTGACCTTGACCTTGAAAATGGACACAAGGTCAAAGGTCAAGGTCACGTTTGAAATTTTGACATTATCTTGTCATCGCTATTTCTTTGAAACGGTAAAAGATAGCTTATAACTTATAACGGATAAAATGTCGGCCTCATAAATGCGCAACTTTTTTCTATTTACAGGAAAAGGATTTGACTTCATCTTATAGGAGTTATCTCCGATTACAACCATTGATATTTACTTTTTCATTGATAACTTATTAACTATTGATAGTAGAGGCATGGGGACTTCACCAAAGACCATTATGACCCTTGACCTTGAAAATAGAAACAAGGTAAAAGGTCAAGGTCATCTTATAAATTTGGGTATTTATGATAAATACGCATTTCTTCATAATTATAAGACATATTGACAAAGGATCTTCACTGTTGGTCCTTTATTGACCCTCAGCATGGTCAAGGTCATATTGACAGCAGTCAAGGTCAAATAATATTTTTTGGAAATTCTGCTTTTTCGTGTATATAAAATGGTAAATACAAGTAAATGATTTGTTTTTAAAGCATTGAATATGCAAATATCAAACACTTGGTAGTCAAGGTCATTTATCAAAATTAACGTCCTATTTTTTTACCTTTTTTATTTCAAAAGATATACGAATGGTTTTTCTTTCTTTTGTTTATTTTGAAAAGAAGATTCAATTTCCATATAGCCAAAGTCAATGTCAAGGTCATTTATGCAATAAGTGGAAAGCCTCTCATTTGTTCGGTAGAACCAATGAACTTATATTTATTATTATTATTATTCTTATTTTTTTCCGCCAAGTTTTCTTTTCCCATTATAAATTTTGTTTCGCGACATGTCGTAAAGACATTTTGTACTATGGATGTATAAGACATTACGCTTTCGCAGTTGACCCTGTCACACCGAACACTTGTTCTTTACGGAGTTATCTCCCCTGTTACAGAAAAGCTTGTGTGCAGATAAACTATGAAACCGTAAAAGATTTCGCAATAAAACTTGTTGCAAAATGGTCAGCTATGGATTGCGACAATTTGTTACATATCGCGCAAAGTATTTTGACGACTCCTTGTAGGAGTTATTTCCCCTTATTTATTGGAAGTAAAATTTGTACCATTGTAACTCATGAACCAGAGGTGATATAGACTAGATATTTCACAGTTGGTCATCATTGACCTTGACCTTGAAAAAGGTCACAAGGTCAAAGGTCAAGGTCATGTTCTAATTTTTGACCCTTGGTTGTGTGCAGATCTTCTCCTTTACTATAATAGATAGAGAACTGAAACCTTTACCAAAATGTGTATCATATTAAGATCTTGAATCGTCACTTTTTTTATTTGACATTTTATAAGAGTTGTCTCCCCTTAGACCAATAATATGCATTGTGAGTTACATTAGATCACTATATCTCAGTAACTATAACAGACATATACATGAAACCTTATATCATTGGTCATCATTGACCTTGACCTTGAAAATGGACACAAGGTCAAAGGTCAAGGTCACGTTTGAAATTTTGACATTGTCTCGCCATCGCTATTCCCTTGAAACGGTAAAAGATAGGCAATAACTTGTAATAGGTAAAATGTCAACTTTCACCTTGACCTTGCCCAAGGTCATAAGGTCAAAGGTCAAGGTCACCTGTGTTTCAGCACAGCGACATGTGAATTTTTGTACCTTTCGATTCGCTTTGTATTTTTTAGCTTGCTACATGTCGCAATGAAATTTTGTGCCAGGCATGGGAAAAAACATGGGGAATTTTAGGGTATTCCGCCAGCCTGCAAAAATAAAGGGGGGGGGGTGTTTCTAAGGGGACCCCATAAGAATGTAGTGTGCAGATTTCATCCTAGACCACAGAGAATGGTGAAACAAAATGGACGCCAAATCGTTCGGGGATTGATGTCCCTAAATTGTCGCTACAGTAGAAATCGTTCTGACGAACGATAAAAAAATGTCCAGGTCATGAAAGTTGAAGATAGGTTTTTTATGCAAAAATCGCAATTTTCAGAAAAACCATAAGTCCTAGCTTTTCGAAAATGGTGCCAATCGATTTAGAATGTCGATTTTACCCCAACCATGTATCTCGGATGTGCATAAATGTCAACAAACTCCAAAATCGGCAGAAAAAATCAAATGTCGAGACCCCATCGGGACCCCTTAGATTTCATCGCTTGAATTTTTGTGCATTGATTAATCCTTGAAATATACATCTGAATTGTGTCTTCGTGAGTTGTTCTAGCTGAAACAAACATTTTTTCTACTTGCATTTATTTTGAAATGACAATAAAGTGCGCGCGATCGAGTGTCGTTTGGTACGTACGATTGCTGTATTTCACCGAAGAAAAATCCGTTTTTCCTTTTACAATGAATTGAAAGTAACATTAAACTGTCAAAATTGCATCATTGTTGACGGCGATCATATGTATACAGTACGTATGACGCCTGTTTTCTATTTTTTTTTTTTTTTTTTATAAGTCCACGATAATATATAGCATTGTCACGTGACATCAGACGTCTCGACCAGTCAAATCAATGTGTTCTATTTGTATTTCATAAATAAAAATCATAGAATTTTCTGTCTTTCTTATTTATTTCATTTGTAAATACACGAAAACATTACAAAATATCTTTGTATTTTAAATGTAGAAAACACATAGAAGGTATATATACGTCAAAATTTGACTTTCTGTATATAGGCTTCCGTGGTCCAGTGGTAACAACGATGAGCTGGCAATACTGACATCGTCGGTTCGAGCCTAGGATGTGACAAGTCATTTTTGCATGGTTTTTTGCTACGTTTCACGTATATTTTATGCAGTTATGGTTTTTTATATAGAAAAAACAAAAAAAAACTGAAATTTTTTTACGCCGCGGTGTAAAAAATGTCGATGGAAGTGGTAAGCCATGATTATTTGTGGCGAAGTCACAAATGAACCTATATTTAAGGCTTTCCACTTTCCAGTGGAAAGACTTATTGCATTTTGTCTGTTTCTTATTATTATTATTATTATTAAGGCTTTCCACTTTCCAGTGGAAAGACTTATTGCATTTTGTCTGTTTCTTATTATTATTCTTATTATTCTTCCGCCAAGTTTTGTTGTCCCATTATAAATTTTGTTTCGCGACATGTCGTAAAGACATTTTGTACTATGAATGTATGAGACATTACGCTTTCGCAGTTAACCCTGTCACACCGAACACTTTTTCTTTACGGAGTTATTTCCCCTGTCATAAAAATCTTGTGTGCAGATAAACTTTGAAACCGTAAAAGATTTCGCAATGAAAATTGTTGCAAAATGGTCAGCTATTGATTGCGACAATTTGTTACATATCGCGCAAAGTATTTTGACGACTCCTTGTAGGAGTTATTTCCCCTTATTTATTGGAAGTACATTTTGTACCATAGTAACTCATGAACCAGAGGTGACAGAGACTAGATATTTCACAGTTGGTCATCATTGACCTTGACCTTGAAAAAGGTCACAAGGTCAAAGGTCAAGGTCATGTTCTAATTTTTTACCCTTTGTTGTGTGCAGATCTCCTCCTTTACTATAATAGATAGAGAACTGAACCCTTTACCAAAATGTGTATCATATTAAGATCTTGAATCGTCACTTTTTTATTTGACAGTTTTATAAGAGTTATCTCCCCTAGACCAATGAAATATATTGTGAATTACATTATATCACTATATCTCAGTTACTATAACAGATATTTATATGAAACCTATATCATTAGTCATCATTGACCTTGACCTTGAAAATGGACACAATGTCAAAGGTCAAGGTCACGTTTGAAATTTTGACATTGTCTTGTCATCGCAATTGCATTGAAACGGTAAAAGATAAGCTATAAGTTATAATGGATAAAATGTTGGTCTCATTAAGGCGCAACTTTTTTACATTTGGAGGGAAAGGATCCGACTTCATCTTATAGGAGTTATCCCCCATTGCAACCACTGATAATTAGGTTTTCATTAATTACTTATCAACTATTGATAGTAGAGGCATTGGGTCTTCACTATAGACCAGTATGACCCTTGACCTTGAAAATATAAACAAGGTCAAAGGTCAAGGTCATCTTATAAATTTTGGTATTTATGATAAATAGTCATTTCTTCATAATTATACGACATATTGACATGAGATCTTCACTGTTTGTCCTTTATTGACCCTCAGCATGGTCAAGGTCATATTGACAGAAGTCAAGGTCAAAACATATTTTTCGGAACTTCTGCTTTTTCGTGTAAATAAAACGGTAGTTCTTAATAAATGCTTTGTTTTTAAAGCATTAAGTATGCAAATATCAAAAACTTGCTGGTCAAGGGCATTTATGTCAATTAACGTCCTAATTTTTTACCTTTTTTATTTCGAAAGATAGCCGAATGGTTTTTTCTTTCCTTTGTTTAATTTGAAAAGAAATGTCAATTTCCATAAAACCAAAGTCAATGTCAGAGTCATTTTTGCGATAAGTGGAAAGCCATCATTTGTTCGGTAGAACCAATGAACTTTAATTATTCTTATTATTCTTCCGCCAAGTTTTGTTATCCCATTATAAATTTTGTTTCGCGACATGTCGTAAAGACATTTTGTACTATGAATGTATGAGACATTACGCATTCGCAGTTAACCCTGTCACACCGAACACTTTTTCTTTACGGAGTTATTTCCCCTGTCATAAAAATCTTGTGTGCAGATAAACTTTAAAACCATAAAAGATTTCGCAATGAAAGTTGTTGCAAAATGCTCAGCTATTGATTGCGACAATTTGTTACATATCGCGCAAAGTATTTTGACGACTCCTTGTAGGAGTTATTTCCCCTTATTTATTGGAAGTACATTTTGTACCATAGTAACTCATGAACCAGAGATGACAGTGACTAGATATTTCACAGTTGGTCATCATTGACCTTGACCTTGAAAAAGGTCACAAGGTCAAAGGTCAAGGTCACATTCTAAATTTTGACACTGTGGTGTGTGCGATTCTCCTCCTGAACCATAAGAGATACAGAAATAAATCTTTTACCAAAATGTGTATCATATTAAGGTCTTGAAAGGTCACTATAAATGATTTGACTTTTGAAAGAGTTATCTCCCCTGGATCAATTAAATATAGTGTATATAGCATTATCTCAGTAATTATGACAGATATTTATATGAAACCTTATATCATTAGTCATCATTGACCTTGACCTTGAAAATGGACACAAGGTCAAAGGTCAAGGTCACGTTTGAAATTTTTACATTATCTTGTCATCGCTATTTCTTTGAAACGGTAAAAGATAACTTATGACTTATAACGGATAAAATGTCGGCCTCATAAATGCGCAACTTTTATCTATTTAAAGGAAAAGGATTTGACTTCATCTTATAGGAGTTATCTCCCATTACAACCATTGATATTTACTTTTTCATTGATAACTTATTAACTATTGATAGTAGAGGCATGGGGACTTCACCAAAGACCATTATGACCCTTGACCTCGAAAATAGAAACAAGGTAAAAGGTCAAGGTCATCTTATAAATTTGGGTATTTATGATAAATACGCATTTCTTCATAATTATAAGACATATTGACAAAGGATCTCACTGTTGGTCCTTTATTGACCCTCAGCATGGTCAAGGTCATATTGACCGCAGTCAAGGTCAAATAATATTTTTTGGAAATTCTGCTTTTTCGTGTATATAAAATGGTAAATACAAGTAAATGATTTGTTTTTAAAGCATTGAATATGCAAATATCAAACACTTGGTAGTCAAGGTCATTTATCACAATAAACGTCCTATTTTTTTACCTTTTTTATTTCTAAAGATATACGAATGGTTATTCTTTCTTTTGTTTATTTTGAAAAGAAGATTCAATTTCCATATAGCCAAAGTCAATGTCAAGGTCATTTATGCAATAAGTGGAAAGCCTCTCATTTGTTCGGTAGAACCAATGAACTTATATTTATTAAGGCTTTCCACTTCCGAGTGGAATGCCTTACTGTTATTAGTCTGTTTCTTATTATTCTTATTTTTTTTCCGCCAAGTTTTGTTATCCCATTATAAATTTTGTTTCGCGACATGTCGTAAAGACATTTTGTACTATGAATGTATGAGACATTACGCATTCGCAGTTAACCCTGGCAGACCGAACACTTTTTCTTTACGGAGTTATTTCCCCTGTCATAAAAAAGCTTGTGTGCAGATAAACTTTGAAACCGCAAAAGATGTCGCAATGAAAGTTGTTCCAAAATGTTCAGCGAAGGATTGCGACACTTTATAACATATCGCAGTGAAGAATTTTTCACCTTCTTATAGGAGTTATTTCCCCTTATTTATTGCAAGTACATTTTTGACCATAGTAACTCATGAACCAGATGTGATAAAGACTAGATATTTCACAGTTGGTCATCATTGCCCCTGACCTTGAAAAAGGTCACAAGGTCAAAGGTCAAGGTCATGTTCTAATTTTTGACCCTTTGTTGTGTGCAGATCTCCTCCTTTACTATAATAGATAGAGAACTGAACCCTTTACCAAAATGTGTATCATATTAAGATCTTGAATCGTCACTTTTTTTATTTGACATTTTATAAGAGTTGTCTCCCCTTAGACCAATAATATGCATTGTGAGTTACATTAGATCACTATATCTCAGTAACTATAACAGATATATACATGAAACCTTATATCATTGGTCATCATTGACCTTGACCTTGAAAATGGACACAAGGTCAAAGGTCAAGGTCACGTTTGAAATTTTGACATTGTCTCGCCATCGCTATTCCCTTGAAACGGTAAAAGATAGGCAATAACTTGTAATAGGTAAAATGTCAACTTTCACCTTGACCTTGCGCAAGGTCACAAGGTCAAAGGT
This sequence comes from Limnoperna fortunei, assembly GCA_944474755.1. Classification (NCBI taxonomy): domain Eukaryota; kingdom Metazoa; phylum Mollusca; class Bivalvia; order Mytilida; family Modiolidae; genus Limnoperna; species Limnoperna fortunei. The sequence goes on from OX104111.1 coordinate 74,308,142, forward strand.
CAAGGTCACCTGTGTTTCAGTACAGCGACATGTGAATTTTTATACCTTTGGATTCGCTTTGTATTTTTAGCTTGCTACATGTCGCAATACAATTTGGTGCCAGGCATGGGCAAAAACATGGGAATTTTAGGGTATTCCGCCAGCCTGCAAAAATAAAGGGGGGGGGGGGGGTGTTTCTAAGGGGACCCCATAAGAATGTAGTGTGCAGATTTCATCCTAGACCACAGAGAATGGTGAAACAAAATGGACGCCAAATCGTTCGGGGATCGATGTCCCTAAATTGTCGCTACAGTAGAAATCGTTCTGACGAACGATAAAAAAATGTCCAGGTCATGAAAGTTGAAGATAGGTTTTTTATGCAAAAATCGCAATTTTCAGAAAAACCATAAATCCTAGCTTTTCGAAAATGGTGCCAATCGATTTAGAATGTCGATTTTACCCCAACCATGTATCTCGGATGTGCATAAATGTCAACAAACTCGAAAATCGGCAGAAAAAAATCAAATGTCGAGACCCCATCGGGACCCCTTAGATTTCAGCGGTTGAATGTTTGTGCATTGATAAATCCTTGAAATATACATCTGAATTGTGTCTTCGTGAGTTGTTCTAGCTGAAACAAACATTTTTTCCACTTGCATTTATTTTGAAATGACAATAAAATGCGCGCGATCGAGTGTCGTTTGGTACGTACGATTGCTGTATTTCACCGAAGAAAAATCCGTTTTTCCTTTTACAATGAATTGAAAGTAACATTAAACTGTCAAAATTGCATCATTGTTGACGGCGATCATATGTATACAGTACGTATGACGCCTGTTTTCTATTTTTTTTTTTTTTTTTTTATAAGTCCACGATAATATATAGCATTGTCACGTGACATCTGACGTCTCGACCAGTCAAATCAATGTGTTCTATTTGTATTTCATAAATAAAAATCATAGAATTTTCTGTCTTTCTTATTTATTTCATTTGTAAATACACGAAAACATTACAAAATATCTTTGTATTTTAAATGTAGAAAACACATAGAAGGTATATATACGTCAAAATTTGACTTTCTGTATATAGGCTTCCGTGGTCCAGTGGTAACAACGATGAGCTGGCAATACTGACATCGTCGGTTCGAGCCTAGGATGTGACAAGTCATTTTTGCATGGTTTTTTGCTACGTTTCACGTATATTTTATGCAGTTATGGTTTTTTATATAGAAAAAACAAAAAAAAACTGAAATTTTTTTACGCCGCGGTGTAAAAAATGTCGATGGAAGTGGTAAGCCATGATTATTTGTGGCGAAGTCACAAATGAACCTATATTTAAGGCTTTCCACTTTCCAGTGGAAAGACTTATTGCATTTTGTCTGTTTCTTATTATTATTATTATTATTAAGGCTTTCCACTTTCCAGTGGAAAGACTTATTGCATTTTGTCTGTTTCTTATTATTATTCTTATTATTCTTCCGCCAAGTTTTGTTGTCCCATTATAAATTTTGTTTCGCGACATGTCGTAAAGACATTTTGTACTATGAATGTATGAGACATTACGCTTTCGCAGTTAACCCTGTCACACCGAACACTTTTTCTTTACGGAGTTATTTCCCCTGTCATAAAAATCTTGTGTGCAGATAAACTTTGAAACCGTAAAAGATTTCGCAATGAAAATTGTTGCAAAATGGTCAGCTATTGATTGCGACAATTTGTTACATATCGCGCAAAGTATTTTGACGACTCCTTGTAGGAGTTATTTCCCCTTATTTATTGGAAGTACATTTTGTACCATAGTAACTCATGAACCAGAGGTGACAGAGACTAGATATTTCACAGTTGGTCATCATTGACCTTGACCTTGAAAAAGGTCACAAGGTCAAAGGTCAAGGTCATGTTCTAATTTTTTACCCTTTGTTGTGTGCAGATCTCCTCCTTTACTATAATAGATAGAGAACTGAACCCTTTACCAAAATGTGTATCATATTAAGATCTTGAATCGTCACTTTTTTATTTGACAGTTTTATAAGAGTTATCTCCCCTAGACCAATGAAATATATTGTGAATTACATTATATCACTATATCTCAGTTACTATAACAGATATTTATATGAAACCTATATCATTAGTCATCATTGACCTTGACCTTGAAAATGGACACAATGTCAAAGGTCAAGGTCACGTTTGAAATTTTGACATTGTCTTGTCATCGCAATTGCATTGAAACGGTAAAAGATAAGCTATAAGTTATAATGGATAAAATGTTGGTCTCATTAAGGCGCAACTTTTTTACATTTGGAGGGAAAGGATCCGACTTCATCTTATAGGAGTTATCCCCCATTGCAACCACTGATAATTAGGTTTTCATTAATTACTTATCAACTATTGATAGTAGAGGCATTGGGTCTTCACTATAGACCAGTATGACCCTTGACCTTGAAAATATAAACAAGGTCAAAGGTCAAGGTCATCTTATAAATTTTGGTATTTATGATAAATAGTCATTTCTTCATAATTATACGACATATTGACATGAGATCTTCACTGTTTGTCCTTTATTGACCCTCAGCATGGTCAAGGTCATATTGACAGAAGTCAAGGTCAAAACATATTTTTCGGAACTTCTGCTTTTTCGTGTAAATAAAACGGTAGTTCTTAATAAATGCTTTGTTTTTAAAGCATTAAGTATGCAAATATCAAAAACTTGCTGGTCAAGGGCATTTATGTCAATTAACGTCCTAATTTTTTACCTTTTTTATTTCGAAAGATAGCCGAATGGTTTTTTCTTTCCTTTGTTTAATTTGAAAAGAAATGTCAATTTCCATAAAACCAAAGTCAATGTCAGAGTCATTTTTGCGATAAGTGGAAAGCCATCATTTGTTCGGTAGAACCAATGAACTTTAATTATTCTTATTATTCTTCCGCCAAGTTTTGTTATCCCATTATAAATTTTGTTTCGCGACATGTCGTAAAGACATTTTGTACTATGAATGTATGAGACATTACGCATTCGCAGTTAACCCTGTCACACCGAACACTTTTTCTTTACGGAGTTATTTCCCCTGTCATAAAAATCTTGTGTGCAGATAAACTTTAAAACCATAAAAGATTTCGCAATGAAAGTTGTTGCAAAATGCTCAGCTATTGATTGCGACAATTTGTTACATATCGCGCAAAGTATTTTGACGACTCCTTGTAGGAGTTATTTCCCCTTATTTATTGGAAGTACATTTTGTACCATAGTAACTCATGAACCAGAGATGACAGTGACTAGATATTTCACAGTTGGTCATCATTGACCTTGACCTTGAAAAAGGTCACAAGGTCAAAGGTCAAGGTCACATTCTAAATTTTGACACTGTGGTGTGTGCGATTCTCCTCCTGAACCATAAGAGATACAGAAATAAATCTTTTACCAAAATGTGTATCATATTAAGGTCTTGAAAGGTCACTATAAATGATTTGACTTTTGAAAGAGTTATCTCCCCTGGATCAATTAAATATAGTGTATATAGCATTATCTCAGTAATTATGACAGATATTTATATGAAACCTTATATCATTAGTCATCATTGACCTTGACCTTGAAAATGGACACAAGGTCAAAGGTCAAGGTCACGTTTGAAATTTTTACATTATCTTGTCATCGCTATTTCTTTGAAACGGTAAAAGATAACTTATGACTTATAACGGATAAAATGTCGGCCTCATAAATGCGCAACTTTTATCTATTTAAAGGAAAAGGATTTGACTTCATCTTATAGGAGTTATCTCCCATTACAACCATTGATATTTACTTTTTCATTGATAACTTATTAACTATTGATAGTAGAGGCATGGGGACTTCACCAAAGACCATTATGACCCTTGACCTCGAAAATAGAAACAAGGTAAAAGGTCAAGGTCATCTTATAAATTTGGGTATTTATGATAAATACGCATTTCTTCATAATTATAAGACATATTGACAAAGGATCTCACTGTTGGTCCTTTATTGACCCTCAGCATGGTCAAGGTCATATTGACCGCAGTCAAGGTCAAATAATATTTTTTGGAAATTCTGCTTTTTCGTGTATATAAAATGGTAAATACAAGTAAATGATTTGTTTTTAAAGCATTGAATATGCAAATATCAAACACTTGGTAGTCAAGGTCATTTATCACAATAAACGTCCTATTTTTTTACCTTTTTTATTTCTAAAGATATACGAATGGTTATTCTTTCTTTTGTTTATTTTGAAAAGAAGATTCAATTTCCATATAGCCAAAGTCAATGTCAAGGTCATTTATGCAATAAGTGGAAAGCCTCTCATTTGTTCGGTAGAACCAATGAACTTATATTTATTAAGGCTTTCCACTTCCGAGTGGAATGCCTTACTGTTATTAGTCTGTTTCTTATTATTCTTATTTTTTTTCCGCCAAGTTTTGTTATCCCATTATAAATTTTGTTTCGCGACATGTCGTAAAGACATTTTGTACTATGAATGTATGAGACATTACGCATTCGCAGTTAACCCTGGCAGACCGAACACTTTTTCTTTACGGAGTTATTTCCCCTGTCATAAAAAAGCTTGTGTGCAGATAAACTTTGAAACCGCAAAAGATGTCGCAATGAAAGTTGTTCCAAAATGTTCAGCGAAGGATTGCGACACTTTATAACATATCGCAGTGAAGAATTTTTCACCTTCTTATAGGAGTTATTTCCCCTTATTTATTGCAAGTACATTTTTGACCATAGTAACTCATGAACCAGATGTGATAAAGACTAGATATTTCACAGTTGGTCATCATTGCCCCTGACCTTGAAAAAGGTCACAAGGTCAAAGGTCAAGGTCATGTTCTAATTTTTGACCCTTTGTTGTGTGCAGATCTCCTCCTTTACTATAATAGATAGAGAACTGAACCCTTTACCAAAATGTGTATCATATTAAGATCTTGAATCGTCACTTTTTTTATTTGACATTTTATAAGAGTTGTCTCCCCTTAGACCAATAATATGCATTGTGAGTTACATTAGATCACTATATCTCAGTAACTATAACAGATATATACATGAAACCTTATATCATTGGTCATCATTGACCTTGACCTTGAAAATGGACACAAGGTCAAAGGTCAAGGTCACGTTTGAAATTTTGACATTGTCTCGCCATCGCTATTCCCTTGAAACGGTAAAAGATAGGCAATAACTTGTAATAGGTAAAATGTCAACTTTCACCATGACCTTGCGCAAGGTCACAAGGTCAAAGGTCAAGGTCACCTGTGTTTCAGTACAGCGACATGTGAATTTTTATACCTTTGGATTCGCTTTGTATTTTTAGCTTGCTACATGTCGCAATACAATTTGGTGCCAGGCATGGGCAAAAACATGGGAATTTTAGGGTATTCCGCCAGCCTGCAAAAATAAAGGGGGGGGGGGTGTTTCTAAGGGGACCCCATAAGAATGTAGTGTGCAGATTTCATCCTAGACCACAGAGAATGGTGAAACAAAATGGACGCCAAATCGTTCGGGGATCGATGTCCCTAAATTGTCGCTACAGTAGAAATCGTTCTGACGAACGATAAAAAAATGTCCAGGTCATGAAAGTTGAAGATAGGTTTTTTATGCAAAAATCGCAATTTTCAGAAAAACCATAAATCCTAGCTTTTCGAAAATGGTGCCAATCGATTTAGAATGTCGATTTTACCCCAACCATGTATCTCGGATGTGCATAAATGTCAACAAACTCGAAAATCGGCAGAAAAAAATCAAATGTCGAGACCCCATCGGGACCCCTTAGATTTCAGCGGTTGAATGTTTGTGCATTGATAAATCCTTGAAATATACATCTGAATTGTGTCTTCGTGAGTTGTTCTAGCTGAAACAAACATTTTTTCCACTTGCATTTATTTTGAAATGACAATAAAATGCGCGCGATCGAGTGTCGTTTGGTACGTACGATTGCTGTATTTCACCGAAGAAAAATCCGTTTTTCCTTTTACAATGAATTGAAAGTAACATTAAACTGTCAAAATTGCATCATTGTTGACGGCGATCATATGTATACAGTACGTATGACGCCTGTTTTCTATTTTTTTTTTTTTTTTTTTATAAGTCCACGATAATATGTAGCATTGTCACGTGACATCAGACGTCTCGACCAGTCAAATCAATGTGTTCTATTTGTATTTCATAAATAAAAATCATAGAATTTTCTGTCTTTCTTATTTATTTCATTGGTAAATACACGAAAACATTACAAAATGTCTTTGTATTTTAAATGTAGAAAACACATTGAAGGTATATATACGTCAAAATTTGACTTTCTGCATATCGTCTTCCGTGGTCCAGTGGTATCAACGAGGGCTGGCAAGACTGACATCGTCGGTTCGAGCCTAGGATGTGACATATGATTTTTGCATGCTTTTCTGCTACGTTTCACGTATATTTTATGCAGTTATGGTGTTTTATATAGAAAAAAAAAAAAAAAAACTGAAATTTTTTTACGCCGCGGTGTAAAAAATGTCGATGGAAGTGGTAAGCCATGATTATTTGTGGCGAAGTCACAAATGAACCTATATTATTAAGGCTTTCCACTTCCGAGTGGAATGCCTTACTGTTATTAGTCTGTTTCTTATTATTCTTATTTTTTTTCCGCCAAGTTTTGTTATCCCATTATAAATTTTGTTTCGCGACATGTCGTAAAGACATTTTGTACTATGAATGTATGAGACATTACGCATTCGCAGTTAACCCTGGCAGACCGAACACTTTTTCTTTACGGAGTTATTTCCCCTGTCATAAAAAAGCTTGTGTGCAGATAAACTTTGAAACCGCAAAAGATGTCGCAATGAAAGTTGTTCCAAAATGTTCAGCGAAGGATTGCGACACTTTATAACATATCGCAGTGAAGAATTTTTCACCTTCTTATAGGAGTTATTTCCCCTTATTTATTGCAAGTACATTTTTGACCATAGTAACTCATGAACCAGATGTGATAAAGACTAGATATTTCACAGTTGGTCATCATTGCCCCTGACCTTGAAAAAGGTCACAAGGTCAAAGGTCAAGGTCATGTTCTAATTTTTGACCCTTTGTTGTGTGCAGATCTCCTCCTTTACTATAATAGATAGAGAACTGAACCCTTTACCAAAATGTGTATCATATTAAGATCTTGAATCGTCACTTTTTTTATTTGACATTTTATAAGAGTTGTCTCCCCTTAGACCAATAATATGCATTGTGAGTTACATTAGATCACTATATCTCAGTAACTATAACAGATATATACATGAAACCTTATATCATTGGTCATCATTGACCTTGACCTTGAAAATGGACACAAGGTCAAAGGTCAAGGTCACGTTTGAAATTTTGACATTGTCTCGCCATCGCTATTCCCTTGAAACGGTAAAAGATAGGCAATAACTTGTAATAGGTAAAATGTCAACTTTCACCATGACCTTGCGCAAGGTCACAAGGTCAAAGGTCAAGGTCACCTGTGTTTCAGTACAGCGACATGTGAATTTTTATACCTTTGGATTCGCTTTGTATTTTTAGCTTGCTACATGTCGCAATACAATTTGGTGCCAGGCATGGGCAAAAACATGGGAATTTTAGGGTATTCCGCCAGCCTGCAAAAATAAAGGGGGGGGGGGTGTTTCTAAGGGGACCCCATAAGAATGTAGTGTGCAGATTTCATCCTAGACCACAGAGAATGGTGAAACAAAATGGACGCCAAATCGTTCGGGGATCGATGTCCCTAAATTGTCGCTACAGTAGAAATCGTTCTGACGAACGATAAAAAAATGTCCAGGTCATGAAAGTTGAAGATAGGTTTTTTATGCAAAAATCGCAATTTTCAGAAAAACCATAAATCCTAGCTTTTCGAAAATGGTGCCAATCGATTTAGAATGTCGATTTTACCCCAACCATGTATCTCGGATGTGCATAAATGTCAACAAACTCGAAAATCGGCAGAAAAAAATCAAATGTCGAGACCCCATCGGGACCCCTTAGATTTCAGCGGTTGAATGTTTGTGCATTGATAAATCCTTGAAATATACATCTGAATTGTGTCTTCGTGAGTTGTTCTAGCTGAAACAAACATTTTTTCCACTTGCATTTATTTTGAAATGACAATAAAATGCGCGCGATCGAGTGTCGTTTGGTACGTACGATTGCTGTATTTCACCGAAGAAAAATCCGTTTTTCCTTTTACAATGAATTGAAAGTAACATTAAACTGTCAAAATTGCATCATTGTTGACGGCGATCATATGTATACAGTACGTATGACGCCTGTTTTCTATTTTTTTTTTTTTTTTTTTATAAGTCCACGATAATATGTAGCATTGTCACGTGACATCAGACGTCTCGACCAGTCAAATCAATGTGTTCTATTTGTATTTCATAAATAAAAATCATAGAATTTTCTGTCTTTCTTATTTATTTCATTGGTAAATACACGAAAACATTACAAAATGTCTTTGTATTTTAAATGTAGAAAACACATTGAAGGTATATATACGTCAAAATTTGACTTTCTGCATATCGTCTTCCGTGGTCCAGTGGTATCAACGAGGGCTGGCAAGACTGACATCGTCGGTTCGAGCCTAGGATGTGACATATGATTTTTGCATGCTTTTCTGCTACGTTTCACGTATATTTTATGCAGTTATGGTGTTTTATATAGAAAAAACAAAAAAAAAACTGAAATTTTTTTACGCCGCGGTGTAAAAAATGTCGATGGAAGTGGTAAGCCATGATTATTTGTGGCGAAGTCACAAATGAACCTATATTATTAAGGCTTTCCACTTCCGAGTGGAATGCCTTACTGTTATTAGTCTGTTTCTTATTATTCTTATTTTTTTTCCGCCAAGTTTTGTTATCCCATTATAAATTTTGTTTCGCGACATGTCGTAAAGACATTTTGTACTATGAATGTATGAGACATTACGCATTCGCAGTTAACCCTGGCAGACCGAACACTTTTTCTTTACGGAGTTATTTCCCCTGTCATAAAAAAGCTTGTGTGCAGATAAACTTTGAAACCGCAAAAGATGTCGCAATGAAAGTTGTTCCAAAATGTTCAGCGAAGGATTGCGACACTTTATAACATATCGCAGTGAAGAATTTTTCACCTTCTTATAGGAGTTATTTCCCCTTATTTATTGCAAGTACATTTTTGACCATAGTAACTCATGAACCAGATGTGATAAAGACTAGATATTTCACAGTTGGTCATCATTGCCCCTGACCTTGAAAAAGGTCACAAGGTCAAAGGTCAAGGTCATGTTCTAATTTTTGACCCTTTGTTGTGTGCAGATCTCCTCCTTTACTATAATAGATAGAGAACTGAACCCTTTACCAAAATGTGTATCATATTAAGATCTTGAATCGTCACTTTTTTTATTTGACATTTTATAAGAGTTGTCTCCCCTTAGACCAATAATATGCATTGTGAGTTACATTAGATCACTATATCTCAGTAACTATAACAGATATATACATGAAACCTTATATCATTGGTCATCATTGACCTTGACCTTGAAAATGGACACAAGGTCAAAGGTCAAGGTCACGTTTGAAATTTTGACATTGTCTCGCCATCGCTATTCCCTTGAAACGGTAAAAGATAGGCAATAACTTGTAATAGGTAAAATGTCAACTTTCACCATGACCTTGCGCAAGGTCACAAGGTCAAAGGTCAAGGTCACCTGTGTTTCAGTACAGCGACATGTGAATTTTTATACCTTTGGATTCGCTTTGTATTTTTAGCTTGCTACATGTCGCAATACAATTTGGTGCCAGGCATGGGCAAAAACATGGGAATTTTAGGGTATTCCGCCAGCCTGCAAAAATAAAGGGGGGGGGGGTGTTTCTAAGGGGACCCCATAAGAATGTAGTGTGCAGATTTCATCCTAGACCACAGAGAATGGTGAAACAAAATGGACGCCAAATCGTTCGGGGATCGATGTCCCTAAATTGTCGCTACAGTAGAAATCGTTCTGACGAACGATAAAAAAATGTCCAGGTCATGAAAGTTGAAGATAGGTTTTTTATGCAAAAATCGCAATTTTCAGAAAAACCATAAATCCTAGCTTTTCGAAAATGGTGCCAATCGATTTAGAATGTCGATTTTACCCCAACCATGTATCTCGGATGTGCATAAATGTCAACAAACTCGAAAATCGGCAGAAAAAAATCAAATGTCGAGACCCCATCGGGACCCCTTAGATTTCAGCGGTTGAATGTTTGTGCATTGATAAATCCTTGAAATATACATCTGAATTGTGTCTTCGTGAGTTGTTCTAGCTGAAACAAACATTTTTTCCACTTGCATTTATTTTGAAATGACAATAAAATGCGCGCGATCGAGTGTCGTTTGGTACGTACGATTGCTGTATTTCACCGAAGAAAAATCCGTTTTTCCTTTTACAATGAATTGAAAGTAACATTAAACTGTCAAAATTGCATCATTGTTGACGGCGATCATATGTATACAGTACGTATGACGCCTGTTTTCTATTTTTTTTTTTTTTTTTTTATAAGTCCACGATAATATGTAGCATTGTCACGTGACATCAGACGTCTCGACCAGTCAAATCAATGTGTTCTATTTGTATTTCATAAATAAAAATCATAGAATTTTCTGTCTTTCTTATTTATTTCATTGGTAAATACACGAAAACATTACAAAATGTCTTTGTATTTTAAATGTAGAAAACACATTGAAGGTATATATACGTCAAAATTTGACTTTCTGCATATCGTCTTCCGTGGTCCAGTGGTATCAACGAGGGCTGGCAAGACTGACATCGTCGGTTCGAGCCTAGGATGTGACATATGATTTTTGCATGCTTTTCTGCTACGTTTCACGTATATTTTATGCAGTTATGGTGTTTTATATAGAAAAAACAAAAAAAAAACTGAAATTTTTTTACGCCGCGGTGTAAAAAATGTCGATGGAAGTGGTAAGCCATGATTATTTGTGGCGAAGTCACAAATGAACCTATATTATTAAGGCTTTCCACTTCCGAGTGGAATGCCTTACTGTTATTAGTCTGTTTCTTATTATTCTTATTTTTTTTCCGCCAAGTTTTGTTATCCCATTATAAATTTTGTTTCGCGACATGTCGTAAAGACATTTTGTACTATGAATGTATGAGACATTACGCATTCGCAGTTAACCCTGGCAGACCGAACACTTTTTCTTTACGGAGTTATTTCCCCTGTCATAAAAAAGCTTGTGTGCAGATAAACTTTGAAACCGCAAAAGATGTCGCAATGAAAGTTGTTCCAAAATGTTCAGCGAAGGATTGCGACACTTTATAACATATCGCAGTGAAGAATTTTTCACCTTCTTATAGGAGTTATTTCCCCTTATTTATTGCAAGTACATTTTTGACCATAGTAACTCATGAACCAGATGTGATAAAGACTAGATATTTCACAGTTGGTCATCATTGCCCCTGACCTTGAAAAAGGTCACAAGGTCAAAGGTCAAGGTCATGTTCTAATTTTTGACCCTTTGTTGTGTGCAGATCTCCTCCTTTACTATAATAGATAGAGAACTGAACCCTTTACCAAAATGTGTATCATATTAAGATCTTGAATCGTCACTTTTTTTATTTGACATTTTATAAGAGTTGTCTCCCCTTAGACCAATAATATGCATTGTGAGTTACATTAGATCACTATATCTCAGTAACTATAACAGATATATACATGAAACCTTATATCATTGGTCATCATTGACCTTGACCTTGAAAATGGACACAAGGTCAAAGGTCAAGGTCACGTTTGAAATTTTGACATTGTCTCGCCATCGCTATTCCCTTGAAACGGTAAAAGATAGGCAATAACTTGTAATAGGTAAAATGTCAACTTTCACCATGACCTTGCGCAAGGTCACAAGGTCAAAGGTCAAGGTCACCTGTGTTTCAGTACAGCGACATGTGAATTTTTATACCTTTGGATTCGCTTTGTATTTTTAGCTTGCTACATGTCGCAATACAATTTGGTGCCAGGCATGGGCAAAAACATGGGAATTTTAGGGTATTCCGCCAGCCTGCAAAAATAAAGGGGGGGGGGGTGTTTCTAAGGGGACCCCATAAGAATGTAGTGTGCAGATTTCATCCTAGACCACAGAGAATGGTGAAACAAAATGGACGCCAAATCGTTCGGGGATCGATGTCCCTAAATTGTCGCTACAGTAGAAATCGTTCTGACGAACGATAAAAAAATGTCCAGGTCATGAAAGTTGAAGATAGGTTTTTTATGCAAAAATCGCAATTTTCAGAAAAACCATAAATCCTAGCTTTTCGAAAATGGTGCCAATCGATTTAGAATGTCGATTTTACCCCAACCATGTATCTCGGATGTGCATAAATGTCAACAAACTCGAAAATCGGCAGAAAAAAATCAAATGTCGAGACCCCATCGGGACCCCTTAGATTTCAGCGGTTGAATGTTTGTGCATTGATAAATCCTTGAAATATACATCTGAATTGTGTCTTCGTGAGTTGTTCTAGCTGAAACAAACATTTTTTCCACTTGCATTTATTTTGAAATGACAATAAAATGCGCGCGATCGAGTGTCGTTTGGTACGTACGATTGCTGTATTTCACCGAAGAAAAATCCGTTTTTCCTTTTACAATGAATTGAAAGTAACATTAAACTGTCAAAATTGCATCATTGTTGACGGCGATCATATGTATACAGTACGTATGACGCCTGTTTTCTATTTTTTTTTTTTTTTTTTTATAAGTCCACGATAATATGTAGCATTGTCACGTGACATCAGACGTCTCGACCAGTCAAATCAATGTGTTCTATTTGTATTTCATAAATAAAAATCATAGAATTTTCTGTCTTTCTTATTTATTTCATTGGTAAATACACGAAAACATTACAAAATGTCTTTGTATTTTAAATGTAGAAAACACATTGAAGGTATATATACGTCAAAATTTGACTTTCTGCATATCGTCTTCCGTGGTCCAGTGGTATCAACGAGGGCTGGCAAGACTGACATCGTCGGTTCGAGCCTAGGATGTGACATATGATTTTTGCATGCTTTTCTGCTACGTTTCACGTATATTTTATGCAGTTATGGTGTTTTATATAGAAAAAACAAAAAAAAAACTGAAATTTTTTTACGCCGCGGTGTAAAAAATGTCGATGGAAGTGGTAAGCCATGATTATTTGTGGCGAAGTCATAAATGAACCTATATTATTAAGGCTTTCCACTTCCGAGTGGAATGCCTTACTGTTATTAGTCTGTTTCTTATTATTCTTATTTTTTTTCCGCCAAGTTTTGTTATCCCATTATAAATTTTGTTTCGCGACATGTCGTAAAGACATTTTGTACTATGAATGTATGAGACATTACGCATTCGCAGTTAACCCTGGCAGACCGAACACTTTTTCTTTACGGAGTTATTTCCCCTGTCATAAAAAAGCTTGTGTGCAGATAAACTTTGAAACCGCAAAAGATGTCGCAATGAAAGTTGTTCCAAAATGTTCAGCGAAGGATTGCGACACTTTATAACATATCGCAGTGAAGAATTTTTCACCTTCTTATAGGAGTTATTTCCCCTTATTTATTGCAAGTACATTTTTGACCATAGTAACTCATGAACCAGATGTGATAAAGACTAGATATTTCACAGTTGGTCATCATTGCCCCTGACCTTGAAAAAGGTCACAAGGTCAAAGGTCAAGGTCATGTTCTAATTTTTGACCCTTTGTTGTGTGCAGATCTCCTCCTTTACTATAATAGATAGAGAACTGAACCCTTTACCAAAATGTGTATCATATTAAGATCTTGAATCGTCACTTTTTTTATTTGACATTTTATAAGAGTTGTCTCCCCTTAGACCAATAATATGCATTGTGAGTTACATTAGATCACTATATCTCAGTAACTATAACAGATATATACATGAAACCTTATATCATTGGTCATCATTGACCTTGACCTTGAAAATGGACACAAGGTCAAAGGTCAAGGTCACGTTTGAAATTTTGACATTGTCTCGCCATCGCTATTCCCTTGAAACGGTAAAAGATAGGCAATAACTTGTAATAGGTAAAATGTCAACTTTCACCATGACCTTGCGCAAGGTCACAAGGTCAAAGGTCAAGGTCACCTGTGTTTCAGTACAGCGACATGTGAATTTTTATACCTTTGGATTCGCTTTGTATTTTTAGCTTGCTACATGTCGCAATACAATTTGGTGCCAGGCATGGGCAAAAACATGGGAATTTTAGGGTATTCCGCCAGCCTGCAAAAATAAAGGGGGGGGGGGGTGTTTCTAAGGGGACCCCATAAGAATGTAGTGTGCAGATTTCATCCTAGACCACAGAGAATGGTGAAACAAAATGGACGCCAAATCGTTCGGGGATCGATGTCCCTAAATTGTCGCTACAGTAGAAATCGTTCTGACGAACGATAAAAAAATGTCCAGGTCATGAAAGTTGAAGATAGGTTTTTTATGCAAAAATCGCAATTTTCAGAAAAACCATAAATCCTAGCTTTTCGAAAATGGTGCCAATCGATTTAGAATGTCGATTTTACCCCAACCATGTATCTCGGATGTGCATAAATGTCAACAAACTCGAAAATCGGCAGAAAAAAATCAAATGTCGAGACCCCATCGGGACCCCTTAGATTTCAGCGGTTGAATGTTTGTGCATTGATAAATCCTTGAAATATACATCTGAATTGTGTCTTCGTGAGTTGTTCTAGCTGAAACAAACATTTTTTCCACTTGCATTTATTTTGAAATGACAATAAAATGCGCGCGATCGAGTGTCGTTTGGTACGTACGATTGCTGTATTTCACCGAAGAAAAATCCGTTTTTCCTTTTACAATGAATTGAAAGTAACATTAAACTGTCAAAATTGCATCATTGTTGACGGCGATCATATGTATACAGTACGTATGACGCCTGTTTTCTATTTTTTTTTTTTTTTTTTTATAAGTCCACGATAATATGTAGCATTGTCACGTGACATCAGACGTCTCGACCAGTCAAATCAATGTGTTCTATTTGTATTTCATAAATAAAAATCATAGAATTTTCTGTCTTTCTTATTTATTTCATTGGTAAATACACGAAAACATTACAAAATGTCTTTGTATTTTAAATGTAGAAAACACATTGAAGGTATATATACGTCAAAATTTGACTTTCTGCATATCGTCTTCCGTGGTCCAGTGGTATCAACGAGGGCTGGCAAGACTGACATCGTCGGTTCGAGCCTAGGATGTGACATATGATTTTTGCATGCTTTTCTGCTACGTTTCACGTATATTTTATGCAGTTATGGTGTTTTATATAGAAAAAACAAAAAAAAAACTGAAATTTTTTTACGCCGCGGTGTAAAAAATGTCGATGGAAGTGGTAAGCCATGATTATTTGTGGCGAAGTCACAAATGAACCTATATTATTAAGGCTTTCCACTTCCGAGTGGAATGCCTTACTGTTATTAGTCTGTTTCTTATTATTCTTATTTTTTTTCCGCCAAGTTTTGTTATCCCATTATAAATTTTGTTTCGCGACATGTCGTAAAGACATTTTGTACTATGAATGTATGAGACATTACGCATTCGCAGTTAACCCTGGCAGACCGAACACTTTTTCTTTACGGAGTTATTTCCCCTGTCATAAAAAAGCTTGTGTGCAGATAAACTTTGAAACCGCAAAAGATGTCGCAATGAAAGTTGTTCCAAAATGTTCAGCGAAGGATTGCGACACTTTATAACATATCGCAGTGAAGAATTTTTCACCTTCTTATAGGAGTTATTTCCCCTTATTTATTGCAAGTACATTTTTGACCATAGTAACTCATGAACCAGATGTGATAAAGACTAGATATTTCACAGTTGGTCATCATTGCCCCTGACCTTGAAAAAGGTCACAAGGTCAAAGGTCAAGGTCATGTTCTAATTTTTGACCCTTTGTTGTGTGCAGATCTCCTCCTTTACTATAATAGATAGAGAACTGAACCCTTTACCAAAATGTGTATCATATTAAGATCTTGAATCGTCACTTTTTTTATTTGACATTTTATAAGAGTTGTCTCCCCTTAGACCAATAATATGCATTGTGAGTTACATTAGATCACTATATCTCAGTAACTATAACAGATATATACATGAAACCTTATATCATTGGTCATCATTGACCTTGACCTTGAAAATGGACACAAGGTCAAAGGTCAAGGTCACGTTTGAAATTTTGACATTGTCTCGCCATCGCTATTCCCTTGAAACGGTAAAAGATAGGCAATAACTTGTAATAGGTAAAATGTCAACTTTCACCATGACCTTGCGCAAGGTCACAAGGTCAAAGGTCAAGGTCACCTGTGTTTCAGTACAGCGACATGTGAATTTTTATACCTTTGGATTCGCTTTGTATTTTTAGCTTGCTACATGTCGCAATACAATTTGGTGCCAGGCATGGGCAAAAACATGGGAATTTTAGGGTATTCCGCCAGCCTGCAAAAATAAAGGGGGGGGGGGGTGTTTCTAAGGGGACCCCATAAGAATGTAGTGTGCAGATTTCATCCTAGACCACAGAGAATGGTGAAACAAAATGGACGCCAAATCGTTCGGGGATCGATGTCCCTAAATTGTCGCTACAGTAGAAATCGTTCTGACGAACGATAAAAAAATGTCCAGGTCATGAAAGTTGAAGATAGGTTTTTTATGCAAAAATCGCAATTTTCAGAAAAACCATAAATCCTAGCTTTTCGAAAATGGTGCCAATCGATTTAGAATGTCGATTTTACCCCAACCATGTATCTCGGATGTGCATAAATGTCAACAAACTCGAAAATCGGCAGAAAAAAATCAAATGTCGAGACCCCATCGGGACCCCTTAGATTTCAGCGGTTGAATGTTTGTGCATTGATAAATCCTTGAAATATACATCTGAATTGTGTCTTCGTGAGTTGTTCTAGCTGAAACAAACATTTTTTCCACTTGCATTTATTTTGAAATGACAATAAAATGCGCGCGATCGAGTGTCGTTTGGTACGTACGATTGCTGTATTTCACCGAAGAAAAATCCGTTTTTCCTTTTACAATGAATTGAAAGTAACATTAAACTGTCAAAATTGCATCATTGTTGACGGCGATCATATGTATACAGTACGTATGACGCCTGTTTTCTATTTTTTTTTTTTTTTTTTTATAAGTCCACGATAATATGTAGCATTGTCACGTGACATCAGACGTCTCGACCAGTCAAATCAATGTGTTCTATTTGTATTTCATAAATAAAAATCATAGAATTTTCTGTCTTTCTTATTTATTTCATTGGTAAATACACGAAAACATTACAAAATGTCTTTGTATTTTAAATGTAGAAAACACATTGAAGGTATATATACGTCAAAATTTGACTTTCTGCATATCGTCTTCCGTGGTCCAGTGGTATCAACGAGGGCTGGCAAGACTGACATCGTCGGTTCGAGCCTAGGATGTGACATATGATTTTTGCATGCTTTTCTGCTACGTTTCACGTATATTTTATGCAGTTATGGTGTTTTATATAGAAAAAACAAAAAAAAAACTGAAATTTTTTTACGCCGCGGTGTAAAAAATGTCGATGGAAGTGGTAAGCCATGATTATTTGTGGCGAAGTCACAAATGAACCTATATTTATTATTATTATTCTTATTTTTTTCCGCCAAGTTTTCTTTTCCCATTATAAATTTTGTTTCGCGACATGTCGTAAAGACATTTTGTACTATGGATGTATAAGACATTACGCTTTCGCAGTTGACCCTGTCACACCAAACACTTGTTCTTTATGGAGTTATCTCCCCTGTTACAGAAAAGCTTGTGTGCAGATAAACTATGAAACCGTAGAAGATTTCGCAATAAAAGTTGTTGCAAAATGGTCAGCTATGGATTGCGACAATTTGTTACATATCGCGCAAAGTATTTTGACGACTCCTTGTAGGAGTTATTTCCCCTTATTTATTGGAAGTAAAATTTGTACCATAGTAACTCATGAACCAGAGGTGATATAGACTAGATATTTCACAGTTGGTCATCATTGACCTTGACCTTGAAAAAGGTCACAAGGTCAAAGGTCAAGGTCATGTTCTAATTTTTGACCCTTGGTTGTGTGCAGATCTCCTCCTTTACTATAATAGATAGAGAACTGAAACCTTTACCAAAATGTGTATCATATTGAGATCTTGAATCGTCACTTTTTTTATTTGACATTTTTATAAGAGTTATCTCCCCTAGACCAATAAAATGTATTGTGAATTGCATTATATCACTATATCTCAGTAACTATAACAGATATATATATGAAACCTTATATCATTGGTCATCATTGACCTTGACCTTGAAAATGGACACAAGGTCAAAGGTCAAGGTCACGTTTGAAATTTTGGCATTGTCTTGTCATCGCTATTACTTTGAAACGGTAAAAGATAGGCTATAAGTTATAATGGATAAAATGTTGGTCTCATAAAGGCGCAACTTTTTTCTATTTAGAGGGAAAGGATCCGGCTTCATCTTATAGGAGTTATCCCCCATTACAAACACTGATAATTAGTTTTTCATTAATTACTTATCAACTATTGATAGTAGAGGCATGGGGTCTTCACTATGGATCATTAGGACCCTTGACCTTGAAAACAAATACAAGGTCAAAGGTCAAGGTCATTTTCAAATTTTTTGTATATATTATAAGTAGTCATATCTTAATGACTTTAAGTGATATTGGCATAAAATCTTCAATGTTGATCACTGTTGACCTTCAGCATGGTCAAGGTCATGCTGTAAAAGTCAAGGTCAAAGTCCTTTATAAATGTTTTTCATGGTACTATGTATTTTGAATGGCTTCTTCTTTTAATGCTATTGCCTATAAGTAATACTTACGCAGATTAAAAGATCAGTTGTCAAGGTGATTCAAGTTTTCTTACGTCCTATTTAATGACCTTTCTTATTTTTTAAGATATCTAAATAGTTTTTAAATAATTTTTGTTCTTATTAATTGCTATAGACAAATTACGTATGTTTCTTAGCTTTTTGGTTTCAAGGTCATTTATTTAAGGTCTTCTTTTGAAGTGGAAAGCCTATTAATCGTTCTTTAGAACGATTGAACCTATATTTATTCTTATTTTTTTCCGCCAAGTTTTCTTTTCCCATTATAAATTTTGTTTCGCGACATGTCGTAAAGACATTTTGTACTATGGATGTATAAGACATTACGCTTTCGCAGTTGACCCTGTCACACCGAACACTTGTTCTTTACGGAGTTATCTCCCCTGTTACAGAAAAGCTTGTGTGCAGATAAACTATGAAACCGTAAAAGATTTCGCAATAAAAGTTGTTGCAAAATGGTCAGCTATGGATTGCGACAATTTGTTACATATCGCGCAAAGTATTTTGACGACTCCTTGTAGGAGTTATTTCCCCTTATTTATTGGAAGTACAATTTGTACCATTGTAACTCATGAACCAGAGGTGATATAGACTAGATATTTCACAGTTGGTCATCATTGACCTTGACCTTGAAAAAGGTCACAAGGTCAAAGGTCAAGGTCATGTTCTAATTTTTGACCCTTGGTTGTGTGCAGATCTCCTCCTTTACTATAATAGATAGAGAACTGAAACCTTTACCAAAATGTGTATCATATTGAGATCTTGAATCGTCACTTTTTTTATTTGACATTTTTATAAGAGTTATCTCCCCTAGACCAATAAAATGTATTGTGAATTGCATTATATCACTATATCTCAGTAACTATAACAGATATATATATGAAACCTTATATCATTGGTCATCATTGACCTTGACCTTGAAAATGGACACAAGGTCAAAGGTCAAGGTCACGTTTGAAATTTTGGCATTGTCTTGTCATCGCTATTACTTTGAAACGGTAAAAGATAGGCTATAAGTTATAATGGATAAAATGTTGGTCTCATAAAGGCGCAACTTTTTTCTATTTAAAGGGAAAGGATCCGGCTTCATCTTATAGGAGTTATCCCCCATTACAACCATTGATAATTAGTTTTTCATTAATTACTTATCAACTATTGATAGTAGAGGCATGGGGTCTTCACTATGGATCATTAGGACCCTTGACCTTGAAAACAAATACAAGGTCAAAGGTCAAGGTCATTTTCTAATTTTTTGTATATATTATAAGTAGTCATATCTTAATGACTTTAAGAGATATTGGCATAAAATCTTCAATGTTGATCACTGTTGACCTTCAGCATGGTCAAGGTCATGCTGTAAAAGTCAAGGTCAAAGTCCTTTATAAATGTTTTTCATGGTACTATGTATTTTGAATGGCTTCTTCTTTTAATGCTATTGCCTATAAGTAATATTTACGTAGATTAAAAGATCAGTTGTAAAGGTCATTCAAGTTTTCTTACGTCCTATTTAATGACCTTTCTTATTTTTAAAGATATCTAAATAGTTTTTTAATAATTTTTGTTCTTATTAATTGCTATAGACAAATTACGTATGTTTCTTAGCTTTTTGGTTTCAAGGTCATTTATTTAAGGTCTTCTTTTGAAGTGGAAAGCCTATTAATCGTTCTTTAGAACGATTGAACCTATATTTATTCTTATTATTCTTCCGCCAAGTTTTGTTATCCCATTATAAATTTTGTTTCGCGACATGTCGTAAAGACATTTTGTACTATGAATGTATGAGACATTACGCATTCGCAGTTAACCCTGTCACACTGAACACTTTTTCTTTACGGAGTTATTTCCCCTGTCATAAAAATCTTGTGTGCAGATAAACTTTTAAACCGTAAAAGATTTCGCAATGAAAGTTGTTGCAAAATGCTCAGCTATTGATTGCGACAATTTGTTACATATCGCGCAAAGTATTTTGACGACTCCTTGTAGGAGTTATTTCCCCTTATTTATTGGAAGTACATTTTGTACCATAGTAACTCATGAACCAGAGATGACAGTGACTAGATATTTCACAGTTGGTCATCATTGACCTTGACCTTGAAAAAGGTCACAAGGTCAAAGGTCAAGGTCACATTCTAAATTTTGACACTGTGGTGTGTGCGATTCTCCTCCTGAACCATAAGAGATACAGAAATAAATCTTTTACCAAAATGTGTATCATATTAAGGTCTTGAAAGGTCACTATAAATGATTTGACTTTTGAAAGAGTTATCTCCCCTGGATCAATTAAATATAGTGTATATAGCGTTATCTCAGTAACTATGACAGATATTTATATGAAACCTTATATCATTAGTCATCATTGACCTTGACCTTGAAAATGGACACAAGGTCAAAGGTCAAGGTCACGTTTGAAATTTTGACATTATCTTGTCATCGCTATTTCTTTGAAACGGTAAAAGATAGCTTATAACTTATAACGGATAAAATGTCGGCCTCATAAATGCGCAACTTTTTTCTATTTAAAGGAAAAGGATTTGACTTCATCTTATAGGAGTTATCTCCCATTACAACCATTGATATTTACTTTTTCATTGATAACTTATTAACTATTGATAGTAGAGGCATGGGGACTTCACCAAAGACCGTTATGACCCTTGACCTTGAAAATAGAAACAAGGTAAAAGGTCAAGGTCATCTTATAAATTTGGGTATTTATGATAAATACGCATTTCTTCATAATTATAAGACATATTGACAAAGGATCTTCACTGTTGGTCCTTTATTGACCCTCAGCATGGTCAAGGTCATATTGACAGCAGTCAAGGTCAAATAATATTTTTTGGAAATTCTGCTTTTTCGTGTATATAAAATGGTAAATACAAGTAAATGATTTGTTTTTAAAGCATTGAATATGCAAAAATCAAACACTTGGCAGTCAAGGTCATTTATCCCAATAAACGTCCTATTTTTTTACCTTTTTTATTTCAAAAGATATACGAATGGTTTTTCTTTCTTTTGTTTATTTTGAAAAGAAGATTCAATTTCCATATAGCCAAAGTTAATGTCAAGGTCATTTATGCAATAAGTGGAAAGCCTCTCATTTGTTCGGTAGAACCAATGAACTTATATTTAAGGCTTTCCACTTTCCAGTGGAAAGACTTATTGCATTTTGTCTGTTTCTTATTATTAAGGCTTTCCACTTTCCAGTGGAAAGACTTATTGCATTTTGTCTGTTTCTTATTAAGGCTTTCCACTTTCCAGTGGAAAGACTTATTGCATTTTGTCTGTTTCTTATTAAGGCTTTCCACTTTCCAGTGGAAAGACTTATTGCATTTTGTCTGTTTCTTATTATTATTATTATTATTATTCTTATTATTCTTCCGCCAAGTTTTGTTATCCCATTATAAATTTTGTTTCGCGACATGTCGTAAAGACATTTTGTACTATGAATGTATGAGACATTACGCATTCGCAGTTAACCCTGTCACACCGAACACTTTTTCTTTACGGAGTTATTTCCCCTGTCATAAAAATCTTGTGTGCAGATAAACTTTTAAACCGTAAAAGATTTCGCAATGAAAGTTGTTGCAAAATGCTCAGCTATTGATCGCGACAATTTGTTACATATCGCGCAAAGTATTTTGACGACTCCTTGTAGGAGTTATTTCCCCTTATTTATTGGAAGTACATTTTGTACCATAGTAACTCATGAACCAGAGATGACAGTGACTAGATATTTCACAGTTGGTCATCATTGACCTTGACCTTGAAAAAGGTCACAAGGTCAAAGGTCAAGGTCACATTCTAAATTTTGACACTGTGGTGTGTGCGATTCTCCTCCTGAACCATAAGAGATACAGAAATAAATCTTTTACCAAAATGTGTATCATATTAAGTTCTTGAAAGGTCACTATAAATGATTTGACTTTTGAAAGAGTTATCTCCCCTGGATCAATTAAATATAGTGTATATAGCGTTATCTCAGTAACTATGACAGATATTTATATGAAACCTTATATCATTAGTCATCATTGACCTTGACCTTGAAAATGGACACAAGGTCAAAGGTCAAGGTCACGTTTGAAATTTTGACATTATCTTGTCATCGCTATTTCTTTGAAACGGTAAAAGATAGCTTATAACTTATAACGGATAAAATGTCGGCCTCATAAATGCGCAACTTTTTTCTATTTAAAGGAAAAGGATTTGACTTCATCTTATAGGAGTTATCTCCGATTACAACCATTGATATTTACTTTTTCATTGATAACTTATTAACTATTGATAGTAGAGGCATGGGGACTTCACCAAAGACCATTATGACCCTTGACCTTGAAAATAGAAACAAGGTAAAAGGTCAAGGTCATCTTATAAATTTGGGTATTTATGATAAATACGCATTTCTTCATAATTATAAGACATATTGACGAAGGATCTTCACTGTTGGTCCTTTATTGACCCTCAGCATGGTCAAGGTCATATTAACAGCAGTCAAGGTCAAATAATATTTTTTGGAAATTCTGCTTTTTCGTGTATATAAAATGGTAAATACAAGTAAATGATTTGTTTTTAAAGCATTGAATATGCAAATATCAAACACTTGGTAGTCAAGGTCATTTATCACAATTAACGTCCTATTTTTTTACCTTTTTTATTTCAAAAGATATACGAATGGTTTTTCTTTCTTTTGTTTATTTTGAAAAGAAGATTCAATTTCCATATAGCCAAAGTCAATGTCAAGGTCATTTATGCAATAAGTGGAAAGCCTCTCATTTGTTCGGTAGAACCAATGAACTTATATTTATTCTTATTATTCTTCCGCCAAGTTTTTTCTTTTCCCATTATAAATTTTGTTTCGCGACATGTCGTAAAGACATTTTGTACTATGGATGTATGAGACATTACGCATTCGCAGTTAACCCTGTCACACCGAACACTTTTTCTTTACGGAGTTATTTCCCCTGTCATAAAAAGCTTGTGTGCAGATAAACTTTGAAACCGTAAAAGATTTCGCAATGAAAATTGTTGCAAAATGGTCAGCTATTGATTGCGACAATTTGTTACATATCGCGCAAAGTATTTTGACGACTCCTTGTAGGAGTTATTTCCCCTTATTTATTGGAAGTACATTTTGTACCATAGTAACTCATGAACCAGAGGTGACAGAGACTAGATATTTCACAGTTGGTCATCATTGACCTTGACCTTGAAAAAGGTCACAAGGCCAAAGGTCAAGGTCACATTCTAAATTTTGACACTGTGGTGTGTGCGATTCTGCTCCTGAACCATAAGAGATACAGAAATAAATCTTTTACCAAAATGTGTATCATATTAATGTCTTGAAAGGTCACTATAAATGATTTGACTTTTGAAAGAGTTATCTCCCCTGGATCAATTAAATATAGTGTATATAGCGTTATCTCAGTAACTATGACAGATATTTATATGAAACCTTATATCATTAGTCATCATTGACCTTGACCTTGAAAATGGACACAAGGTCAAAGGTCAAGGTCACGTTTGAAATTTTGACATTATCTTGTCATCGCTATTTCTTTGAAACGGTAAAAGATAGCTTATCACTTATAACGGATAAAATGTCGGCCTCATCAATGCGCAACTTTTTTCTATTTAAAGGAAAAGGATTTGACTTCATCTTATAGGAGTTATCTCCCATTACAACCATTGATATTTACTTTTTCATTGATAACTTATTAACTATTGATAGTAGAGGCATGGGGACTTCACCAAAGACCATTATGACCATTGACCTTGAAAATAGAAACAAGGTATAAATTTGGGTATTTATGATAAATAGGCATTTCTTCATAATTATAAGACATATTGACAAAGGATCTTCACTGTTGGTCCTTTATTGACCCTCAGCATGGTCAAGATCATATTGACAGCAGTCGAGGTCAAATAATATTTTTTGGAAATTCTGCTTTTTCGTGTATATAAAATGGTAAATACAAATAAATGATTTGTTTTTAAAGCATTGAATATGCAAAAATCAAACACTTGGTAGTCAAGGTCATTTATCTCAATTAACGTCCTATTTTTTTACCTTTTTTATTTCAAAAGATATACGAATGGTTTTTCTTTCTTTTGTTTATTTTGAAAAGAAGATTCAATTTCCATATAAGTCAATGTTAAGGTCATTTATGCAATAGGTGGAAAGCCTCTCATTTGTTCGGTAGAACCAATGAACTTATATTTATTCTTATTTTTTTTCCGCCAAGTTTTCTTATCCCATTATAAATTTTGTTTCGCGACATGTCGTAAAGACATTTTGTACTATGGATGTATGAGACATTACGCTTTCGCAGTTAACCCTGGCTGACCGAACACTTTTTCTTTACGGAGTTATTTCCCCTGTCATAAAAAAGCTTGTGTGCAGATAAACTATGAAACCGTAAAAGATTTCGCAATAAAAGTTGTTGCAAAATGGTCAGCTATGGATTGCGACAATTTGTTACATATCGCGCAAAGTATTTTGACGACTCCTTGTAGGAGTTATTTCCCCTTATTTATTGGAAGTACAATTTGTACCATTGTAACTCATGAACCAGAGGTGATATAGACTAGATATTTCACAGTTGGTCATCATTGACCTTGACCTTGAAAAAGGTCACAAGGTCAAAGGTCAAGGTCATGTTCTAATTTTTGACACTTGGTTGTGTGCAGATCTCCTCCTTTACTATAATAGATAGAGAACTGAAACCTTTACCAAAATGTGTATCATATTGAGATCTTGAATCGTCACTTTTTTTATTTGACATTTTTATAAGAGTTATCTCCCCTAGACCAATAAAATGTATTGTGAATTGCATTATATCACTATATCTCAGTAACTATAACAGATATATATATGAAACCTTATATCATTGGTCATCATTGACCTTGACCTTGTAAATGGACACAAGGTCAAAGGTCAAGGTCACGTTCTCAATTTTGACATTGTCTCGCCATCGCTATTTCCTTGAAACGGTAAAAGATAGGCAACAACTTGTAATAGGTAAAATGTCAACTTTCACCTTGACCTTGCCCAAGGTCACAAGGTCAAAGGTCAAGGTCACCTGTGTTTCAGTACAGCGACATGTGAATTTTTGTACCTTTGGATTCGATTTGTTTTTTTAGCTTTCTACATGTCGCAATAAAATTTGGTGCCAGGCACGGGCAAAAACATGGGGAATTTGAGGGTATTCCGCCAGCCTGCAAAAATAAAGGGGGGGGGGTGTTTCTAAGGTACCCCATAAGAATGTAGTGTGCAGATTTCATCCTAGACCGCAGAGAATGGTGAAACAAAATGGACGCCAATTAGTTCGGGGATCGATGTCCTTGAATTGTCGCTACAGTAGAAATCATTCTGACGAACGATAAAAAAATTTCCAGGTCATGAAAGTTGAAGATAGGTTTTTTATGCAAAAATCGCGATTTTCAGAAAAACCATAAATCCTAGCTTTTCGAAAATGGTGCCAATCGATTTAGAATGTCGATTTTACCCCAACCAAGTATCTCGGATGTGCATAAATGTCAACAAACTCGAAAATCGGCAGAAAAAATCAAATGTCGAGACCCAATCGGTACCCCCTAGATTTCAGCGGTTGAATGTTTGTGCATTGATAAATCCTTAAAATATACATCTGAATTATGTCTTCATGAGTTGTTCTAGCTGAAACAAACATGTTTTGTACTTTCATTTATTTTGAAATCACAATAAAGTCCACGCGATGTGTCGTCTGTTCCTTCCTTTTGGTGAAAATCCGTTGCCTTTTACAATGCATTGAACGTAATATTCCAACGTTGATCACAACTGCATAATTGTTGACCTCCTGAGCCGTGATCTTGATGACATTTTTATGTATATCGCGATCATATGTAATATGCATCTGCGCAGTATAAAGTCTCTCCCCCAAAAGAATATAATATACTAACTCCGCGATAATATAACTCGATATCACGTGACGAAAGACGAAGTAACCAGTCAAATCAAAGCGTTCTATATGTATTTCATAAATAAAAATCAAAGAATTTTCTGTCTTTCTTATTTATTTCATTTGTAAATACACGAAAACAATATAAAATGTCTTTGTATTTTAAATGTAGAAAACACATAGAAGGTATATATACGTCAAAATTTGATATGTCATCAACAAGCTTCCGTGGCGCAGTGGATAGAGCGCAGGGCTGGCAATACTGACATCCTGAGTTCGATACTAGGATGTGACAAGTCATTTTTGCATGGTTTTCTGCTACGTTTCACGTATATTTTGTGCAGTTATGTACTTTTATATAGAAAAAAAAAATTTTTTTTTACGCTGCGGTGTAAAAAATGTCGCTTGATGTGGAAAACATGATTTTTTCTTCCGAAGGAAGAAAGGAACTTTAATTATTAAGGCTTTCCACATTCCAGTGGAAAGACTTACTGTTATTAGTCTGTTTCTTATTAAGGTCTTTCCCCTTTCCAAGGGAAAGACCTTACTGTATTTCTTATGATTATTATTATTATTATTATTATTTTTTTTTTTCTTCTGCCACAGATGTCAAAAAAGTGTCTTGACGTATCGCTTTGAAACTTGGCACACTTAACCGACACTACCTGGGCTCGACCTGAGTCACCCTGCGACACCTATCTATTTTTAGAAACAGAGTTATCTCCCCAAACACTGTTTACCCTTGTGTTCAGATACACTCAGAAACAATGACAGATATCAAAAATCTAAAGTGAGGAAAATGTTGCCTGACTTATGGCCATGATTTGTCATGCAAAAAAACATTCTTCGATCCACTTCCTGTTTACGCGATTTTGACGCGAAGTTTGTCGAAAACGTCAAAGTTGTCGGATTTACACAGAACTTGGTTTCCAAGTAGATATGAGGGTCCTAATTACACGTATCGGATCAAAAAAATTTTTTCGTCCACCATTTTCAAAATGGCCGCCATTGAAATTTTGTTTTCAATATAACTCAAAAACCATAAAAAATTGAAGCAGACAATATATGAGAAAAATGTTCCTCTCATTGAGATCTACATTTGATACATAGGTTTGAAAACTGTGCGACAAACCGTTTTAGAGGTTATGGCCCTTGACAGGTTTCGGCTAAATTTTGTTTTCGAAATAACTCAAAAACCATACAAAATTGAAGCAGACAATATATGAGAAAAATGTTCCTCTCACTGAGATCTACATTTGATATATAGGTTCAAAAACTGTGCGACAAACCGTTTTAGAGGTTATGGCCCTTGACAGGTTTCGGCTAAATTTTGTTTTCGAAATAACTCAAAAACCATACAAAATTGAAGCAGACAATATATGGGAAAAATGTTCCTCTCATTGAGATCTACATTTGATATACAGGTTCGAAAACTGTGCGACAAACCGTTTTAGAGGTTATGGCCCTTGACAGGTTTCGGCTAAATTTTGTTTTCAAAATAACTCAAAAACCATACAAAATTGAAGCAGACAATATATGAGAAAAATGTTCCTCTCATAGAGATCTACATTTGATATAATAGTTCGAAAACTGTGCGACAAACCGTTTTAGAGGTTATGGCCCTTGACAGGTTTCGGCTAAATATTGTTTTTGAAATAACTCAAAAACCATAAAAAAATTGAAGCAGACAATATATGAGAAAAATGTTCCTCTTATTGAGATCTACATTTGATATACAGGTTCAAAAACTGTGCGACAAACCGTTTTAGAGGTTATGACCCTTGAGAGGTTTCGGCTAATTTTTTTTTACGAATTAACTCAAAAACCGTAAAAAATTGAAGCAGACAATATATCAGAAAAATGTTCCTCTCATTGAGATCTACATTTGATGTACAGGTTAAAAAACTGTGCGACAAACCGTTTTAGAGGTTATGGCCCTTGACAGGTTTCGGCTAAATTTTGTTTTCGAAATAACTCAAAAACCATAAAAATATTAAGCAGACAATATATCAGAAAAATGTTCCTCTCATTGAGATCTACATTTGATTTAAATTATTGAAAACTGTGCGACAAATCGTTTTCAAGTAATGGCCTTTGACATTTTTCGGCTAATCAGTTTTTGGCTTAAACTTTTAAACCGTCAGAGATAATATAGTGAACGTTTTTTGTGACCGTCTCAACAAACCCTTCGATTTAGGACCAAAGTCCAATGGTTATGGGCAGCAATTTTCAAAATTAGCAACCATATACCTAGACATAACACTAAGAAATGCCGGGAAAGACCTCACATTTGTTCTTTGAACAAATGACCTTTCATTATTATTCTTATTTTTTTTCCGCCAAGTTTTCTTATCCCATTATAAATTTTGTTTCGCGACATGTCGTAAAGACATTTTGTACTATGGATGTATGAGACATTACGCTTTCGCAGTTAACCCTGGCTGACCGAACACTTTTTCTTTACGGAGTTATTTCCCCTGTCATAAAAAAGCTTGTGTGCAGATAAACTATGAAACCGTAAAAGATTTCGCAATAAAAGTTGTTGCAAAATGGTCAGCTATGGATTGCGACAATTTGTTACATATCGCGCAAAGTATTTTGACGACTCCTTGTAGGAGTTATTTCCCCTTATTTATTGGAAGTACAATTTGTACCATTGTAACTCATGAACCAGAGGTGATATAGACTAGATATTTCACAGTTGGTCATCATTGACCTTGACCTTGAAAAAGGTCACAAGGTCAAAGGTCAAGGTCATGTTCTAATTTTTGACACTTGGTTGTGTGCAGATCTCCTCCTTTACTATAATAGATAGAGAACTGAAACCTTTACCAAAATGTGTATCATATTGAGATCTTGAATCGTCACTTTTTTTATTTGACATTTTTATAAGAGTTATCTCCCCTAGACCAATAAAATGTATTGTGAATTGCATTATATCACTATATCTCAGTAACTATAACAGATATATATATGAAACCTTATATCATTGGTCATCATTGACCTTGACCTTGTAAATGGACACAAGGTCAAAGGTCAAGGTCACGTTCTCAATTTTGACATTGTCTCGCCATCGCTATTTCCTTGAAACGGTAAAAGATAGGCAACAACTTGTAATAGGTAAAATGTCAACTTTCACCTTGACCTTGCCCAAGGTCACAAGGTCAAAGGTCAAGGTCACCTGTGTTTCAGTACAGCGACATGTGAATTTTTGTACCTTTGGATTCGATTTGTTTTTTTAGCTTTCTACATGTCGCAATAAAATTTGGTGCCAGGCACGGGCAAAAACATGGGGAATTTGAGGGTATTCCGCCAGCCTGCAAAAATAAAGGGGGGGTGTTTCTAAGGTACCCCATAAGAATGTAGTGTGCAGATTTCATCCTAGACCGCAGAGAATGGTGAAACAAAATGGACGCCAATTAGTTCGGGGATCGATGTCCTTGAATTGTCGCTACAGTAGAAATCATTCTGACGAACGATAAAAAAATTTCCAGGTCATGAAAGTTGAAGATAGGTTTTTTATGCAAAAATCGCGATTTTCAGAAAAACCATAAATCCTAGCTTTTCGAAAATGGTGCCAATCGATTTAGAATGTCGATTTTACCCCAACCAAGTATCTCGGATGTGCATAAATGTCAACAAACTCGAAAATCGGCAGAAAAAATC
Source organism: Limnoperna fortunei (assembly GCA_944474755.1). NCBI lineage: Eukaryota > Metazoa > Mollusca > Bivalvia > Mytilida > Modiolidae > Limnoperna > Limnoperna fortunei. Next base: position 74,338,626 of record OX104111.1, read on the forward strand.
AAATGTCGAGACCCAATCGGTACCCCCTAGATTTCAGCGGTTGAATGTTTGTGCATTGATAAATCCTTAAAATATACATCTGAATTATGTCTTCATGAGTTGTTCTAGCTGAAACAAACATGTTTTGTACTTTCATTTATTTTGAAATCACAATAAAGTCCACGCGATGTGTCGTCTGTTCCTTCCTTTTGGTGAAAATCCGTTGCCTTTTACAATGCATTGAACGTAATATTCCAACGTTGATCACAACTGCATAATTGTTGACCTCCTGAGCCGTGATCTTGATGACATTTTTATGTATATCGCGATCATATGTAATATGCATCTGCGCAGTATAAAGTCTCTCCCCCAAAAGAATATAATATACTAACTCCGCGATAATATAACTCGATATCACGTGACGAAAGACGAAGTAACCAGTCAAATCAAAGCGTTCTATATGTATTTCATAAATAAAAATCAAAGAATTTTCTGTCTTTCTTATTTATTTCATTTGTAAATACACGAAAACAATATAAAATGTCTTTGTATTTTAAATGTAGAAAACACATAGAAGGTATATATACGTCAAAATTTGATATGTCATCAACAAGCTTCCGTGGCGCAGTGGATAGAGCGCAGGGCTGGCAATACTGACATCCTGAGTTCGATACTAGGATGTGACAAGTCATTTTTGCATGGTTTTCTGCTACGTTTCACGTATATTTTGTGCAGTTATGTACTTTTATATAGAAAAAAAAAAATTTTTTTTTACGCTGCGGTGTAAAAAATGTCGCTTGATGTGGAAAACATGATTTTTTCTTCCGAAGGAAGAAAGGAACTTTAATTATTAAGGCTTTCCACATTCCAGTGGAAAGACTTACTGTTATTAGTCTGTTTCTTATTAAGGTCTTTCCCCTTTCCAAGGGAAAGACCTTACTGTATTTCTTATGATTATTATTATTATTATTATTATTATTTTTTTTCTTCTGCCACAGATGTCAAAAAAGTGTCTTGACGTATCGCTTTGAAACTTGGCACACTTAACCGACACTACCTGGGCTCGACCTGAGTCACCCTGCGACACCTATCTATTTTTAGAAACAGAGTTATCTCCCCAAACACTGTTTACCCTTGTGTTCAGATACACTCAGAAACAATGACAGATATCAAAAATCTAAAGTGAGGAAAATGTTGCCTGACTTATGGCCATGATTTGTCATGCAAAAAAACATTCTTCGATCCACTTCCTGTTTACGCGATTTTGACGCGAAGTTTGTCGAAAACGTCAAAGTTGTCGGATTTACACAGAACTTGGTTTCCAAGTAGATATGAGGGTCCTAATTACACGTATCGGATCAAAAAAATTTTTTCGTCCACCATTTTCAAAATGGCCGCCATTGAAATTTTGTTTTCAATATAACTCAAAAACCATAAAAAATTGAAGCAGACAATATATGAGAAAAATGTTCCTCTCATTGAGATCTACATTTGATACATAGGTTTGAAAACTGTGCGACAAACCGTTTTAGAGGTTATGGCCCTTGACAGGTTTCGGCTAAATTTTGTTTTCGAAATAACTCAAAAACCATACAAAATTGAAGCAGACAATATATGAGAAAAATGTTCCTCTCACTGAGATCTACATTTGATATATAGGTTCAAAAACTGTGCGACAAACCGTTTTAGAGGTTATGGCCCTTGACAGGTTTCGGCTAAATTTTGTTTTCGAAATAACTCAAAAACCATACAAAATTGAAGCAGACAATATATGGGAAAAATGTTCCTCTCATTGAGATCTACATTTGATATACAGGTTCGAAAACTGTGCGACAAACCGTTTTAGAGGTTATGGCCCTTGACAGGTTTCGGCTAAATTTTGTTTTCAAAATAACTCAAAAACCATACAAAATTGAAGCAGACAATATATGAGAAAAATGTTCCTCTCATAGAGATCTACATTTGATATAATAGTTCGAAAACTGTGCGACAAACCGTTTTAGAGGTTATGGCCCTTGACAGGTTTCGGCTAAATATTGTTTTTGAAATAACTCAAAAACCATAAAAAAATTGAAGCAGACAATATATGAGAAAAATGTTCCTCTTATTGAGATCTACATTTGATATACAGGTTCAAAAACTGTGCGACAAACCGTTTTAGAGGTTATGACCCTTGAGAGGTTTCGGCTAATTTTTTTTTACGAATTAACTCAAAAACCGTAAAAAATTGAAGCAGACAATATATCAGAAAAATGTTCCTCTCATTGAGATCTACATTTGATGTACAGGTTAAAAAACTGTGCGACAAACCGTTTTAGAGGTTATGGCCCTTGACAGGTTTCGGCTAAATTTTGTTTTCGAAATAACTCAAAAACCATAAAAATATTAAGCAGACAATATATCAGAAAAATGTTCCTCTCATTGAGATCTACATTTGATTTAAATTATTGAAAACTGTGCGACAAATCGTTTTCAAGTAATGGCCTTTGACATTTTTCGGCTAATCAGTTTTTGGCTTAAACTTTTAAACCGTCAGAGATAATATAGTGAACGTTTTTTGTGACCGTCTCAACAAACCCTTCGATTTAGGACCAAAGTCCAATGGTTATGGGCAGCAATTTTCAAAATTAGCAACCATATACCTAGACATAACACTAAGAAATGCCGGGAAAGACCTCACATTTGTTCTTTGAACAAATGACCTTTCATTATTATTCTTATTTTTTTTCCGCCAAGTTTTCTTATCCCATTATAAATTTTGTTTCGCGACATGTCGTAAAGACATTTTGTACTATGGATGTATGAGACATTACGCTTTCGCAGTTAACCCTGGCTGACCGAACACTTTTTCTTTACGGAGTTATTTCCCCTGTCATAAAAAAGCTTGTGTGCAGATAAACTATGAAACCGTAAAAGATTTCGCAATAAAAGTTGTTGCAAAATGGTCAGCTATGGATTGCGACAATTTGTTACATATCGCGCAAAGTATTTTGACGACTCCTTGTAGGAGTTATTTCCCCTTATTTATTGGAAGTACAATTTGTACCATTGTAACTCATGAACCAGAGGTGATATAGACTAGATATTTCACAGTTGGTCATCATTGACCTTGACCTTGAAAAAGGTCACAAGGTCAAAGGTCAAGGTCATGTTCTAATTTTTGACACTTGGTTGTGTGCAGATCTCCTCCTTTACTATAATAGATAGAGAACTGAAACCTTTACCAAAATGTGTATCATATTGAGATCTTGAATCGTCACTTTTTTTATTTGACATTTTTATAAGAGTTATCTCCCCTAGACCAATAAAATGTATTGTGAATTGCATTATATCACTATATCTCAGTAACTATAACAGATATATATATGAAACCTTATATCATTGGTCATCATTGACCTTGACCTTGTAAATGGACACAAGGTCAAAGGTCAAGGTCACGTTCTCAATTTTGACATTGTCTCGCCATCGCTATTTCCTTGAAACGGTAAAAGATAGGCAACAACTTGTAATAGGTAAAATGTCAACTTTCACCTTGACCTTGCCCAAGGTCACAAGGTCAAAGGTCAAGGTCACCTGTGTTTCAGTACAGCGACATGTGAATTTTTGTACCTTTGGATTCGATTTGTTTTTTTAGCTTTCTACATGTCGCAATAAAATTTGGTGCCAGGCACGGGCAAAAACATGGGGAATTTGAGGGTATTCCGCCAGCCTGCAAAAATAAAGGGGGGGTGTTTCTAAGGTACCCCATAAGAATGTAGTGTGCAGATTTCATCCTAGACCGCAGAGAATGGTGAAACAAAATGGACGCCAATTAGTTCGGGGATCGATGTCCTTGAATTGTCGCTACAGTAGAAATCATTCTGACGAACGATAAAAAAATTTCCAGGTCATGAAAGTTGAAGATAGGTTTTTTATGCAAAAATCGCGATTTTCAGAAAAACCATAAATCCTAGCTTTTCGAAAATGGTGCCAATCGATTTAGAATGTCGATTTTACCCCAACCAAGTATCTCGGATGTGCATAAATGTCAACAAACTCGAAAATCGGCAGAAAAAATCAAATGTCGAGACCCAATCGGTACCCCCTAGATTTCAGCGGTTGAATGTTTGTGCATTGATAAATCCTTAAAATATACATCTGAATTATGTCTTCATGAGTTGTTCTAGCTGAAACAAACATGTTTTGTACTTTCATTTATTTTGAAATCACAATAAAGTCCACGCGATGTGTCGTCTGTTCCTTCCTTTTGGTGAAAATCCGTTGCCTTTTACAATGCATTGAACGTAATATTCCAACGTTGATCACAACTGCATAATTGTTGACCTCCTGAGCCGTGATCTTGATGACATTTTTATGTATATCGCGATCATATGTAATATGCATCTGCGCAGTATAAAGTCTCTCCCCCAAAAGAATATAATATACTAACTCCGCGATAATATAACTCGATATCACGTGACGAAAGACGAAGTAACCAGTCAAATCAAAGCGTTCTATATGTATTTCATAAATAAAAATCAAAGAATTTTCTGTCTTTCTTATTTATTTCATTTGTAAATACACGAAAACAATATAAAATGTCTTTGTATTTTAAATGTAGAAAACACATAGAAGGTATATATACGTCAAAATTTGATATGTCATCAACAAGCTTCCGTGGCGCAGTGGATAGAGCGCAGGGCTGGCAATACTGACATCCTGAGTTCGATACTAGGATGTGACAAGTCATTTTTGCATGGTTTTCTGCTACGTTTCACGTATATTTTGTGCAGTTATGTACTTTTATATAGAAAAAAAAAAATTTTTTTTTACGCTGCGGTGTAAAAAATGTCGCTTGATGTGGAAAACATGATTTTTTCTTCCGAAGGAAGAAAGGAACTTTAATTATTAAGGCTTTCCACATTCCAGTGGAAAGACTTACTGTTATTAGTCTGTTTCTTATTAAGGTCTTTCCCCTTTCCAAGGGAAAGACCTTACTGTATTTCTTATGATTATTATTATTATTATTATTATTATTTTTTTTCTTCTGCCACAGATGTCAAAAAAGTGTCTTGACGTATCGCTTTGAAACTTGGCACACTTAACCGACACTACCTGGGCTCGACCTGAGTCACCCTGCGACACCTATCTATTTTTAGAAACAGAGTTATCTCCCCAAACACTGTTTACCCTTGTGTTCAGATACACTCAGAAACAATGACAGATATCAAAAATCTAAAGTGAGGAAAATGTTGCCTGACTTATGGCCATGATTTGTCATGCAAAAAAACATTCTTCGATCCACTTCCTGTTTACGCGATTTTGACGCGAAGTTTGTCGAAAACGTCAAAGTTGTCGGATTTACACAGAACTTGGTTTCCAAGTAGATATGAGGGTCCTAATTACACGTATCGGATCAAAAAAATTTTTTCGTCCACCATTTTCAAAATGGCCGCCATTGAAATTTTGTTTTCAATATAACTCAAAAACCATAAAAAATTGAAGCAGACAATATATGAGAAAAATGTTCCTCTCATTGAGATCTACATTTGATACATAGGTTTGAAAACTGTGCGACAAACCGTTTTAGAGGTTATGGCCCTTGACAGGTTTCGGCTAAATTTTGTTTTCGAAATAACTCAAAAACCATACAAAATTGAAGCAGACAATATATGAGAAAAATGTTCCTCTCACTGAGATCTACATTTGATATATAGGTTCAAAAACTGTGCGACAAACCGTTTTAGAGGTTATGGCCCTTGACAGGTTTCGGCTAAATTTTGTTTTCGAAATAACTCAAAAACCATACAAAATTGAAGCAGACAATATATGGGAAAAATGTTCCTCTCATTGAGATCTACATTTGATATACAGGTTCGAAAACTGTGCGACAAACCGTTTTAGAGGTTATGGCCCTTGACAGGTTTCGGCTAAATTTTGTTTTCAAAATAACTCAAAAACCATACAAAATTGAAGCAGACAATATATGAGAAAAATGTTCCTCTCATAGAGATCTACATTTGATATAATAGTTCGAAAACTGTGCGACAAACCGTTTTAGAGGTTATGGCCCTTGACAGGTTTCGGCTAAATATTGTTTTTGAAATAACTCAAAAACCATAAAAAAATTGAAGCAGACAATATATGAGAAAAATGTTCCTCTTATTGAGATCTACATTTGATATACAGGTTCAAAAACTGTGCGACAAACCGTTTTAGAGGTTATGACCCTTGAGAGGTTTCGGCTAATTTTTTTTTACGAATTAACTCAAAAACCGTAAAAAATTGAAGCAGACAATATATCAGAAAAATGTTCCTCTCATTGAGATCTACATTTGATGTACAGGTTAAAAAACTGTGCGACAAACCGTTTTAGAGGTTATGGCCCTTGACAGGTTTCGGCTAAATTTTGTTTTCGAAATAACTCAAAAACCATAAAAATATTAAGCAGACAATATATCAGAAAAATGTTCCTCTCATTGAGATCTACATTTGATTTAAATTATTGAAAACTGTGCGACAAATCGTTTTCAAGTAATGGCCTTTGACATTTTTCGGCTAATCAGTTTTTGGCTTAAACTTTTAAACCGTCAGAGATAATATAGTGAACGTTTTTTGTGACCGTCTCAACAAACCCTTCGATTTAGGACCAAAGTCCAATGGTTATGGGCAGCAATTTTCAAAATTAGCAACCATATACCTAGACATAACACTAAGAAATGCCGGGAAAGACCTCACATTTGTTCTTTGAACAAATGACCTTTCATTATTATTCTTATTTTTTTTCCGCCAAGTTTTCTTATCCCATTATAAATTTTGTTTCGCGACATGTCGTAAAGACATTTTGTACTATGGATGTATGAGACATTACGCTTTCGCAGTTAACCCTGGCTGACCGAACACTTTTTCTTTACGGAGTTATTTCCCCTGTCATAAAAAAGCTTGTGTGCAGATAAACTATGAAACCGTAAAAGATTTCGCAATAAAAGTTGTTGCAAAATGGTCAGCTATGGATTGCGACAATTTGTTACATATCGCGCAAAGTATTTTGACGACTCCTTGTAGGAGTTATTTCCCCTTATTTATTGGAAGTACAATTTGTACCATTGTAACTCATGAACCAGAGGTGATATAGACTAGATATTTCACAGTTGGTCATCATTGACCTTGACCTTGAAAAAGGTCACAAGGTCAAAGGTCAAGGTCATGTTCTAATTTTTGACACTTGGTTGTGTGCAGATCTCCTCCTTTACTATAATAGATAGAGAACTGAAACCTTTACCAAAATGTGTATCATATTGAGATCTTGAATCGTCACTTTTTTTATTTGACATTTTTATAAGAGTTATCTCCCCTAGACCAATAAAATGTATTGTGAATTGCATTATATCACTATATCTCAGTAACTATAACAGATATATATATGAAACCTTATATCATTGGTCATCATTGACCTTGACCTTGTAAATGGACACAAGGTCAAAGGTCAAGGTCACGTTCTCAATTTTGACATTGTCTCGCCATCGCTATTTCCTTGAAACGGTAAAAGATAGGCAACAACTTGTAATAGGTAAAATGTCAACTTTCACCTTGACCTTGCCCAAGGTCACAAGGTCAAAGGTCAAGGTCACCTGTGTTTCAGTACAGCGACATGTGAATTTTTGTACCTTTGGATTCGATTTGTTTTTTTAGCTTTCTACATGTCGCAATAAAATTTGGTGCCAGGCACGGGCAAAAACATGGGGAATTTGAGGGTATTCCGCCAGCCTGCAAAAATAAAGGGGGGGTGTTTCTAAGGTACCCCATAAGAATGTAGTGTGCAGATTTCATCCTAGACCGCAGAGAATGGTGAAACAAAATGGACGCCAATTAGTTCGGGGATCGATGTCCTTGAATTGTCGCTACAGTAGAAATCATTCTGACGAACGATAAAAAAATTTCCAGGTCATGAAAGTTGAAGATAGGTTTTTTATGCAAAAATCGCGATTTTCAGAAAAACCATAAATCCTAGCTTTTCGAAAATGGTGCCAATCGATTTAGAATGTCGATTTTACCCCAACCAAGTATCTCGGATGTGCATAAATGTCAACAAACTCGAAAATCGGCAGAAAAAATCAAATGTCGAGACCCAATCGGTACCCCCTAGATTTCAGCGGTTGAATGTTTGTGCATTGATAAATCCTTAAAATATACATCTGAATTATGTCTTCATGAGTTGTTCTAGCTGAAACAAACATGTTTTGTACTTTCATTTATTTTGAAATCACAATAAAGTCCACGCGATGTGTCGTCTGTTCCTTCCTTTTGGTGAAAATCCGTTGCCTTTTACAATGCATTGAACGTAATATTCCAACGTTGATCACAACTGCATAATTGTTGACCTCCTGAGCCGTGATCTTGATGACATTTTTATGTATATCGCGATCATATGTAATATGCATCTGCGCAGTATAAAGTCTCTCCCCCAAAAGAATATAATATACTAACTCCGCGATAATATAACTCGATATCACGTGACGAAAGACGAAGTAACCAGTCAAATCAAAGCGTTCTATATGTATTTCATAAATAAAAATCAAAGAATTTTCTGTCTTTCTTATTTATTTCATTTGTAAATACACGAAAACAATATAAAATGTCTTTGTATTTTAAATGTAGAAAACACATAGAAGGTATATATACGTCAAAATTTGATATGTCATCAACAAGCTTCCGTGGCGCAGTGGATAGAGCGCAGGGCTGGCAATACTGACATCCTGAGTTCGATACTAGGATGTGACAAGTCATTTTTGCATGGTTTTCTGCTACGTTTCACGTATATTTTGTGCAGTTATGTACTTTTATATAGAAAAAAAAAAATTTTTTTTTACGCTGCGGTGTAAAAAATGTCGCTTGATGTGGAAAACATGATTTTTTCTTCCGAAGGAAGAAAGGAACTTTAATTATTAAGGCTTTCCACTTTCCAGTGGAAAGACTTACTGTTATTAGTCTGTTTCTTATTATTATTCTTATTTTTTTTCCGCCAAGTTTTCTTATCCCATTATAAATTTTGTTTCGCGACATGTCGTAAAGACATTTTGTACTATGGATGTATGAGACATTACGCTTTCGCAGTTAACCCTGGCTGACCGAACACTTTTTCTTTACGGAGTTATTTCCCCTGTCATAAAAAAGCTTGTGTGCAGATAAACTATGAAACCGTAAAAGATTTCGCAATAAAAGTTGTTGCAAAATGGTCAGCTATGGATTGCGACAATTTGTTACATATCGCGCAAAGTATTTTGACGACTCCTTGTAGGAGTTATTTCCCCTTATTTATTGGAAGTACAATTTGTACCATTGTAACTCATGAACCAGAGGTGATATAGACTAGATATTTCACAGTTGGTCATCATTGACCTTGACCTTGAAAAAGGTCACAAGGTCAAAGGTCAAGGTCATGTTCTAATTTTTGACACTTGGTTGTGTGCAGATCTCCTCCTTTACTATAATAGATAGAGAACTGAAACCTTTACCAAAATGTGTATCATATTGAGATCTTGAATCGTCACTTTTTTTATTTGACATTTTTATAAGAGTTATCTCCCCTAGACCAATAAAATGTATTGTGAATTGCATTATATCACTATATCTCAGTAACTATAACAGATATATATATGAAACCTTATATCATTGGTCATCATTGACCTTGACCTTGTAAATGGACACAAGGTCAAAGGTCAAGGTCACGTTCTCAATTTTGACATTGTCTCGCCATCGCTATTTCCTTGAAACGGTAAAAGATAGGCAACAACTTGTAATAGGTAAAATGTCAACTTTCACCTTGACCTTGCCCAAGGTCACAAGGTCAAAGGTCAAGGTCACCTGTGTTTCAGTACAGCGACATGTGAATTTTTGTACCTTTGGATTCGATTTGTTTTTTTAGCTTTCTACATGTCGCAATAAAATTTGGTGCCAGGCACGGGCAAAAACATGGGGAATTTGAGGGTATTCCGCCAGCCTGCAAAAATAAAGGGGGGGGGGTGTTTCTAAGGTACCCCATAAGAATGTAGTGTGCAGATTTCATCCTAGACCGCAGAGAATGGTGAAACAAAATGGACGCCAATTAGTTCGGGGATCGATGTCCTTGAATTGTCGCTACAGTAGAAATCATTCTGACGAACGATAAAAAAATTTCCAGGTCATGAAAGTTGAAGATAGGTTTTTTATGCAAAAATCGCGATTTTCAGAAAAACCATAAATCCTAGCTTTTCGAAAATGGTGCCAATCGATTTAGAATGTCGATTTTACCCCAACCAAGTATCTCGGATGTGCATAAATGTCAACAAACTCGAAAATCGGCAGAAAAAATCAAATGTCGAGACCCAATCGGTACCCCCTAGATTTCAGCGGTTGAATGTTTGTGCATTGATAAATCCTTAAAATATACATCTGAATTATGTCTTCATGAGTTGTTCTAGCTGAAACAAACATGTTTTGTACTTTCATTTATTTTGAAATCACAATAAAGTCCACGCGATGTGTCGTCTGTTCCTTCCTTTTGGTGAAAATCCGTTGCCTTTTACAATGCATTGAACGTAATATTCCAACGTTGATCACAACTGCATAATTGTTGACCTCCTGAGCCGTGATCTTGATGACATTTTTATGTATATCGCGATCATATGTAATATGCATCTGCGCAGTATAAAGTCTCTCCCCCAAAAGAATATAATATACTAACTCCGCGATAATATAACTCGATATCACGTGACGAAAGACGAAGTAACCAGTCAAATCAAAGCGTTCTATATGTATTTCATAAATAAAAATCAAAGAATTTTCTGTCTTTCTTATTTATTTCATTTGTAAATACACGAAAACAATATAAAATGTCTTTGTATTTTAAATGTAGAAAACACATAGAAGGTATATATACGTCAAAATTTGATATGTCATCAACAAGCTTCCGTGGCGCAGTGGATAGAGCGCAGGGCTGGCAATACTGACATCCTGAGTTCGATACTAGGATGTGACAAGTCATTTTTGCATGGTTTTCTGCTACGTTTCACGTATATTTTGTGCAGTTATGTACTTTTATATAGAAAAAAAAAAATTTTTTTTTACGCTGCGGTGTAAAAAATGTCGCTTGATGTGGAAAACATGATTTTTTCTTCCGAAGGAAGAAAGGAACTTTAATTATTAAGGCTTTCCACATTCCAGTGGAAAGACTTACTGTTATTAGTCTGTTTCTTATTAAGGTCTTTCCCCTTTCCAAGGGAAAGACCTTACTGTATTTCTTATGATTATTATTATTATTATTATTAAGGCTTTCCACTTTCCAGTGGAAAGACTTATTGCATTTTGTCTGTTTCTTATTATTATTATTCTTATTATTCTTCCGCCAAGTTTTTTCTTTTGCCATTATAAATTTTGTTTCGCGACATGTCGTAAAGACATTTTGTACTATTAATGTATGAGACATTACGCTTTCGCAGTTAACCCTGTCACACCGAACACTTTTTCTTTTCGGAGTTATTTCCCCTGTCATAAAAATCTTGTGTGCAGATAAACTTTGAAACCGTAAAAGATTTCGCAATGAAAGTTGTTGCAAAATGCTCAGCTATTGATTGCGACAATTTGTTACATATCGCGCAAAGTATTTTGACGACTCCTTGTTGGAGTTATTTCCCCTTATTTATTGGAAGTACATTTTGTACCATAGTAACTCATGAACCAGAGTTGACAGAGACTAGATATTTCACAGTTGGTCATCATTGACCTTGACCTTGAAAAAGGTCACAAGGTCAAAGGTCAAGGTCACATTCTAAATTTTGACACTGTGGTGTGTGCGATTCTCCTCCTGAACCATAAGAGATACAGAAATAAATCTTTTACCAAAATGTGTATCATATTAAGGTCTTGAAAGGTCACTATAAATGATTTGACTTTTGAAAGAGTTATCTCCCCTGGATCAATTAAATATAGTGTATATAGCGTTATCTTAGTAACTATGACAGATATTTATATGAAACCTTATATCATTAGTCATCATTGACCTTGACCTTGAAAATGGACACAAGGTCAAAGGTCAAGGTCACGTTTGAAATTTTGACATTATCTTGTCATCGCTATTTCTTTGAAACGGTAAAAGATAGCTTATAACTAATAACGGATAAAATGTCGGCCTCATAAATGCGCAACTTTTTTCTATTTAAAGGAAAAGGATTTGACTTCATCTTATAGGAGTTATCTCCCATTACAAGCATTGATATTTATTTTTTCATTGATAACTTATTAACTATTGATAGTAGAGGCATGGGGACTTCACCAAAGACCATTATGACCCTTGACCTTGAAAATAGAAACAAGGTAAAAGGTCAAGGTCATCTTATAAATTTGGGTATTTATGATAAATAGGCATTTCTTCATAATTTTAAGACATATTGACAAAGGACCTTCACTGTTGGTCCTTTATTGACCCTCAGCATGGTCAAGGTCATATTGACAGCAGTCAAGGTCAAATAATATTTTTTGGAAATTCTGCTTTTTCGTGTGTATAAAATGGTAAATACAAATAAATGATTTGTTTTTAAAGCATTGAATATGCAAAAATCAAACACTTGGTAGTCAATGTCATTTATCTCAATTAACGTCCTATTTTTTTACCTTTTTTATTTCAAGATATACGAATGGTTTTTCTTTCTTTTGTTTATTTTGAAAAGAAGATTCAATTTCCATATAGCCAAAGTCAATGTCAAGGTCATTTATGCAATAAGTGGAAAGCCTCTCATTTGTTCGGTAGAACCAATGAACTTATATTTATTATTTTTTTTCTTCTGCCACAGATGTCAAAAAAGTGTCTTGACGTATCGCTTTGAAACTTGGCACACTTAACCGACACTACCTGGGCTCGACCTGAGTCACCCTGCGACACCTATCTATTTTTAGAAACAGAGTTATCTCCCCAAACACTGTTTACCCTTGTGTTCAGATACACTCAGAAACAATGACAGATATCAAAAATCTAAAGTGAGGAAAATGTTGCCTGACTTATGGCCATGATTTGTCATGCAAAAAAACATTCTTCGATCCACTTCCTGTTTACGCGATTTTGACGCGAAGTTTGTCGAAAACGTCAAAGTTGTCGGATTTACACAGAACTTGGTTTCCAAGTAGATATGAGGGTCCTAATTACACGTATCGGATCAAAAAAATTTTTTCGTCCACCATTTTCAAAATGGCCGCCATTGAAATTTTGTTTTCAATATAACTCAAAAACCATAAAAAATTGAAGCAGACAATATATGAGAAAAATGTTCCTCTCATTGAGATCTACATTTGATACATAGGTTTGAAAACTGTGCGACAAACCGTTTTAGAGGTTATGGCCCTTGACAGGTTTCGGCTAAATTTTGTTTTCGAAATAACTCAAAAACCATACAAAATTGAAGCAGACAATATATGAGAAAAATGTTCCTCTCACTGAGATCTACATTTGATATATAGGTTCAAAAACTGTGCGACAAACCGTTTTAGAGGTTATGGCCCTTGACAGGTTTCGGCTAAATTTTGTTTTCGAAATAACTCAAAAACCATACAAAATTGAAGCAGACAATATATGGGAAAAATGTTCCTCTCATTGAGATCTACATTTGATATACAGGTTCGAAAACTGTGCGACAAACCGTTTTAGAGGTTATGGCCCTTGACAGGTTTCGGCTAAATTTTGTTTTCAAAATAACTCAAAAACCATACAAAATTGAAGCAGACAATATATGAGAAAAATGTTCCTCTCATAGAGATCTACATTTGATATAATAGTTCGAAAACTGTGCGACAAACCGTTTTAGAGGTTATGGCCCTTGACAGGTTTCGGCTAAATATTGTTTTTGAAATAACTCAAAAACCATAAAAAAATTGAAGCAGACAATATATGAGAAAAATGTTCCTCTTATTGAGATCTACATTTGATATACAGGTTCAAAAACTGTGCGACAAACCGTTTTAGAGGTTATGACCCTTGAGAGGTTTCGGCTAATTTTTTTTTACGAATTAACTCAAAAACCGTAAAAAATTGAAGCAGACAATATATCAGAAAAATGTTCCTCTCATTGAGATCTACATTTGATGTACAGGTTAAAAAACTGTGCGACAAACCGTTTTAGAGGTTATGGCCCTTGACAGGTTTCGGCTAAATTTTGTTTTCGAAATAACTCAAAAACCATAAAAATATTAAGCAGACAATATATCAGAAAAATGTTCCTCTCATTGAGATCTACATTTGATTTAAATTATTGAAAACTGTGCGACAAATCGTTTTCAAGTAATGGCCTTTGACATTTTTCGGCTAATCAGTTTTTGGCTTAAACTTTTAAACCGTCAGAGATAATATAGTGAACGTTTTTTGTGACCGTCTCAACAAACCCTTCGATTTAGGACCAAAGTCCAATGGTTATGGGCAGCAATTTTCAAAATTAGCAACCATATACCTAGACATAACACTAAGAAATGCCGGGAAAGACCTCACATTTGTTCTTTGAACAAATGACCTTTCATTATTATTCTTATTTTTTTTCCGCCAAGTTTTCTTATCCCATTATAAATTTTGTTTCGCGACATGTCGTAAAGACATTTTGTACTATGGATGTATGAGACATTACGCTTTCGCAGTTAACCCTGGCTGACCGAACACTTTTTCTTTACGGAGTTATTTCCCCTGTCATAAAAAAGCTTGTGTGCAGATAAACTATGAAACCGTAAAAGATTTCGCAATAAAAGTTGTTGCAAAATGGTCAGCTATGGATTGCGACAATTTGTTACATATCGCGCAAAGTATTTTGACGACTCCTTGTAGGAGTTATTTCCCCTTATTTATTGGAAGTACAATTTGTACCATTGTAACTCATGAACCAGAGGTGATATAGACTAGATATTTCACAGTTGGTCATCATTGACCTTGACCTTGAAAAAGGTCACAAGGTCAAAGGTCAAGGTCATGTTCTAATTTTTGACACTTGGTTGTGTGCAGATCTCCTCCTTTACTATAATAGATAGAGAACTGAAACCTTTACCAAAATGTGTATCATATTGAGATCTTGAATCGTCACTTTTTTTATTTGACATTTTTATAAGAGTTATCTCCCCTAGACCAATAAAATGTATTGTGAATTGCATTATATCACTATATCTCAGTAACTATAACAGATATATATATGAAACCTTATATCATTGGTCATCATTGACCTTGACCTTGTAAATGGACACAAGGTCAAAGGTCAAGGTCACGTTCTCAATTTTGACATTGTCTCGCCATCGCTATTTCCTTGAAACGGTAAAAGATAGGCAACAACTTGTAATAGGTAAAATGTCAACTTTCACCTTGACCTTGCCCAAGGTCACAAGGTCAAAGGTCAAGGTCACCTGTGTTTCAGTACAGCGACATGTGAATTTTTGTACCTTTGGATTCGATTTGTTTTTTTAGCTTTCTACATGTCGCAATAAAATTTGGTGCCAGGCACGGGCAAAAACATGGGGAATTTGAGGGTATTCCGCCAGCCTGCAAAAATAAAGGGGGGGGGGTGTTTCTAAGGTACCCCATAAGAATGTAGTGTGCAGATTTCATCCTAGACCGCAGAGAATGGTGAAACAAAATGGACGCCAATTAGTTCGGGGATCGATGTCCTTGAATTGTCGCTACAGTAGAAATCATTCTGACGAACGATAAAAAAATTTCCAGGTCATGAAAGTTGAAGATAGGTTTTTTATGCAAAAATCGCGATTTTCAGAAAAACCATAAATCCTAGCTTTTCGAAAATGGTGCCAATCGATTTAGAATGTCGATTTTACCCCAACCAAGTATCTCGGATGTGCATAAATGTCAACAAACTCGAAAATCGGCAGAAAAAATCAAATGTCGAGACCCAATCGGTACCCCCTAGATTTCAGCGGTTGAATGTTTGTGCATTGATAAATCCTTAAAATATACATCTGAATTATGTCTTCATGAGTTGTTCTAGCTGAAACAAACATGTTTTGTACTTTCATTTATTTTGAAATCACAATAAAGTCCACGCGATGTGTCGTCTGTTCCTTCCTTTTGGTGAAAATCCGTTGCCTTTTACAATGCATTGAACGTAATATTCCAACGTTGATCACAACTGCATAATTGTTGACCTCCTGAGCCGTGATCTTGATGACATTTTTATGTATATCGCGATCATATGTAATATGCATCTGCGCAGTATAAAGTCTCTCCCCCAAAAGAATATAATATACTAACTCCGCGATAATATAACTCGATATCACGTGACGAAAGACGAAGTAACCAGTCAAATCAAAGCGTTCTATATGTATTTCATAAATAAAAATCAAAGAATTTTCTGTCTTTCTTATTTATTTCATTTGTAAATACACGAAAACAATATAAAATGTCTTTGTATTTTAAATGTAGAAAACACATAGAAGGTATATATACGTCAAAATTTGATATGTCATCAACAAGCTTCCGTGGCGCAGTGGATAGAGCGCAGGGCTGGCAATACTGACATCCTGAGTTCGATACTAGGATGTGACAAGTCATTTTTGCATGGTTTTCTGCTACGTTTCACGTATATTTTGTGCAGTTATGTACTTTTATATAGAAAAAAAAAAATTTTTTTTTACGCTGCGGTGTAAAAAATGTCGCTTGATGTGGAAAACATGATTTTTTCTTCCGAAGGAAGAAAGGAACTTTAATTATTAAGGCTTTCCACTTTCCAGTGGAAAGACTTACTGTTATTAGTCTGTTTCTTATTATTAAGGCTTTCCACTTTCCAGTGGAAAGACTTATTGCATTTTGTCTGTTTCTTATTATTATTATTATTATTATTCTTATTATTCTTCCGCCAAGTTTTGTTATCCCATTATAAATTTTGTTTCGCGACATGTCGTAAAGACATTTTGTACTATGAATGTATGAGACATTACGCATTCGCAGTTAACCCTGTCACACCGAACACTTTTTCTTTACGGAGTTATTTCCCCTGTCATAAAAATCTTGTGTGCAGATAAACTTTTAAACCGTAAAAGATTTCGCAATGAAAGTTGTTGCAAAATGCTCAGCTATTGATCGCGACAATTTGTTACATATCGCGCAAAGTATTTTGACGACTCCTTGTAGGAGTTATTTCCCCTTATTTATTGGAAGTACATTTTGTACCATAGTAACTCATGAACCAGAGATGACAGTGACTAGATATTTCACAGTTGGTCATCATTGACCTTGACCTTGAAAAAGGTCACAAGGTCAAAGGTCAAGGTCACATTCTAAATTTTGACACTGTGGTGTGTGCGATTCTCCTCCTGAACCATAAGAGATACAGAAATAAATCTTTTACCAAAATGTGTATCATATTAAGGTCTTGAAAGGTCACTATAAATGATTTGACTTTTGAAAGAGTTATCTCCCCTGGATCAATTAAATATAGTGTATATAGCGTTATCTCAGTAACTATGACAGATATTTATATGAAACCTTATATCATTAGTCATCATTGACCTTGACCTTGAAAATGGACACAAGGTCAAAGGTCAAGGTCACGTTTGAAATTTTGACATTATCTTGTCATCGCTATTTCTTTGAAACGGTAAAAGATAGCTTATAACTTATAACGGATAAAATGTCGGCCTCATAATTGCGCAACTTTTTTCTATTTAAAGGAAAAGGATTTGACTTCATCTTATAGGAGTTATCTCCCATTACAACCATTGATATTTACTTTTTCATTGATAACTTATTAACTATTGATAGTAGAGGCATGGGGACTTCACCAAAGACCATTATGACCCTTGACCTTGAAAATAGAAACAAGGTAAAAGGTCAAGGTCATCTTATAAATTTGGGTATTTATGATAAATACGCATTTCTTCATAATTATAAGACATATTGACAAAGGATCTTCACTGTTGGTCCTTTATTGACCCTCAGCATGGTCAATGTCATATTGACAGCAGTCAAGGTCAAATAATATTTTTTGGAAATTCTGCTTTTTCGGGTATATAAAATGGTAAATACAAGTAAATGATTTGTTTTTAAAGCATTGAATATGCAAATATCAAACACTTGGTAGTCAAAGTCATTTATGACAATTAACGTCCTATTTTTTTACCTTTTTTATTTCAAAAGATATACGAATGGTTTTTCTTTCTTTTGTTTAGTTTGAAAAGATTCAATTTCCATATAGCCAAAGTCAATGTCAAGGTCATTTATGCAATAAGTGGAAAGCCTCTCATTTGTTCGGTAGAACCAATGAACTTATATTTATTCTTATTTTTTTTCCGCCAAGTTTTCTTATCCCATTATAAATTTTGTTTCGCGACATGTCGTAAAGACATTTTGTACTATGGATGTATGAGACATTACGCTTTCGCAGTTAACCCTGGCTGACCGAACACTTTTTCTTTACGGAGTTATTTCCCCTGTCATAAAAAAGCTTGTGTGCAGATAAACTATGAAACCGTAAAAGATTTCGCAATAAAAGTTGTTGCAAAATGGTCAGCTATGGATTGCGACAATTTGTTACATATCGCGCAAAGTATTTTGACGACTCCTTGTAGGAGTTATTTCCCCTTATTTATTGGAAGTACAATTTGTACCATTGTAACTCATGAACCAGAGGTGATATAGACTAGATATTTCACAGTTGGTCATCATTGACCTTGACCTTGAAAAAGGTCACAAGGTCAAAGGTCAAGGTCATGTTCTAATTTTTGACACTTGGTTGTGTGCAGATCTCCTCCTTTACTATAATAGATAGAGAACTGAAACCTTTACCAAAATGTGTATCATATTGAGATCTTGAATCGTCACTTTTTTTATTTGACATTTTTATAAGAGTTATCTCCCCTAGACCAATAAAATGTATTGTGAATTGCATTATATCACTATATCTCAGTAACTATAACAGATATATATATGAAACCTTATATCATTGGTCATCATTGACCTTGACCTTGTAAATGGACACAAGGTCAAAGGTCAAGGTCACGTTCTCAATTTTGACATTGTCTCGCCATCGCTATTTCCTTGAAACGGTAAAAGATAGGCAACAACTTGTAATAGGTAAAATGTCAACTTTCACCTTGACCTTGCCCAAGGTCACAAGGTCAAAGGTCAAGGTCACCTGTGTTTCAGTACAGCGACATGTGAATTTTTGTACCTTTGGATTCGATTTGTTTTTTTAGCTTTCTACATGTCGCAATAAAATTTGGTGCCAGGCACGGGCAAAAACATGGGGAATTTGAGGGTATTCCGCCAGCCTGCAAAAATAAAGGGGGGGGGGTGTTTCTAAGGTACCCCATAAGAATGTAGTGTGCAGATTTCATCCTAGACCGCAGAGAATGGTGAAACAAAATGGACGCCAATTAGTTCGGGGATCGATGTCCTTGAATTGTCGCTACAGTAGAAATCATTCTGACGAACGATAAAAAAATTTCCAGGTCATGAAAGTTGAAGATAGGTTTTTTATGCAAAAATCGCGATTTTCAGAAAAACCATAAATCCTAGCTTTTCGAAAATGGTGCCAATCGATTTAGAATGTCGATTTTACCCCAACCAAGTATCTCGGATGTGCATAAATGTCAACAAACTCGAAAATCGGCAGAAAAAATCAAATGTCGAGACCCAATCGGTACCCCCTAGATTTCAGCGGTTGAATGTTTGTGCATTGATAAATCCTTAAAATATACATCTGAATTATGTCTTCATGAGTTGTTCTAGCTGAAACAAACATGTTTTGTACTTTCATTTATTTTGAAATCACAATAAAGTCCACGCGATGTGTCGTCTGTTCCTTCCTTTTGGTGAAAATCCGTTGCCTTTTACAATGCATTGAACGTAATATTCCAACGTTGATCACAACTGCATAATTGTTGACCTCCTGAGCCGTGATCTTGATGACATTTTTATGTATATCGCGATCATATGTAATATGCATCTGCGCAGTATAAAGTCTCTCCCCCAAAAGAATATAATATACTAACTCCGCGATAATATAACTCGATATCACGTGACGAAAGACGAAGTAACCAGTCAAATCAAAGCGTTCTATATGTATTTCATAAATAAAAATCAAAGAATTTTCTGTCTTTCTTATTTATTTCATTTGTAAATACACGAAAACAATATAAAATGTCTTTGTATTTTAAATGTAGAAAACACATAGAAGGTATATATACGTCAAAATTTGATATGTCATCAACAAGCTTCCGTGGCGCAGTGGATAGAGCGCAGGGCTGGCAATACTGACATCCTGAGTTCGATACTAGGATGTGACAAGTCATTTTTGCATGGTTTTCTGCTACGTTTCACGTATATTTTGTGCAGTTATGTACTTTTATATAGAAAAAAAAAAATTTTTTTTTACGCTGCGGTGTAAAAAATGTCGCTTGATGTGGAAAACATGATTTTTTCTTCCGAAGGAAGAAAGGAACTTTAATTATTAAGGCTTTCCACTTTCCAGTGGAAAGACTTACTGTTATTAGTCTGTTTCTTATTATTATTCTTATTTTTTTTCCGCCAAGTTTTCTTATCCCATTATAAATTTTGTTTCGCGACATGTCGTAAAGACATTTTGTACTATGGATGTATGAGACATTACGCTTTCGCAGTTAACCCTGGCTGACCGAACACTTTTTCTTTACGGAGTTATTTCCCCTGTCATAAAAAAGCTTGTGTGCAGATAAACTATGAAACCGTAAAAGATTTCGCAATAAAAGTTGTTGCAAAATGGTCAGCTATGGATTGCGACAATTTGTTACATATCGCGCAAAGTATTTTGACGACTCCTTGTAGGAGTTATTTCCCCTTATTTATTGGAAGTACAATTTGTACCATTGTAACTCATGAACCAGAGGTGATATAGACTAGATATTTCACAGTTGGTCATCATTGACCTTGACCTTGAAAAAGGTCACAAGGTCAAAGGTCAAGGTCATGTTCTAATTTTTGACACTTGGTTGTGTGCAGATCTCCTCCTTTACTATAATAGATAGAGAACTGAAACCTTTACCAAAATGTGTATCATATTGAGATCTTGAATCGTCACTTTTTTTATTTGACATTTTTATAAGAGTTATCTCCCCTAGACCAATAAAATGTATTGTGAATTGCATTATATCACTATATCTCAGTAACTATAACAGATATATATATGAAACCTTATATCATTGGTCATCATTGACCTTGACCTTGTAAATGGACACAAGGTCAAAGGTCAAGGTCACGTTCTCAATTTTGACATTGTCTCGCCATCGCTATTTCCTTGAAACGGTAAAAGATAGGCAACAACTTGTAATAGGTAAAATGTCAACTTTCACCTTGACCTTGCCCAAGGTCACAAGGTCAAAGGTCAAGGTCACCTGTGTTTCAGTACAGCGACATGTGAATTTTTGTACCTTTGGATTCGATTTGTTTTTTTAGCTTTCTACATGTCGCAATAAAATTTGGTGCCAGGCACGGGCAAAAACATGGGGAATTTGAGGGTATTCCGCCAGCCTGCAAAAATAAAGGGGGGGGGGTGTTTCTAAGGTACCCCATAAGAATGTAGTGTGCAGATTTCATCCTAGACCGCAGAGAATGGTGAAACAAAATGGACGCCAATTAGTTCGGGGATCGATGTCCTTGAATTGTCGCTACAGTAGAAATCATTCTGACGAACGATAAAAAAATTTCCAGGTCATGAAAGTTGAAGATAGGTTTTTTATGCAAAAATCGCGATTTTCAGAAAAACCATAAATCCTAGCTTTTCGAAAATGGTGCCAATCGATTTAGAATGTCGATTTTACCCCAACCAAGTATCTCGGATGTGCATAAATGTCAACAAACTCGAAAATCGGCAGAAAAAATCAAATGTCGAGACCCAATCGGTACCCCCTAGATTTCAGCGGTTGAATGTTTGTGCATTGATAAATCCTTAAAATATACATCTGAATTATGTCTTCATGAGTTGTTCTAGCTGAAACAAACATGTTTTGTACTTTCATTTATTTTGAAATCACAATAAAGTCCACGCGATGTGTCGTCTGTTCCTTCCTTTTGGTGAAAATCCGTTGCCTTTTACAATGCATTGAACGTAATATTCCAACGTTGATCACAACTGCATAATTGTTGACCTCCTGAGCCGTGATCTTGATGACATTTTTATGTATATCGCGATCATATGTAATATGCATCTGCGCAGTATAAAGTCTCTCCCCCAAAAGAATATAATATACTAACTCCGCGATAATATAACTCGATATCACGTGACGAAAGACGAAGTAACCAGTCAAATCAAAGCGTTCTATATGTATTTCATAAATAAAAATCAAAGAATTTTCTGTCTTTCTTATTTATTTCATTTGTAAATACACGAAAACAATATAAAATGTCTTTGTATTTTAAATGTAGAAAACACATAGAAGGTATATATACGTCAAAATTTGATATGTCATCAACAAGCTTCCGTGGCGCAGTGGATAGAGCGCAGGGCTGGCAATACTGACATCCTGAGTTCGATACTAGGATGTGACAAGTCATTTTTGCATGGTTTTCTGCTACGTTTCACGTATATTTTGTGCAGTTATGTACTTTTATATAGAAAAAAAAAAATTTTTTTTTACGCTGCGGTGTAAAAAATGTCGCTTGATGTGGAAAACATGATTTTTTCTTCCGAAGGAAGAAAGGAACTTTAATTATTAAGGCTTTCCACTTTCCAGTGGAAAGACTTACTGTTATTAGTCTGTTTCTTATTATTAAGGCTTTCCACTTTCCGAGTGGAAAGCCTTCTTGTTATTCTTCTGTTTCTTATTATTAAGGCTTTCCACTTTCCAGTGGAAAGACTTACTGTTATTAGTCTGTTTCTTATTATTCTTATTTTTTTTCCGCCAAGTTTTGTTATCCCATTATAAATTTTGTTTCGCGACATGTCGTAAAGATATTTTGTACTATGGATGTATGAGACATTACGCTTGCGCAGTTAACCCTGTGACACCGAACACTTTTTCTTTACGGAGTTATTTCCCCTGTCATAAAAAGCTTGTGTGCAGATAAACTATGAAACCGTAAAAGATTTCGCAATGAAAGTTGTTCCAAAATGTTCAGCTAAGGATTGCGACACTTTATAACATATCACATTAAAGAATTTTTCACCTTCTTATAGGAGTTATTTCCCCTTATTTATTGGAAGTACAATTTGTACCATTGTAACTCATGAACCAGAGGTGATATAGACTAGATATTTCACAGTTGGTCATCATTGACCTTGACCTTGAAAAAGGTCACAAGGTCAAAGGTCAAGGTCATGTTCTAATTTTTGACCCTTGGTTGTGTGCAGATCTCCTCCTTTACTATAATAGATAGAGAACTGAAACCTTTACCAAAATGTGTATCATATTAAGATCTTGAATCGTCACTTTTTTATTTGACATTTTTATAAGAGTTATCTCCCCTAGACCAATAAAATGTATTGTGAATTGCATTATATCACTATATCTCAGTAACTATAACAGATATATATATGAAACCTTATATCATTGGTCATCATTGACCTTGACCTTGAAAATGGACACAAGGTCAAAGGTCAAGGTCACGTTTGAAAATTTGACATCGTCTTGTCATCGCTATTCAATTGAAACGGTAAAAGATAGGCTATAAGTTATAATGGATAAAATGTTGGTCTCATAAAGGCGTAACTTTTTCCTACTTTGAGGTAAAGGATCCGACTTCATTTTATAGGAGTTATCCCCCATTACAACCATTGTTAATTAGTTTTTCAATAATTACTTATCAACTATTAATAGTAGAGGCTTGGGGTCTTCACTATAGACCATTAGGACCCTTGACCTTGAAGACAAATACAAGGTCAAAGGTCAAGGTCATCTGCTAATTATTGGTAAATTTTATAAGTAGTCATATCTCAATAACTAGAAGAGATATTGGCATAAAATCTTCAATGTTGATCACAGTTGACCTTCAGCATGGTCAAGGTCACGGTGTAAGAGTCAAGGTCAAAGTCCTTTTTTAATTTTTTTCATGGTCCTATGTATTTTAAATGGCTTATTCTTATAAATGCTATTGTCTATAAGTAAAATTTACGTAGATTAAAAGATCAGTTGTCAAGGTCACTCAAGTTTTCTAACGTCCTATTTAATGACCTTTCTTATTTTTTAAAAATATCTAAATGGTTTATTTTAATTATTTTTGAACCTATTAATTGCTATAGTCAAATTGCGGATCTTGCTTAGCTTTTTAGTTTCAAGGTCATTTATTTTAGGTTTCTTTTAAGTGGAAAGCCTATTAATCGTTCGTTAGAACGATTGAACCTATATTTATTATTATTATTCTTATTTTTTTCCGCCAAGTTTTCTTTTCCCATTATAAATTTTGTTTCGCGACATGTCGTAAAGACATTTTGTACTATGGATGTATAAGACATTACGCTTTCGCAGTTGACCCTGTCACACCGAACACTTGTTCTTTACGGAGTTATCTCCCCTGTTACAGAAAAGCTTGTGTGCAGATAAACTATGAAACCGTAAAAGATTTCGCAATAAAAGTTGTTGCAAAATGGTCAGCTATGGATTGCGACAATTTGTTACATATCGCGCAAAGTATTTTGACGACTCCTTGTAGGAGTTATTTCCCCTTATTTATTGGAAGTACAATTTGTACCATTGTAACTCATGAACCAGAGGTGATATAGACTAGATATTTCACAGTTGGTCATCATTGACCTTGACCTTGAAAAAGGTCACAAGGTCAAAGGTCAAGGTCATGTTCTAATTTTTGACCCTTGGTTGTGTGCAGATCTCCTCCTTTACTATAATAGATAGAGAATTGAAACCTTTACCAAAATGTGTATCATATTGAGATCTTGAATCGTCACTTTTTTATTTGACATTTTTATAAGAGTTATCTCCCCTAGACCAATAAAATGTATTGTGAATTGCATTATATCACTATATCTCAGTAACTATAACAGATATATATATGAAACCTTATATCATTGGTCATCATTGACCTTGACCTTGAAAATGGACACAAGGTCAAAGGTCAAGGTCACGTTTGAAATTTTGGCATTGTCTTGTCATCGCTATTAGTTTGAAACGGCAAAAGATAGGCTATAAGTTATAATGGATAAAATGTTGGTCTCATAAAGGCGCAACTTTTTTCTATTAAGAGGGAAAGGATCTGGCTTCATCTTATAGGAGTTATCCCCCATTACAACCATTGATAATTAGTTTTTCATTAATTACTTATCAACTATTGATAATAGAGGCATGGGGTCTTCACTATGGATCATTAGGACCCTTGACCTTGAAAACAAATACAAGGTCAAAGGTCAAGGTCATTTTCTAATTTTTTGTATATATTATAAGTAGTCATATCTTAATGACTTTAAGAGATATTGGCATAAAATCTTCAATGTTGATCACTGTTGACCTTCAGCATGGTCAAGGTCATGCTGCAAAAGTCAAGGTCAAAGTCCTTTATAAATGTTTTTCATGGTACTATGTATTTTGAATGGCTTCTTCTTTTAATGCTATTGCCTATAAGTAATATTTACGTAGATTAAAAGATCAGTTGTCAAGGTCATTCAAGTTTTCTTACGTCCTATTTAATGACCTTTCTTATTTTTAAAGATATCTAAATAGTTTTTTAATAATTTTTGTTCTTATTAATTGCTATAGACAAATTACGTATGTTTCATAGCTTTTTGGTTTCAAGGTCATTTATTTAAGGTCTTCTTTTGAAGTGGAAAGCCTATTAATCGTTCTTTAGAACGATTGAACCTATATTTATTCTTATTTTTTTTCCGCCAAGTTTTCTTATCCCATTATAAATTTTGTTTCGCGACATGTCGTAAAGACATTTTGTACTATGGATGTATGAGACATTACGCTTTCGCAGTTAACCCTGGCTGACCGAACACTTTTTCTTTACGGAGTTATTTCCCCTGTCATAAAAAAGCTTGTGTGCAGATAAACTATGAAACCGTAAAAGATTTCGCAATAAAAGTTGTTGCAAAATGGTCAGCTATGGATTGCGACAATTTGTTACATATCGCGCAAAGTATTTTGACGACTCCTTGTAGGAGTTATTTCCCCTTATTTATTGGAAGTACAATTTGTACCATTGTAACTCATGAACCAGAGGTGATATAGACTAGATATTTCACAGTTGGTCATCATTGACCTTGACCTTGAAAAAGGTCACAAGGTCAAAGGTCAAGGTCATGTTCTAATTTTTGACACTTGGTTGTGTGCAGATCTCCTCCTTTACTATAATAGATAGAGAACTGAAACCTTTACCAAAATGTGTATCATATTGAGATCTTGAATCGTCACTTTTTTTATTTGACATTTTTATAAGAGTTATCTCCCCTAGACCAATAAAATGTATTGTGAATTGCATTATATCACTATATCTCAGTAACTATAACAGATATATATATGAAACCTTATATCATTGGTCATCATTGACCTTGACCTTGTAAATGGACACAAGGTCAAAGGTCAAGGTCACGTTCTCAATTTTGACATTGTCTCGCCATCGCTATTTCCTTGAAACGGTAAAAGATAGGCAACAACTTGTAATAGGTAAAATGTCAACTTTCACCTTGACCTTGCCCAAGGTCACAAGGTCAAAGGTCAAGGTCACCTGTGTTTCAGTACAGCGACATGTGAATTTTTGTACCTTTGGATTCGATTTGTTTTTTTAGCTTTCTACATGTCGCAATAAAATTTGGTGCCAGGCACGGGCAAAAACATGGGGAATTTGAGGGTATTCCGCCAGCCTGCAAAAATAAAGGGGGGGGGTGTTTCTAAGGTACCCCATAAGAATGTAGTGTGCAGATTTCATCCTAGACCGCAGAGAATGGTGAAACAAAATGGACGCCAATTAGTTCGGGGATCGATGTCCTTGAATTGTCGCTACAGTAGAAATCATTCTGACGAACGATAAAAAAATTTCCAGGTCATGAAAGTTGAAGATAGGTTTTTTATGCAAAAATCGCGATTTTCAGAAAAACCATAAATCCTAGCTTTTCGAAAATGGTGCCAATCGATTTAGAATGTCGATTTTACCCCAACCAAGTATCTCGGATGTGCATAAATGTCAACAAACTCGAAAATCGGCAGAAAAAATCAAATGTCGAGACCCAATCGGTACCCCCTAGATTTCAGCGGTTGAATGTTTGT
Source organism: Limnoperna fortunei (assembly GCA_944474755.1). Lineage (NCBI taxonomy): Eukaryota > Metazoa > Mollusca > Bivalvia > Mytilida > Modiolidae > Limnoperna > Limnoperna fortunei. Next base: position 74,365,782 of record OX104111.1, read on the forward strand.
GCATTGATAAATCCTTAAAATATACATCTGAATTATGTCTTCATGAGTTGTTCTAGCTGAAACAAACATGTTTTGTACTTTCATTTATTTTGAAATCACAATAAAGTCCACGCGATGTGTCGTCTGTTCCTTCCTTTTGGTGAAAATCCGTTGCCTTTTACAATGCATTGAACGTAATATTCCAACGTTGATCACAACTGCATAATTGTTGACCTCCTGAGCCGTGATCTTGATGACATTTTTATGTATATCGCGATCATATGTAATATGCATCTGCGCAGTATAAAGTCTCTCCCCCAAAAGAATATAATATACTAACTCCGCGATAATATAACTCGATATCACGTGACGAAAGACGAAGTAACCAGTCAAATCAAAGCGTTCTATATGTATTTCATAAATAAAAATCAAAGAATTTTCTGTCTTTCTTATTTATTTCATTTGTAAATACACGAAAACAATATAAAATGTCTTTGTATTTTAAATGTAGAAAACACATAGAAGGTATATATACGTCAAAATTTGATATGTCATCAACAAGCTTCCGTGGCGCAGTGGATAGAGCGCAGGGCTGGCAATACTGACATCCTGAGTTCGATACTAGGATGTGACAAGTCATTTTTGCATGGTTTTCTGCTACGTTTCACGTATATTTTGTGCAGTTATGTACTTTTATATAGAAAAAAAAAAATTTTTTTTTACGCTGCGGTGTAAAAAATGTCGCTTGATGTGGAAAACATGATTTTTTCTTCCGAAGGAAGAAAGGAACTTTAATTATTAAGGCTTTCCACTTTCCAGTGGAAAGACTTACTGTTATTAGTCTGTTTCTTATTATTAAGGCTTTCCACTTTCCAGTGGAAAGACTTATTGCATTTTGTCTGTTTCTTATTATTATTATTCTTATTATTCTTCCGCCAAGTTTTTTCTTTTCCCATTATAAATTTTGTTTCGCGACATGTCGTAAAGACATTTTGTACTATGAATGTATGAGACATTACGCTTTCGCAGTTAACCCTGTCACACCGAACACTTTTTCTTTACGGAGTTATTTCCCCTGTCATAAAAATCTTGTGTGCAGATAAACTTTGAAACCGTAAAAGATTTCGCAATGAAAGTTGTTGCAAAATGCTCAGCTATTGATCGCGACAATTTGTTACATATCGCGCAAAGTATTTTGACGACTCCTTGTTGGAGTTATTTCCCCTTATTTATTGGAAGTACATTTTGTACCATTGTAACTCATGAACCAGAGGTGATAAAGACTAGATATTTCACAGTTGGTCATCATTGACCTTGACCTTGAAAAAGGTCACAAGGTCAAAGGTCAAGGTCACATTCTAAATTTTGACACTGTGGTGTGTGCGATTCTCCTCCTGAACCATAAGAGATACAGAAATAAATCTTTTACCAAAATGTGTATCATATTAAGGTCTTGAAAGGTCACTATAAATGATTTGACTTTTGAAAGAGTTATCTCCCCTGGATCAATTAAATATAGTGTATATAGCGTTATCTCAGTAACTATGACAGATATTTATATGAAACCTTATATCATTAGTCATCATTGACCTTGACCTTGAAAATGGACACAAGGTCAAAGGTCAAGGTCACGTTTGAAATTTTGACATTATCTTGTCATCGCTATTTCTTTGAAACGGTAAAAGATAGCTGATAACTTATAACGGATAAAATGTCGGCCTCATTAATGCGCAAGTTTTTTCTATTGAAAGGAAAAGGATTTGACTTCATCTTATAGGAGTTATCTCCCATTACAACCATTGATATTTACTTATTCATTGATAACTTATTAACTATTGATAGTAGAGGCATGGGGACTTCACCAAAGACTATTATGACCCTTGACCTTGAAAATAGAAACAAGGTAAAAGGTCAAGGTCATCTTATAAATTTGGGTATTTATGATAAATAGGCATTTCTTCATAATTATAAGACATATTGACAAAGGATCTTCACTGTTGGTCCTTTATTGACCCTCATCATGGTCAAGGTCATATTGACAGCAGTCAAGGTCAAATAATATTTTTTGGAAATTCTGCTTTTTCGTGTATATAAAATGGTAAATACAAATAAATGATTTGTTTTTTAAGCATTGAATATGCAAAAATCAAACACTTGGTAGTCAAGGTCATTTATCTCAATTAACGTCCTATTTTTTTACCTTTTTTATTTCAAAAGATATACGAATGGTTTTTCTTTCTTTTGTTTATTTTGAAAAGAAGATTCAATTTCCATATAGCCAAAGTCAATGTCAAGGTCATTTATGCAATAAGTGGAAAGCCTCTCATTTGTTCGGTAGAACCAATGAACTTATATTTATTATTATTATTCTTATTTTTTTCCGCCAAGTTTTCTTTTCCCATTATAAATTTTGTTTCGCGACATGTCGTAAAGACATTTTGTACTATGGATGTATAAGACATTACGCTTTCGCAGTTGACCCTGTCACACCGAACACTTGTTCTTTACGGAGTTATCTCCCCTGTTACAGAAAAGCTTGTGTGCAGATAAACTATGAAACCGTAAAAGATTTCGCAATAAAAGTTGTTGCAAAATGGTCAGCTATGGATTGCGACAATTTGTTACATATCGCGCAAAGTATTTTGACGACTCCTTGTAGGAGTTATTTCCCCTTATTTATTGGAAGTACAATTTGTACCATTGTAACTCATGAACCAGAGGTGATATAGACTAGATATTTCACAGTTGGTCATCATTGACCTTGACCTTGAAAAAGGTCACAAGGTCAAAGGTCAAGGTCATGTTCTAATTTTTGACCCTTGGTTGTGTGCAGATCTCCTCCTTTACTATAATAGATAGAGAACTGAAACCTTTACCAAAATGTGTATCATATTGAGATCTTGAATCGTCACTTTTTTTATTTGACATTTTTATAAGAGTTATCTCCCCTAGACCAATAAAATGTATTGTGAATTGCATTATATCACTATATCTCAGTAACTATAACAGATATATATATGAAACCTTATATCATTGGTCATCATTGACCTTGACCTTGAAAATGGACACAAGGTCAAAGGTCAAGGTCACGTTTGAAATTTTGGCATTGTCTTGTCATCGCTATTACTTTGAAACGGTAAAAGATAGGCTATAAGTTATAATGGATAAAATGTTGGTCTCATAAAGGCGCAACTTTTTTCTATTTAGAGGGAAAGGATCCGGCTTCATCTTATAGGAGTTATCCCCCATTACAAACATTGATAATTAGTTTTTCATTAATTACTTATCAACTATTGATAGTAGAGGCATGGGGTCTTCACTATGGATCATTAGGACCCTTGACCTTGAAAACAAATACAAGGTCAAAGGTCAAGGTCATTTTCTAATTTTTTGTATATATTATAAGTAGTCATATCTTAATGACTTTAAGAGATATTGGCATAAAATCGTCAATGTTGATCACTGTTGACCTTCAGCATGGTCAAGGTCATGCTGTAAAAGTCAAGGTCAAAGTCCTTTATAAATGTTTTTCATGGTACTATGTATTTTGAATGGCTTCTTCTTTTAATGCTATTGCCTATAAGTAATATTTACGTAGATTAAAAGATCAGTTGTCAAGGTCATTCAAGTTTTCTTACGTCCTATTTAATGACCTTTCTTATTTTTAAAGATATCTAAATAGTTTTTTAATAATTTTTGTTCTTATTAATTGCTATAGACAAATTACGTATGTTTCTTAGCTTTTTGGTTTCAAGGTCATTTATTTAAGGTCTTCTTTTGAAGTGGAAAGCCTATTAATCGTTCTTTAGAACGATTGAACCTATATTTAAGGCTTTCCACTTTCCAGTGGAAAGACTTACTGTTATTAGTCTGTTTCTTATTATTCTTATTTTTTTTCCGCCAAGTTTTGTTATCCCATTATAAATTTTGTTTCGCGACATGTCGTAAAGATATTTTGTACTATGGATGTATGAGACATTACGCTTGCGCAGTTAACCCTGTGACACCGAACAATTTTTCTTTACGGAGTTATTTCCCCTGTCATAAAAAGCTTCTGTGCAGATAAACTCTGAAACCGTAAAAGATTTCGCAATGAAAGTTGTTCCAAAATGTTCAGCTAAGGATTGCGACACTTTATAACATATCGCATTAAAGAATTTTTCACCTTCTTATGGGAGTTATTTCCCCTTATTTATTGGAAGTAAAATTTGTACCATTGTAACTCATGAACCAGAGGTGATATAGACTAGATATTTCACAGTTGGTCATCATTGACCTTGACCTTGAAAAAGGTCACAAGGTCAAAGGTCAAGGTCATGTTCTAATTTTTGACCCTTGGTTGTGTGCAGATCTCCTCCTTTACTATAATAGATAGAGAACTGACACCTTTACCAAAATGTGTATCATATTGAGATCTTGAATCGTCACTTTTTTATTTGACATTTTTATAAGAGTTATCTCCCCTAGACCAATAAAATGTATTGTGAATTGCATTATATCACTATATCTCAGTAACTATAACAGATATATATATGAAACCTTATATCATTGGTCATCATTGACCTTGACCTTGAAAATGGACACAAGGTCAAAGGTCAAGGTCACGTTTGAAATTTTGGCATTGTCTTGTCATCGCTATTACTTTGAAACGGTAAAAGATAGGCTATAAGTTATAATGGATAAAATGTCGGTCTCATAAAGGCGCAACTTTTTTCTATTTAGAGGGAAAGGATCCGGCTTCATCTTATAGGAGTTATCCCCCATTACAACCATTGATAATTAGTTTTTCATTAATTACTTATCAACTATTGATAGTAGAGGCATGGGGTCTTCACTATGGATCATTAGGACCCTTGACCTTGAAAACAAATACAAGGTCAAAGGTCAAGGTCATTTTCTAATTTTTTGTATATATTATAAATAGTCATATCTTAATGACTTTAAGAGATATTGGCATAAAATCTTCAATGTTGATCACTGTTGACCTTCAGCATGGTCAAGGTCATGCTGTAAAAGTCAAGGTCAAAGTCCTTTATAAATGTTTTTCATGGTACTATGTATTTTGAATGGCTTCTTCTTTTAATGCTATTGCCTATAAGTAATATTTACGTAGATTAAAAGATCAGTTGTCAAGGTCATTCAAGTTTTCTTACGTCCTATTTAATGACCTTTCTTATTTTTAAAGATATCTAAATAGTTTTTTAATAATTTTTGTTCTTATTAATTGCTATAGACAAATTACGTATGTTTCTTAGCTTTTTGGTTTCAAGGTCATTTATTTAAGGTCTTCTTTTGAAGTGGAAAGCCTATTAATCGTTCTTTAGAACGATTGAACCTATATTTATTCTTATTATTCTTCCGCCAAGTTTTGTTATCCCATTATAAATTTTGTTTCGCGACATGTCGTAAAGACATTTTGTACTATGAATGTATGAGACATTACGCATTCGCAGTTAACCCTGTCACACCGAACACTTTTTCTTTACGGAGTTATTTCCCCTGTCATAAAAATCTTGTGTGCAGATAAACTTTTAAACCGTAAAAGATTTCGCAATGAAAGTTGTTGCAAAATGCTCAGCTATTGATCGCGACAATTTGTTACATATCGCGCAAAGTATTTTGACTACTCCTTGTAGGAGTTATTTCCCCTTATTTATTGGAAGTACATTTTGTACCATAGTAACTCATGAACCAGAGATGACAGTGACTAGATATTTCACAGTTGGTCATCATTGACCTTGACCTTGAAAAAGGTCACAAGGTCAAAGGTCAAGGTCACATTCTAAATTTAGACACTGTGGTGTGTGCGATTCTCCTCCTGAACCATAAGAGATACAGAAATAAATCTTTTACCAAAATGTGTATCATATTAAGTTCTTGAAAGGTCACTATAAATGATTTGACTTTTGAAAGAGTTATCTCCCCTGGATCAATTAAATATAGTGTATATAGCGTTATCTCAGTAACTATGACAGATATTTATATGAAACCTTATATCATTAGTCATCATTGACCTTGACCTTGAAAATGGACACAAGGTCAAAGGTCAAGGTCACGTTTGAAATTTTGACATTATCTTGTCATCGCTATTTCTTTGAAACGGTAAAAGATAGCTTATAACTTATAACGGATAAAATGTCGGCCTCATAAATGCGCAACTTTTTTCTATTTAAAGGAAAAGGATTTGACTTCATCTTATAGGAGTTATCTCCCATTACAACCATTGATATTTACTTTTTCATTGATAACTTATTAACTATTGATAGTAGAGGCATGGGGACTTCACCAAAGACCATTATGACCCTTGACCTTGAAAATAGAAACAAGGTAAAAGGTCAAGGTCATCTTATAAATTTGGGTATTTATGATAAATACGCATTTCTTCATAATTATAAGACATATTGACAAAGGATCTTCACTGTTGGTCCTTTATTGACCCTCGGCATGGTCAAGGTCATATTGACAGCAGTCAAGGTCAAATAATATTTTTTGGAAATTCTGCTTTTTCGTGTATATAAAATGGTAAATACAAGTAAATGATTTGTTTTTAAAGCATTGAATATGCAAATATCAAACACTTGGTAGTTAAGGTCGTTTATCACAATTAACGTCCTATTTTTTTACCTTTTTTATTTCAAAAGATATACGAATGGTTTTTCTTTCTTTTGTTTATTTTGAAAAGAAGATTCAATTTCCATATAGCCAAAGTCAATGTCAAGGTCATTTATGCAATAAGTGGAAAGCCTCTCATTTGTTCGGTAGAACCAATGAACTTATATTATTTATTATTATTATTATTCTTATTATTCTTCCGCCAAGTTTTGTTATCCCATTATAAATTTTGTTTCGCGACATGTCGTAAAGACATTTTGTACTATGAATGTATGAGACATTACGCATTCGCAGTTAACCCTGTCACACCGAACACTTTTTCTTTACGGAGTTATTTCCCCTGTCATAAAAATCTTGTGTGCAGATAAACTTTTAAACCGTAAAAGATTTCGCAATGAAAGTTGTTGCAAAATGCTCAGCTATTGATCGCGACAATTTGTTACATATCGCACAAAGTATTTTGACGACTCCTTGTAGGAGTTATTTCCCCTTATTTATTGGAAGTACATTTTGTGCCATAGTAACTCATGAACCAGAGATGACAGTGACTAGATATTTCACAGTTGGTCATCATTGACCTTGACCTTGAAAAAGGTCACAAGGTCAAAGGTCAAGGTCACATTCTAAATTTTGACACTGTGGTGTGTGCGATTCTCCTCCTGAACCATAAGAGATACAGAAATAAATCTTTTACCAAAATGTGTATCATATTAAGTTCTTGAAAGGTCACTATAAATGATTTGACTTTTGAAAGAGTTATCTCCCCTGGATCAATTAAATATAGTGTATATAGCGTTATCTCAGTAACTATGACAGATATTTATATGAAACCTTATATCATTAGTCATCATTGACCTTGACCTTGAAAATGGACACAAGGTCAAAGGTCAAGGTCACGTTTGAAATTTTGACATTATCTTGTCATCGCTATTTCTTTGAAACGGTAAAAGATAGCTTATAACTTATAACGGATAAAATGTCGGCCTCATAAATGCGCAACTTTTTTCTATTTACAGGAAAAGGATTTGACTTCATCTTATAGGAGTTATCTCCGATTACAACCATTGATATTTACTTTTTCATTGATAACTTATTAACTATTGATAGTAGAGGCATGGGGACTTCACCAAAGACCATTATGACCCTTGACCTTGAAAATAGAAACAAGGTAAAAGGTCAAGGTCATCTTATAAATTTGGGTATTTATGATAAATACGCATTTCTTCATAATTATAAGACATATTGACAAAGGATCTTCACTGTTGGTCCTTTATTGACCCTCAGCATGGTCAAGGTCATATTGACAGCAGTCAAGGTCAAATAATATTTTTTGGAAATTCTGCTTTTTCGTGTATATAAAATGGTAAATACAAGTAAATGATTTGTTTTTAAAGCATTGAATATGCAAATATCAAACACTTGGTAGTCAAGGTCATTTATCACAATTAACGTCCTATTTTTTTACCTTTTTTATTTCAAAAGATATACGAATGGTTTTTCTTTCTTTTGTTTATTTTGAAAAGAAGATTCAATTTCCATATAGCCAAAGTCAATGTCAAGGTCATTTATGCAATAAGTGGAAAGCCTCTCATTTGTTCGGTAGAACCAATGAACTTATATTTATTATTATTATTCTTCTTCTTCTTCTTCTTCTTTTTCCGCGTCAAAATTATGGCATCGATTAAATTCTGTGTCCGTGCCAGATGAAATTATTAGTGCCATTCAAAACAAATTTGTAGATTTTCTATGGCAAGGAAAACATTGGGTTTCGAAAGAAATGTTATATCTTCCTGTATGTACTGGAGGACAGGGTTTAGTTCATATTTTGTCTAGAATTCGTGATTTTCGAATTCAATTTATGTACAGATTTTTGACATTAATGAATGGTGAAGATGTTCATCCTTGTTACTATTTTTGTAAATATTTTTTGTCTACTGTTTCTAATTTGAATTATGATGTTCAGTTGTTATTACTTGATGGGGATTTTCAATACACTAACATTCCAAGCTTTTATCAAGATTTAATTAAAGCCTGGAAGAATTTTGAATCGTCTAGAATTAAAATAGATGATACCTCAGTGGCCGATATTTTAGAAGAACCTTTGTTCTTCAATCCTTCATTAATTAACCCCAAAACTGATGAACCTTTTTATTTTGAAAATTTTGTAATTGCCGGTATGACCAAAGTTAAAGATCTTTTCGATACTAGTTTGGAAAGAAAATTTACTGCAGAAGATCTTGTTGGCATATTAAGCATTCGTTCCGAACGCTGTATCCAACAACATCTGGATTTACTGTGGTCGTCTTTTCCTCCGGAGTGGAGTATATTGATTGACCGTTTTTTAAATAATGATATTGATATTGGTGTTGTTCACCAATACATTTTTAAATTAGATGTTGACAATGCTCCTGAATTAAGTAAGGGCGTTGTTCTCGATAAATGTCCCAAGAAAATGATTTATTTGTTATCTGTTGTTCAGAATTTTAATAGTTCCCATAATAAAAAGTTACTGTCCCCTTGGTGTAATATTTTACGATCTAATGTTCCCCCTAATGTTATATATAGTCATGTTTATGAATATCCCCATAGCATGCATGAAGGTGACCTTAACTGGAGAATCCTTCATGGTGCTATTGCAACTAGTAAATTTTATTGTAAAGCTGGTTATCAGCAGTCTGATGTTTGTCCCTCTTGTGGTTTGCAAGAGGACTTACATCACATTTTTATAGCCTGTCCCCGTATTAGTGTTTTATTAAATAACGTTCATAATATTCTGTGTAAATTAAGCACAAATAATGTAGGTTCAATAGAATCATTTATATTTGGACCTTCTACTTTTACTAGCACTGACCTAACGCCACCTCAGGTTAGTGCAAATCGATCTCCTCCAGCTGTCCACACGCTATCATCGGGCAGCTGTCCAGTTAGGAGATCGAATCCAGCTGATCCACCGTCACCTAGGATCAGCTGTCCAGATGTTCCAGTACCAGCCGACCACACGTCATCCCGGGTCGGCTGTCCAGAATCTACCAGACTGCCAATGGTTATGGAGGACGGAACAGTCGTGTTGGGAGAATGTACCAACACGCAACGATGGACCAAGCGGTACAGGACCCCAAGACGACTGTTCCAGTGGATTGCCACCCAGGCGAAGATGGCCACTTATGTGACGTTGCAGCACCTGAGGACTGGAGGCGGACCAACAGACCCACTGCAGGAATTCAGGTCGCGCATCCGCGCCCGTTTGGCAATTGAATTTGCCTACTATAGGTTTGTAAATAATGTTGATTCTTTTTCAGATTTTTGGTGTTTTAATAATGTATTGTGTTTTATTTCTAGTGACAAGCTTTTTGTTAATATTTAATGGTAAGTTATTTTAATTGTATTTGTATTGTATTTTAGATTTTTATTTTCTTGTCTTGTTTATATATTGTAAACCGCGATGTGTTAAAGGTTAAAACATGGACTGGCGTGTACCAGTCCATGTTGACTTTGATCATTTGGACAAAGTCATTTATAGGCTTCTTTAATTTAAAAATAGGTAGGCAATAATGTTTAAAGTTTAAACTGGCTTGTATCAGTTTAAACTGACTTTGATCAATTCTTCTTCTTCTTCTTCTTCTTCTTCTTCTTCTTCTTCTGGACCTAACTTTGTCCGTAGGATTTCTCGAAGACGAAAAGACATAGGTCAATGAAACTTACCAGAAAGATAGGTCACCACTAGGAAATGTTGTTTCCGATTTCGAAATTTTGAAAATGGCGGCCATCTTGGATTGGCGGCCATTTTGAATTTGAAAAAAATACAAAATTAATCATAAAAAATCACAAACAATATGGATATGAACCAAAATAGGTTTATAGGTCAATATTAAGGTCCCGGACAATATGGGACCATTTTCCGAAAAATCCAAGATGGCCACCATATTCAAAATGGCCGCCAAAGTGCGAAAATTGAAAAGTTGTCCGATTTCAACGAAAATTGGCATTTAGGTCAATATTGATATTACGAACAACATGGTGACATGTTCGAACAAATCAAAGATGGCCGCCAAAGTCCAAGATGGCCGCCATATTCAAAATGGCCTCCAAAGTGCGAAAATTGAAAAGTTGTCCGATTTCAACGAAAATTGGCATTTAGGTGAATATTGATATTACGAACAACATGGTGACATGTTTGAACAAATCCAAGATGGCCGCCAAAGTCCAAGATGGCCGCCATATTCAAAATGGCCGCCAAAGTGCGAAAATTGAAAAGTTGTCCGATTTCAACGAAAATTGGCATTTAGGTCAATATTGATATTACGAACAACATGTCGACACTTTCGAACAAATCCAAGATGGCTGTCATATTCAAAATGGCTGCCAAAGTGCGAATATTGAAAAGTTGTCTGATTTCAACAAAAATTGGCATTTAGGTCAATATTGATATTACGAACAACATGTCGAACAAATCCAAGATGGCTGCCAAAGTCCAAGATGGCCGCCATATTCAAAATGGCCGCCAAAGTGCGAAAATTGAAAAGTTGTCCGAATTGTGACAAAAGTGGGCACGGGAGGGGATTTTTTTGTGACTTGCTTGCAATCACAATCAGCACTTGTTATTCTTCTTCTTCTTCTTCTTCTTCAAAGTCTTTTATTTTTTTCTATTGTATTTTCATATACTTTTGGATTTAAAGTTATTATTAATATGTATATTCAAAATTGTTAATGTAGCTTGTCAAATAATGTATTGTTAGGTTTATATTTTATGTAATATGAATTTTTGATACCTTGTTAAACTGTGATTGATTGTTTTATTTAATAAAGGGTATTGAAAATTCAATTCTTCTTCTTCTTCTTCTTCTTCATCTTCTGGACCTAACTTTGTCCGTAGGATTTCTCGAAGACGAAAAGACATAGGTCAATGAAACTTACCAGAAAGATAGGTCACCACTAGGAAATGTTGTTTCCGATTTCGAAATTTTGAAAATGGCGGCCATCTTGGATTGGCGGCCATTTTGAATTTGAAAAAAATACAAAATTAATCATAAAAAATCACAAACAATATGGATATGAACCAAAATAGGTTTATAGGTCAATATTAAGGTCCCGGACAATATGGGACCATTTTCCGAAAAATCCAAGATGGCCACCATATTCAAAATGGCCGCCAAAGTGCGAAAATTGAAAAGTTGTCCGATTTCAACGAAAATTGGCATTTAGGTCAATATTGATATTACGAACAACATGGTGACATGTTCGAACAAATCAAAGATGGCCGCCAAAGTCCAAGATGGCCGCCATATTCAAAATGGCCTCCAAAGTGCGAAAATTGAAAAGTTGTCCGATTTCAACGAAAATTGGCATTTAGGTGAATATTGATATTACGAACAACATGGTGACATGTTTGAACAAATCCAAGATGGCCGCCAAAGTCCAAGATGGCCGCCATATTCAAAATGGCCGCCAAAGTGCGAAAATTGAAAAGTTGTCCGATTTCAACGAAAATTGGCATTTAGGTCAATATTGATATTACGAACAACATGTCGACACTTTCGAACAAATCCAAGATGGCTGTCATATTCAAAATGGCTGCCAAAGTGCGAATATTGAAAAGTTGTCTGATTTCAACAAAAATTGGCATTTAGGTCAATATTGATATTACGAACAACATGTCGAACAAATCCAAGATGGCTGCCAAAGTCCAAGATGGCCGCCATATTCAAAATGGCCGCCAAAGTGCGAAAATTGAAAAGTTGTCCGAATTGTGACAAAAGTGGGCACGGGAGGGGATTTTTTTGTGACTTGCTTGCAATCACAATCAGCACTTGTTATTCTTCTTCTTCTTCTTCTTCTTCAAAGTCTTTTATTTTTTTCTATTGTATTTTCATATACTTTTGGATTTAAAGTTATTATTAATATGTATATTCAAAATTGTTAATGTAGCTTGTCAAATAATGTATTGTTAGGTTTATATTTTATGTAATATGAATTTTTGATACCTTGTTAAACTGTGATTGATTGTTTTATTTAATAAAGGGTATTGAAAATTCAATTCTTCTTCTTCTTCTTCTTCTTCATCTTCTGGACCTAACTTTGTCCGTAGGATTTCTCGAAGACGAAAAGACATAGGTCAATGAAACTTACCAGAAAGATAGGTCACCACTAGGAAATGTTGTTTCCGGTTTCGAAATTTTGAAAATGGCGGCCATCTTGGATTGGCGGCCATTTTGAATTTGAAAAAAATACAAAATTAATCATAAAAAATCACAAACAATATGGATATGAACCAAAATAGGTTTATAGGTCAATATTAAGGTCCCGGACAATATGGGACCATTTTCCGAAAAATCCAAGATGGCCACCATATTCAAAATGGCCGCCAAAGTGCGAAAATTGAAAAGTTGTCCGATTTCAACGAAAATTGGCATTTAGGTCAATATTGATATTACGAACAACATGGTGACATGTTCGAACAAATCAAAGATGGCCGCCAAAGTCCAAGATGGCCGCCATATTCAAAATGGCCTCCAAAGTGCGAAAATTGAAAAGTTGTCCGATTTCAACGAAAATTGGCATTTAGGTGAATATTGATATTACGAACAACATGGTGACATGTTTGAACAAATCCAAGATGGCCGCCAAAGTCCAAGATGGCCGCCATATTCAAAATGGCCGCCAAAGTGCGAAAATTGAAAAGTTGTCCGAATTGTGACAAAAGTGGGCACGGGAGGGGATTTTTTTGTGACTTGCTTGCAATCACAATCAGCACTTGTTATTATTATTATTATTATTATTATTATTATTATTATTATTATTATTATAGTTCCAGCCTCAGAAAAAAAAATTTCTCTTTGTGATAAAATTTTTCTGAGGGCAATATTTCACAATGAGACACATCAGATTGGTTACCAAACGAGTGAATACACACTGTAAACTCATTTATTACCATTTTATTCCACACAATATTCGACCCTAATAAGTGCCGCTGAACATAAATAATGCGAATTTCGGAAAGTACTTCATTCTCTCCCCTGAACCGTTTTCCTAACTGGTTCCCTGTTTGAGAGAAAGCGAAAAGTAACATTGCATGGTAGAAAAGAAAGGTATTTATACTTCTATTTAAGTTTCTGCGATTGTATGACTTGGTATAATTAAAATACAGTGTCACGTCAGCAGACGGATGCTGTACCAATATAAATAACCCACAAATACGTTAGCAATAAAAAAGATTCCAGATTGAATGATAATATCCCCCTTGTAAATTTTGTTGGAGGGATTTTGTCTGCCATTAAATTTAAAACCTTGTGGGGTGTATATCATCCTATATTATACACTATTTTTTACATTAACTGAAGCTTTCTACTTGAGAATAAAGAACATAAAGTAGAAAAATGTTGAGAATCACCTGGCAAAATATAATTTAAAATAGTACACTTTACTGGTGTTTTGTTTAAAGTCAGCATATTTTTTCAATATACCCAATTTTCCATACCTAAGTTTACATTGAACGCTGTGTTTTTTGTGGTCATTTGATTATTTTTATTTGGCATACAGGAGGTGCTTTTTATAAGGTTAAGACAAAACAGGAGAACCGGTGTGTGTCAGCATTTTTTTTAGCAGTTTTGAATTTTATTTGACGACTATCCAATTTAAAAAACACCACCTACTGTCCACTTCTGGTACTAAACTGTGGCTGTAGCCGGCCACAGTTTGTCATGTTGAAAACTTTTTAAATGAACAATTTTTTAAATAAATTTTCACCCTTCAGGTGACTGACATGTACAGGTGTCAGTATCTGAGTAAGGATGTTATTAAAACCCCCTGCTGTGTAAATTAAATGTGATAGCTAATTAATTAATCGATGTTTATTCCCCCATTTACCTGATGCCAATCTCGGGTAGGAACCCAGCTGTTTTATAGCTTGATTTAACAAGCTTATAAGTTACATCTGTGTTCTAATATTCTTACATGTACCTGTTGCATACATGTATGGCTATAGTAACATCTACTTATGAGGTTAATTAGATGAAAATTTAATTGGCATATACAAAAAATAAAAAAACAATACAAAATCTTTAATTCAGTATCATAGTCTTTTATTGTATATCCGTTTTTTTACCGGAAGTAAAAGGGGAGATAAAGCATTTAAAACTGGAAATGGCTCAATTACAGATACAACAAATAAATTAGCAATATACACTGAGGCCAAGATGGATTCCGCAAAGTCCGTGAAAAAACAGGGCCGAACGCGACGCGGCAATCAATTTTTTTAGTGATAATTGGCCGCGAACATTCCGTGACCAAAATGACTACAGAATCGTCTATTAATGGACTTCGCGGTATTGCCGCGATAAACACGGCTTTTGTACAAGGCATATGTTGTAACTGCAGAAATTCGTAATGAAAGTATTTGTTGCAGAAAGGCAGTAACATTTAAGAAACCTCATTAGTCGTATGTCTTTATTTTATGTTTGTTTTACATAATTGTTCATTCAACAGATTCTACGTTGTGTAAATTCTATAACAATCGGACATGCACGGAGTGAGATATCATGTGTCAATTATTGGTCTCTTTGAATACCTGATGAGATTAGATTAATGGACAGATAGGTGTGCCAAAACTAACACACCTATTACCAAAATATCAATAGGTGAGACGGGAATCACTCAATGAATGGGAGGAGCAAAAACTATAAGTGAGACGTGTCGCTGGCTGACGACATCAAAATTCGAGGTTCCAACTAATTGTACAAAATTCCTTTAAAAAATTTAAGTAAATATGCTTTTTTAAACAATATTCCACTTAATCTACGACTGCCAAAGTTTTGAAAACGTGTGGGGAAAATATTGCTCCAATGTGTTTGAGCAATAAAACTTTCCAGTCGGCGTAGTATTTTAATTACACGGAAAGTCCACGTGTTGGTTACCTTCATCAATTAACACCAGTCACCTGAACAGGAAGCCAGCAGGACATTTTTTTATTATAATTATGAAATTTACCGTAATTCATACCTTCAACTCTTATACACATTAATACACGCGTATATTAGTTAACCCCACAATAAAATCGCAGGTGTTCCTTGATCAATGGACCGTTCTATTTTGCATCCGGTGGACGACAGGTATCCAAATTCCTCGGGGCACCATAAGGAAAGGTGTTTTACGCAAGTGTTTTATTAATACCTACTGTTTATATCATAAGTGTTTAAACACACCTTTATTGTATAAAAGTTTACTATATCTGTTTTTTGTTACCCCTTTTTAACAAATTAATAGGAAAATATTTATTATGTAAAATAATTAATAAAGTACCCTTCTTGAACATGTTTTTACTGACGATCTATAAAGAATTAATACACAACTGACATGACTGAATGGTTTAATGATTGGAACAATACACTATCTTCAAATAAAGTATTTATCGAATTCAGTCCATGACAATAACTTTTACATTCACTGACATATGGAAGAAATCGCGGATCCATTGGGGACTTTAATTTCTGAAGTGTCCGCGAATGATGAACTTCTGTCCATCGGGAATGTCTGCGTACTACAATCGTTGTCCATCATGGACTCACGGACTTGGCTGTAGTGTAATTAAAGGGAAACTTCGCGAAAAAATGAAAAATGGATATGATATTCTTCTAATAAAAAGAGATATAATTGCCTTTTGATGTTTGATTGTATTCTTTACCATTATGCTTCTAGAGTGGATTAAAGGTGTTAAAATTTTGTGTATGGTGCACATGGCCGCCATATTGACAGTATTTACCACGAGATTGCGTTTGTGACGTCATAAATGTAATTGTCCAGTAAATATGATAAATAATCCAGTTTGTAAAATGTTTTTCTGCCTTTGCTCTTTGAAGAATATGTAAACTGTGGAGATGACTAATAGCTCAAAACATAAGATTACCAAATACGTCTTAATGTTTTAATGATCTTATCTTTGTATTAATAAAAGTATTTTTAGACACAAATTTTAACCTGTCTTTATTTAACTCAGATAGAATTTACCTAAATAATAATTGTAATAAATGATATATTTATATAATTTTTGTTTTAAACATAAAATAAAATTCCTTAGACAATTTTGCACGTTTTGAAACGTCAGTTGTACCTGAACGTGAAAAGTGAAAATTTTACAGGTAAATTATTTCGAGTTTAAGAAAAGTAATTAACAGAATTAGCAATTATACAAACATGATGTCTATTGCAATTACGAGATCATTTGATGCCGACTTTGAAGTATGACTATTTGGACCTTTTCAAAGGCTAACCATATTAAAGGTTAATTACTAGTAGAAATTAAAAATAATATCATAGGAAAATTTTTTTAGATCAAAGAATCTACAGAATGTCGGAAATAAGCACTAAATTGTTTATTTTGTAAAAAAATGTTGTTATAATTTCTCCACTGTGAATTTCTCGAACCAATTAGAATTATCACTAATGGTGTTTAATTATTTCCTGTAAGGTATATAGTGTAAAAGCACAGGATATATATAAGATTTTGAATACTTTTAGATGCCAGGTAACAGGAAACGTGCAACCGACACGATAACACAAATATATTCACGTAAATTTTTTGAAACTCTGTTATAGGTTTATTTATGCACATACAAAATTTTACCAATAATAATAATAATATATGTATGAAATGTAGTGAAATTTTTATGCGCATAAACAAAGAATTTAAAAAATATTGCACCTAATGACTGTTACCGGTACTTCTTAATAGTCAGCTTCGCAAATATTTTGTATCAAATTCTTTCGTTCAATAACTTGCATAATATAAGTAAACGATGCACGTTGAAAATAATAATACAAATAGTTTTCAATTTAATTTTTTTTATGGACAAAATTCCACCTAATATTCGAGGATAAAATTCAAAATGAGTTTACCTAAATGAAGATCTCTGGAACATAAAAGCACCTTACCATTAAACTATTCTCAAAGCAACATTCTTCGAAATAATCTTGGCATACTAAGTTGCTGTTGTTGTGGACATAGTCTAAAGTAGAAATCTTTAAACTGGTGAGCCACTTGTTGCACAAATCTGGTTTCTTCCTTGGATAAGGAATACAAAACACATTTTTGCCAGAAACTTAACCATTGAAAATATAATAAAACATAAAGAGGCAAAAGTGTTTCTTTTTATTTGAAGAATAACATATAAAATATAAAATTTTCATTTTTAGCAAAGTTTCCCTTTAATATATTTGAGTTTTTGACATATTTTTGATCAATGTTAATACTAGTAGCAGAACTCTGCAGTTAAAGTAAGATTCTTAAATGTTTACATTTGTCAATGAGCCTCCTTTTCATTTCCATTTGAATCTGATCAACATACATGTAGAGATGCAATTTTATTATTTCTCAGAAAGACAGAAGAAAAAAATTGTAATTCCTTGCTTAAAACTATTGTATAAATAAAACAACAATGGCTTATGAAATGTCATATATTGGATATAAACATTGAATCATTTGCAGAGTTATACAGTAGCTCACATTCTTTTATTTTGCTATTGATGAATTGGAATCATTCTTGAAAGATATCCCATATGCAGTTTGTCACTTAAACTTAAAAAAATGCAATGTCCTCTAAAGGAAGCAATTTATTGTTATGAAATTATCAGTAAGCTATCAACCAGTAACTTCAGTCACTTTGACATCTGTTTTTAGGTCTTAATACATAAACAATAAAAATGCTAGAATTTCAATTTCATCCAATTCAAATGTGCTTGAGGGGGGGGGGGGTGGGGGCACATTTTATTATTTAATTTTTGTGTTAGTCATTTATGAAGGAAATACTACAATAAAGACCATTTTTTGAGGCACACATACATCATTGTGGGCAGGGAAGACAATTTAGGACTTTTTATGTAATATGGCCAAATTAATTGTTTTTGGCCTCCTGTAGGATTTAACTCAACCCATGGCCAGTCAGCAGGTGGCACTCTATAGTTACAGGTACAGATTTATGTAAATTGATCTTAACATAATTTATCTCTATAACAGATGTTTCTACCCCTGTGACATGTCTGTATAGTCTGAGACATGCATTTGTGAGAGGATTCTCTACATGTACATTTTTTTTTGCTTAAATTTTCAAAGCCAGCAATTTCTGCCATCTTTAATTTTGCTGATGACTATTCATTTGTCAATCTAAAATATAAAGGTTACCATTGTATGTTTATGTGTAATCTTTATTCTGTATTTTTATTGTTGATTTTATTATTAGTTCTTAATACCATGATGTTCTGTGACATTATATAATAGAGCACATCATCAGTTTTTCGTGTTTAGTCATTTTCTGTGGTCTTAATTTTGAATGTTTTGTTTATGTAATACTTACATACATTGTAGCTTTTGAGTAATGGATGATACAGATAACAATACAGATCAGCCTGATCAGATTTCTGCAGATCAGTTGACAGTTGAAGTAAGATTATAATATATTATATGGATGTACTGTAGCTCTTGACAATGACTACATATCACATTTCAGTGACTACCAATCACTTTACAATTACTACATTGTATCAGTCACATGACAATGGCTGCAAATCACATTTAATGATGGAGCCTCTGTTGACTGGTTGAGTTAAGGTAGTTAGTAATCTAGTATTGATCATGTGGTCTGTCAGCACTGAGGTTGTAGATTAGAGTCTCACTGCAGGCATGGTCTACTCGACTACAATCTTAACTGACAAGGATTGCCAGTTTTCCTACTGGAGGTCAAGGGTTTTCTCCGGGTACTCCATCTTCTGGAATCCTCCCTCAGTAAAAACTGGACACCATATGACATAGCTGAAAAATTGCTGAAAGTATCATAAAACACCATTTAAACAAACACAAATACAAACATAATCATGATAATAATGATACCAATGACATGATTAGTTTGTTTGTTTGTTTAAAGCCACTTTCAGCAATTTTTCAGCTATATTGTGGCGTCCAGTTTTTATTTGGGGAGGAAGCCAGAGTACCAGGAGACAACCCTAACCCTGCAGTAGGAAAACTGGCAATCCGTGTCAATAGAGATTAGAGTCGAGTACACCCTGCCAGCAGTTAGCCGTAATCTCATTGTTGACATACCACAGGATTAATGGAAGATGAACTAACTGAAGCACTCAGGCCACTGAGGCCCTAAAGTCAATTAGGTTCTATGATCTGGGTAAAAGAAAACAAGTGGTATTCATGTTAATAATTTGTCAAGTTTATTAGGGTCATTGTTTGCATTATAACAGTCAATGTAGATGTAATTAAGGTTTTAAATTTATGTATCATACATGTACTTCATTCTAAACAGGATGATAAAATCAATGAGTTGCTGGAGAAAAGAAAAACACATCAACAGAATTTTGAAGAAGTGAAGAGAAGTGGACGAGAGCAAAGAGCTCAAGAGCGTGAAGAGAAAAAGAAGGTACACAGATCAGGCACAGCTGATGAAGAAGAATATTTTGTTCAGCAATTATCTGCTTTGGTAAATATTTCAAAAATCACTTTTTCACTCTCCTGATTGAAGCCTACTAGTATATCAGATTTTCAATGTCTTCTAGATAATGTCAGAGTTTTATGAATAGTTTACAAACCAAAATGTTCATTTGTCTTATTTATTTTCTTAAATTAAAAAAAAGTTCATAATGTAAATGATACAAAAAGTAAACTTTGACAGTCTCCCCATGTAGGGAACATTTGAACTAAATGAATATTAAACTTTTACATCCTCCCCATCACATTAATGTATAATATTAAAAGATTTGTGGAATGTTTATTTACCTTTGTTTAAAAATTTGTTTTGATAATTTTAGTCTATTTCCGTGCATAAACCAGAAAGATATAATGGGTAAGTAGAGTTATCTTTCTTGAATAGCAATTTATCTCTATTCTGATATAATGTACTTGTTTTTTTCAACATACATGTACATGTATCCATAGATGTTACATAAATTATAAGACTAATACATGTAGTTACAAAGGTTGCCATGCTAATTTGATAAGTAAATTTTATCAGAAGTCTGCACTAGTTAATTGTTGGTTACACTGTACTGTACAGGCTCCACAAATTTTAATTTCTCCACCCATTGTGTTGGGGGGTGGAGTAGAGTGGAGAGGCAGTTTCCTTCACTGTTACCCAACACTCCTTGGTGGAGTTGCTGTGTTTTTTCAATGGTGGAGGGCCTATCATGTAATCACAGTGGAAAGCCACCAAAAATATTGTAAAATTACATTAGAACAATTGGTATGCATGTTAGGCTTCTGTGACTTCTCTCAAGAAAATGTTCTATGTCTTAATTTTCTTCATTGTTGACAAACATTAACAAAACAACATTGTCTATAGTGCCATGTTTGCCAATAAATGTAAGTGAAATTGTAGCCATATGCTAGAATGTGTACACAACAAAATTTATCTGTTGTTATTAAATTAATTATACCTTGAATGTGCCTAAATCCTCATAAATTAACACACTGACAATTCCTGACCATGTTTGTCTCACCCGCGACAATAGTAGATGTAGGCGAGACATATATATGGGAATCCAGCAGTGGCGGCATCAACACTAGGACATCATGCTTCATATCTTTGTAAGTCAATGCCCTAGGTACATTAAATTTTGTCCAGTGGTAACTCATGATGAGTACTTGCCAGACAGTCACCTGTCACCTGATCTTGACCTCAGTTTCATGGCCCAGTGGCTACATTAAAGTTTTTGGATTACAGCAGAGTTCTTCTGTAACCATGCATGGTAGGATGAAAGTATTTGGTATATAGATTGCTTAAGAAAGATTATTGAGAGCAGGCTCTATGCAAATTAGAACATGGTCAGACCTTATATTTGCCAATATTTTATACCGACGGATAGCGAGGTATAAAATGAAGACAAGTATAAGGTCTGACCATGTTCTAATTCGTATAGAGCCCAATTGTAATAATCTATTTCGATTCTATTATGTCTATCAATTGTTTTAAAATTTCAAAGAGTCTCTAAGAGGATGCTTTCAATGGTAATACTGTTTTTGAAATTAATAAGATATATCCTAAAATATACATACACTGTATTAGAATAAAAAATATTGAGAATCTTTACAAAATTGCATTGTTCCAGTTTAAAATTTTCAGTTGAGCATAATATAACGTCAGAATTCTAATTGTGACGTCACAACGGAAGGACGTCATATTAATTCGAATGTATAGATATTAGAAAAATTATGTATCTGAAGTTAAATCTTACAAATTCTCAAATCGCACAATTCAGACTATAAATAGCTGCATTATTAACAATAATGAAGTATAGATAACACATAACAAACTGCATTTTAAGTCAGTTTTTACATTTACATGTACACAAAACACACAGCTTATGCATGTGCAAACTAAATTTATTGGAATTTTAACATGGCTTTGTTTACATAGCTAAAGCAGGATGTCATATTAGAATGATAAAAAGTACATGACTGTCTGGTAGGTAACACCAGATCTTGACCTCAATTTCACGGTCCATATACTACTTACCATTGCTATTTTGTCTGATACAATAAGTAATTTTATGCACCATAATTTTTTTTGCTATGATGTAAAAAAGTTGTTCTTTATTACCTATGCCAAACTAAATCATACACAGATCACTTACTTACTGAAAATCCATAAAAAATGTGTGTCTAATTTTAAATACATCAAAACAAATTTGTGTAATTATTTCAAGATCGGCAAACACAAATAAACAAATTTAATGTGTATTCCATTTGCTGTAGACTGCAAAAATTATTTTGAAATCCTGACAACTCATGAACATTTAGTCATCATAATGACTTACATCTAACTAAATCATTATTTTACTTCCTCAGTCGATCACAAAAAAATAAAACTTGCATTTTTAGAGAAGGTACCAGAATCACAATAATAAAAGCATGCAATTCCATGTACTTTCAAATTTACAGTTAATACAGCATGTACAAGTGTACTTTGTTCTGCCTGTGGCTTGAAATCATATTGCTTTAACATAATGTGGTAAATTCCATATTTTTGGCCTATAAAGCCAAATCAATGGTAAAATTGGTATATATTCATACCCTTATGAATTATTTCTTAAGTATAATTATAAATTACTGGTAGGTTTATGGTAAATGTATTAAAATAAACCATGTTTTTGCTGAAATTACATGTACTTTAGTATTGATCTGATTTGTCAAATGACTTAAGGCAACATCATACACATCATATTTCCAACTGTAACCTGCCTGTACATGTATGTTAACAGTAACCTGCCTGTACATGTATGTTAACAGGTATGTTAACAGTAACCTGCCTGTACATGTATGTTAACATGTATGTTAGCAGTAACCTGCCTGTACATGTATGTTAACAGGTATGTTAACAGTAACCTGCCTGTACATGTATGTAAATGTTCGAGTGTTTATACAGTGTAAGACATAAAAGATGACAAGTGTTGGAATCAAACCAATCAAACCTGTTTTCTTATTAATAAGTGTTCTAGAGGTGTAAAAAGTATCACTAAATAGCTAAAACTTCTGGATATACATGGAAAATATGTAACTTGTCAGTAATCCAATTAATTTATAGAAAATAAGCAAAAAAAATATCAAGGAGAGAGAAGCAAAGGAATTTTATGTTTTGCTAAATGTTTTTTTTATATGATGTGGTCTCAAAATTGTAACTTTTGTGTTTTCACGATTGTTTTTGTATTGCACCATTTTAATAAAAAAAAATCTAGTTTACATGTGAAAAAAGTCTTTCAGTTGTTTATGAAATACCATTGTATTATTAGTCTAAAGCACAAGTCCAATACTTATACTTAGAAAATATAATCTTCTCTAAAACTACTCAATGGATTGAAACCAAATTAAGTCTTTCTATACATATCTTATTCAACTGTTTTGTTGTCAAAACACAGGTTTTAGCTAATTCATAAGAATTTTATCAGATATAGAAAAACTAGCACCAGTAAACCTGATCAGCACCAAAATTTAAATAAACTGTGTGAACCCATGTAGGATTAATTTATCTTGAAATGTAAGGTTTTTTTTAAATTACACTTGTGTATGGCAAAATTTCTGTCAATAAATTTGTTTAATGTTTCTGATAAAAGTAAAAGATTTTTTCAAAGTATAACTTGTGACTTTTTATGGGACCTTTCACTCTTTAAAACAATCGACCATGCAAAATAAAATTAAATTTTTTGTTTGTTTTAATGGTGTTTAAAGCCACTTAAATCAGTTTTTCAGCTATATCATGGTGTCCGAATAAAATTAGAGCTGTGTTTCAGGTCACCTCAATATTAAATGAAGACCCGTAAGATAACTTTAAAATGTTGCATACGTGTAACTGTAGGCAAAAAAAATCAAACCTACACGCCCAAGTTATTGTCAAAATGTTGCCAGAATGAAACTATTTCCTTTAATGGGCTAGTTAATTTTAATGATTTAAAAAAAATCAAGCAAAATTGTAGAAATAAATGTATTTACTAGTTGATCATTGATGTGTAAGTACTGGGGTCCGACTGTCAGAGTATTTAAGTTTAATGTACAAATAAATTATTCTTAATATCCATCAAAGGGGCCGCTGTGGCCGAGTGGTTAAGATAGTTCGTCTACTATTGATCACATGGTGTCACTGAGGTTGCGGGTTCGATTCTCACTGCAGGCAGGGTGTACTCGACTCCAATCTTAAATGACAAGGATTGCCAGTTTTCCTACCGCAGGTCAGGGTTCTCTCCGGGTACTCCAGCTTCCTCCCCCAATAAAAACTGGAAGCCATGATATAGCTGAAAAATTGCTGAAAGTTGGGTTAAACACCATCAAACAAACAATTAATATCCATCTAATTGTGTATTTTCTGACAGCTGTTTGTACATCTGCATTCAAATAAAGCTCTACTTATCTATACAAGTAACTTGTACAAATTGACCTTTACCTTACGTTTCTATAGGAACATTAATATTTTAAGTTATTTGTCCTTGAAGCCTTATTTCATAGTCCCAGCCTTTGGAACACTTATTTCTTTGAAAACACCTAATGTCCTTGTACAGTGGAAACTTGAATATTTTTCATGCAGGATGTGAATCCATTATGCTTTTTTTTTTACAATTAATTAAATAAACAAAAGACATACTTTCAATTAAGGCACAACAATAAAAATTAAAATAAAGTTAGTGCTCAGAGGTGTTCATCGTGAATAGATCAATAGTACAGTTATGAGACACTGACCTGTTTATTTGATTAAACCCACATAGGAAAAGTTGTGTTTACTTTAAAAAATATATGGCTTGTCTAAAATTAGCTTCCTCTTCAGAGATGTGTTACACTCAGAGATAAAATTCATGGATTGACTTAAATGGAAGTTTGTTTAAAAGCTAGTAAAGCTGTTATCCATTTATTTGACATTGTTACCCTTCAACCATGTAAACATTGAAAATGGCAGTATTATTGTATTAAAGGCTATTTTGATAACTTATCTTTTAAAATATTAGTTCATGCCTTTCTCTGTGACAGATAAACAGGAAGTCAGTTACATTTTGATTACCTGGTCTGTTTTTGAATTCTGTTTTATTCTCAGTGTCCATGCATGGCTTCCTGTGATATTTAGATCTGTTTATTTGCCTGTTGTATAGTAGTTATGGAGGGAAAACTACAAGTGAAAAATTGGATTTACATTTTCATAGAAAAAAACATAGAAATGGAATCACAAGTTTTTATGACTGAATTAGAGAAGATGTGTTTTAAAACTTTTCAAACTGAAATTTTAAATATCATTTCCATAACTTTTTAACAAGTACAGTTAAAGTAAATATTTTTGAAATATGAAATAGTATTTAAAAAACTAATGGGTCAAATATTAGTGAAAAATGCAGCATCTGTCTTCTTGTGGCCATTCTATAAGTTATTTGGAAGTGATAACCAGGGTGCTCTTTTTGACCCTGAAGTTGGTATCGCACAAACAAGGAACCAGGAGGCCAGTTATACTGAGAATCTAATTATAGATAACTGTGGGTAGGTATTATTTCATTAATACTGGTGCATATTATATACATCACTATTAAGAATATTATTAGTCATCTTGTATTGGACGTATTATAATTCATCTTAAAAGCATCCTGCCACGTCAGGGGTTCTGAGATCGAACATGGACTCGGAATCAGAGAGAGGATGCTTATATGGTCATGTGAGCTACATGTATGTTGTATATTTCAGAAGTTTATAATAGAGAGCTCTTATGTGTGTAGAAAATATATACAAACTTTGTGGGAAGCATTTAATAGTATTACATAAGAACAAAGAATTATTGTTTTATTTTTTTTTGTGTTGACCAGAAATCCAAAATGGCCACCATACTTAATTAATTTTTTACCATTTATGACAGTAGCAATATTTATCTCAATCAGTTTTACTATGATTATAATCAGGAATCATATGAATGCCATAGTGGATATTACCAGTAGCATCAAACTTTCAACCTTTAACAAAATCTTCCTTTTTGCATAATAACTCAGCCTGTACTTATATGACCATCACTAATAAGCAGTCCTGTTATGCTATTACTATTACATGTACATGTACCAAGTATCTTGAAATGTATAACGCCCATATTTTAATTCTGGGCCTTGGTGGCAGAGTGTAGTTTGTCTGCTATTGATAACATGCCTGTCATCACTGAGGCTGAGGGTTCAACTCCCATTGCAGGCAGGGTTTTATCAAATCAAATCTTTATTTACAACAATTGCTAGTTTTTCTACAGAAGTTGGGGGTTTTCTCCATGTATTTCTTCCTCCACCAACAACTGAACACCATGATATAGCTGAAAAATTGCTGAAAGTGGTGTAATACACCATTCAAACAAACAATATATAATTCTGTGATAATTTGACATGTAAAAAGGATGATACTTGTAACCCTTGAAGAGATCACCTGCATAAGGCAAACTATCATAGACCCATTAGTTTATGATCACTCTAGTGAATTTTATATTGACACTGTATTAGAAGAACAGAATTTGGTCCCAATATGAAGTCTAGACAGTTGTGTACATTCGTATTGCTACGAGACGCTTAATGTATGCAACTGTCGAGATGTGATACAAGTAGTTGTACCTGCTCTTAAATGTATGCATTAAGTTTATCTAAAATTAGGAAATATAAAAAGGGCAGAATAAAACTAAATGTTTAAAAATTTTTAATTTAACATTCAACAAGGCATTTGTTTATAAAATATAGTCCCTAATGTCACACGTATTATGACGTCATATCTCATTCATAGAATGAAAGTCAATCACTGTGGTGTCAAGACGTAGTTCTGACAAAAGTACATCTTGTGTCATCTATATAGATGATACAAGGTTTTGTATCACATAGGTTGTATCAATTGCTAATTTTTCATTTTTCGGTGAAATACATACTTAATTTTAAATAAAACATCTTAATTATTTTGATTAAAGATACTTGTTTGGGTTTGAGCAACACTTATGGGTCTTGATTAGCTGAAACACACAGCTAGCCCAGTCTCTTTGATGACGATTTATTCTGTTGCCTGATCTGTGGAAATATGTTTATACATATCTTTTTACAGGACTGGTCTTATATATGATGAATTTATGTTAAAACATAAAAATGAATGGGATCCTAATTTTCCTGAAAAACCAGAAAGGATTTCTGAACCTTTCAAAAGATGCAGTCAGCTTGGTTTAGTTGAAAGGTGTATCAGAATAGAGGTATGACAACACCATTTTGGTTGCTATGATTTGGGATGTACCGTGCATGCCAATTTTAAAATTTTGATAAATAAATGGACTCATATAATGATAATTTCTATAGCTTTGGGGTGGAACCTGACATGAAGTATATTGTACTGTTTTTAGAGTGTTGGACATTGTATACAAATTTAAAATAAATTATTTTCTTTTACTCATTGTGATGAAATATATTGAAATATATTATTGGGGGATTTTTATTGAGAAATATAACACTGGTTTATTTTGTTAAGCAAAAACACCACACATACAAAACTGCTGTCCTGATAGATAGACATGAAATGTAATTTTTGATAATTTGATAGAGTACACTTCCTGGATTTGAAAGTAAACCCTGATCCACTGTTAATTGTTGCAAAACTTTGTTTAAATTTTCTTTATACAAACTGTTTTATTTAATGTTTTAATGTTAAATTCCTGCTAGTTGGCATTATGTGAATATGTATATGTATTATTAGATTTCCATCCAAATCTACAGTTATCTTGACAAATTAACATTATTTCTTCTTAAACAATACAAAAAAATTATATTGTCTTCTAAAGTATAAAATATATTGATATAAAATTCAATATGAAATAATTTAGGCTTTAAGCTATAAATTGTTTCAGAATTTTCTTAATATCTTTATTTGACAGAAGTCATATGCGACAGAAGACATGGTGTTACTACAACACACCCAGGAACTCTTAGAGAATGTTAAGGCTACAGTTGCAATGAATATAGAGCAGCGTAAGGCCTTCAGTCAGCAGTATGATTCTGTTTACTTCAATGATGTAAGTAGACAGCATTATAGAGTTGGTTGGACTTACTAGAACGATAAATGATTGCCAGTTTTTCTACACAAGGTCATTGTTCTTAATCCAAATTCCTCATGACTTACAATAGTTAAAAACGATATAATTTAGCTAAACATGGCTTTAACACCATTCAAGCAAACAAACAATGTATGAAAAATAGAACTTGCAATTTTGTGTGATCAAGCAGACAGGTTATCAGTCGACTTTTTAAAATGTCATACATACATGTAATAGAGCCCACCACTCCACTGTTGAGCAAGAAAAGTTTTGTCTATGCATGTACATGTAGTTTTTATAAGTGAATTGTTGGAAAGTCACTAATATTTGAACATTTTTTTGACTTGTGGTTAAACAGCTCTACATATATATATTAATAATCTTTCGATGGACCTGTCAAGAGATTTACAATCTCACACACTTGAATGATTGACATTTAAAAATAAACGTATGCAGAGCAATGATTCATCATGTCATTTAAGACTAATCAGCTTTAGAGTTTAAAAAGGCCAGAAGCGTTTACTTACCAATATTGTAATTTCTGTTAAATACGCAACAGCTAAGCAACATTGTCCATTTAGTATAACCTAACTTGGTATTTCAGCACGTGACTGATTGTTGACGTCATAATTATATGTATTGATGACATTGACTACACATGAATTCTTCCGCAAACAGCAAGCGAGGATACTTAAAATTGTGAATTGCAAATATTATTTGACTACTTGTTATATGTCTCCCTTTCCCATAATGGGGAGACATATTGTTTTTGTGTCAGTTCTTCTTCTTCTTCTTCTTCTTCTTCTCATACATTTTTAGCTTGTCTGGCTCAAACTTTTTTATCCTTTGATATTCAGCTTTGATATTTGGCATGTAGATGTATCACCATGTATCGCGTACCAGAATGACCTTCATATGACCTTGACCGTTGACCTCAAGATCAAATTAATACTAATTTTACATGCAAAGTGTGTCTGGGCCATAACTGTTTTATCTTTTGATATTCAACTTTGATATTTAGCATGTAGATGTATCACCATGAGACGATGTGTCGCATATCAGAATGACCTTCATATGACATTGCATGTCTGGGCCATATCTGTTTTATCTTTTGATATAGGCCTTTGATATTTGACATGAGGATGTATCATCATGGGATGATGTGTCTCGTACAGAATGACCTTGACCTTTGACCTCAAGGTCAAATTAATTCATATTTTACATGCAAATCGTGTCTTGGCCATACTTTTTTATCCTTTGACCTAGGGCTTTGATATTTGACATGAGAATGTATCATCATGAGATGATATGCAGTGTACCAGAATGACCTTGACCTTTGACCTTAAGGTCAAATAAATGCTTATTTCATATGCAAAGCATGTACCTGCCATAACTTTTTCATCCTTTCACCTAGGACTTTGATATTTGACATGTGAATGAATCATCATGAGACGATATGTGAAGTGCCAGTTACCTTCATATGACCTTGTGACCTTGACATTTGCCCCTAAGGAATATTAGTTTGATTTCATAGTGAACACTACCCCAGTAGGAAATGTAGTACAAAATCTTACAGATAGGACAGTATCTGGGGACCATTGTATTGTTTTAGCCATTGGATATTAGTAAATTGAGGTATCCTAAAAATCAGATGGCTATTGAATATATTTCAGATGAGCAACATACATGTACAACATTGCCATTTGTTCATTATGATGGAACACATAACTCACCTTTTTTCAAAACAATATATTGAAGCAAACTCTTTTAATTTATTGCAATAACACCTGCATTTAATACAGATAAGGTTTTTTTTATTTTTAGTATAAATTATCCTGTCTGATAGTACTGAATCGATACACTACACATTCATATTGTTCAGCTCCAATCCCATATAGAAAGATATTCCTAGTATTGCCCCCAAAGATAAAAACATCCACCTTGTTGATACTATGGAAGGGGATACATCTGTTTTAGCGTGCTAAACTACTTGAATATTGTTTTCAATTGTTGGTTAGATTATTGGATATAGACGATTTTCTGTGGTTTTACGCTGTACATAAACCACTTCATGGTTTATTGGCATAAACCAACCCAAAGTCATGAAAGTCGTCTATATCCAATAATCTAACCAGCTATTGAAAACAATCCTTAAATATCAGATAAAACATGGTGTCAGAGCCACTTCTGATAATTTCATTGTAATGTTATAATTCACAGTATCATAGTTTGGCAACTGTTGTATTAAGCCCATGAATATAACATTAGCAACATGGTACAAATACAAATTTGTTTCCTTTATCGTTCTTTATTTTAAACGCTGTTTTGGAGCTATTCAAAGCTGTTTACTGCTTGTAGGCAACCTACGAAGCAGCTGTTATATCGTTAGGTAGTGTTATAGATTTGATGGAACAGATTTTAAAGAAGAAAGTTACAAATGGATTGGCTTTGGTTAGGTAAGAATTTATATACATGTAATATAATTAGAAGAACTATATCGCCAACTGAGTCTAATACTGATGCCATGTTGTTGCCTGGATAGCGCTTTCATTTCTTCATGAAACTTCAATATACCAATTTACATATTTACATACGATATACCACCTTGATGTAATGGGAACATGTGGGGTATTATGAGCTTGCTTACTAAGGTTCTTTATTTTTCCACCATCTAGACTTCATTTAAAGATTTTTTTATTACACACAATTTTTTAAATATATTTTCAGACCTCCAGGGCACCACGCAATGAACAATGAATTATGTGGATTTTGCTATTTCAACAATGTTGCAATAGCAGCCAAGCATGCACTAGATAATCTAGGGGTCAAAAAGTAGGTACATTGGATAAAGGTAAAATGTTTGTAGATAGAATCCATTTAATTGTTAGACTGTCTTACATAAATAAGTTGTAATCTTATATTGATACTTGTACAGTTCTCACTACTGATTCTACCAAAGCTGCCATGTTTTGCTGTCCTCTAAATAAAAAAATAATAACCAAAGGACCTAAAGAGCTATGCTTCATTCATATAATTGAATGTTATTCATTGAATTTAATTACTTCTTTTCATTATAGAATATTGATAGTGGATTGGGATGTTCACCATGGTCAGGCCACACAATACATGTTTTATGATGATCCACGGTAAGTTTAAGATGGTCAGGCAACTCAGTACATGTTTTATGATGATCCAGAATTACCCACCATGGTCAGGTCATGCAGTACATGATTCTGGTAATCTAAGGTAAGTTTTATGATGATCTGAGATAAGTTTAAGATAGTCAGGCAACACAATACATGTTTTTATGATGATCCAGACTTATCCACCATGGTCAGGTCATACAATACATGTTTATAATAATCTAAGGTAAGTCAACCATGGTCAGGCCACATGATACATGTTTTGTGATGATCTTAAGTTATCTACCATGATCAGTATATATTTTTTATAATGGTTCAAGATGTCACATTGTCTATAGTAATCCATGGTAAGTTTTATGCAGTCTTAATTTGGTCATGTAGTTATGTGACATGGGAGATGCTTTATGATCATCAAAAGAAAATCAAACATGAACAAGGGCTATCATCCAAATACTTTGGATTAAGTTACCATTGCAGAGGACTGTTTAATTAATTGAGGATGAATAATCAGGTCATACAACACATAGTTTATTCTGACCTCATATATTTACATCATCATTGACAAGAGCTGTCCTACTTTATCAATAAAGCATTTCATGAGTTTTGATAATAGGTACATATCAGTGACCTTATTTCAACATAGTAATAACCAAGTTGCACAGGGCTTAGGTTTTTTATGCCCCCGTGACGACATGTCGGGGGGCATTAAGTTTTACTCATGTCCGTCTGTCCGTACGTATGTACGCGTGTCCACTTTTTATTGGGGGAGGAAGTTGGAGTACACAGAGAAAACCCTCGACCATTGGTCGGAAAACTGGCAATCCTTGTTAATTAAGAGCACCCTGCCCGCAGTGAGACTTGAGCCCGAAACCTTAGTGTTGACAGACCATATGATCAATAGGTAACGAACTACCTTAACCACTTGGCCATCGAGGCCCCCCTTCTTTGGTACTTGTTTAATATACATTTGTCATTCATTGGTATACATTTAGCTAAATACTGATGATGGGGCCTCGGTGGCCGAGTGGTTAAGGTAGTTCGTCTACTATTGATCACGTGGTCTGTCAACACTGAGGTTGCATCTCAAGTCTCACTGCGGGCAGGGTGTACTCGACTCCAATCTTAATTGACAAGGATTGCAAGTTTTTCTTCCGAAGGTCGGAGGATTTCTCCGGGTACTCCGGCTTCCTCCCCCAATAAAACTAGACGCCATGAAATAGCTGAAAAATTGCTGAAAGTGGGGTTAAACAATATTCAAACAAACAAACTTAAATACTGATGCATGAATTAAAGTCTTCTGTACAAAGTTGTACATGTCTTGTGTGGTATTTTTTGTTCCAGAGTGTTATATTTTTCAATACACCGTTACCAGCATGGTAGCTTCTGGCCAAATCTACGTGAGTCAGATTATGACTTTATAGGAAAGGACAAAGGATTAGGATACAACATTAATGTACCCCTGAACAAGGTAAATAGTCCTCACAGGTAGTCTTGTTTTTGTTGTCTCCAACTGAAATAAAGGTACTGGGCATAGGGTAATTGGCAAGTCATTTGGTAGATCAATAACTACAGAGGAGTATCAATGATGGGAAAACATATGTAATAATAACTGACTTTGAACATAACAAACTTTGCTGATCGGTAATATAAAAAAAACTGTTGTGTGAAACAATGTCTTTTTGGGGAAATAAACTTACAAATTAAAAAATACATTCTGGTTATCAAAAGTAAGTCATAAGATACAGTTCATATACACAATACAAGTACAAAATTGCAAAAAACAATTCATGCAACTGGCAACAAGGTTCCAAAACATAACAAGCATTGTGTCATCCCTCTGAACAAAGGACAGGTGTTCCAGAATGATGATTGTTCCCCTGTCATGGAAATCATTGTTAAGAAGAAACAACTTTCATGATTACATTTTTTTAAACTAGCAAGTGACAACAAATAAGACCAAAGGAGGCAGAAAAAACTAAAATCTTAAAATACACAAAAATTTACCAATTACAAATCTTCTTGGTTCCAGACATTACTACTGATAGTGTAAATGAACGGTCTTATAATGTAAGGATATGTTAAAGTGTTTCCTGGTCTGGAAATTATCAATTGTAAACTCTGGTGGCGTTCTCACAAACTAAATAAAGTCCAAATGACTTTATATAAAGTTTGTGGGGGAATCTTAAAACATAGTGTTTAATCCTTATAATTCTCATAGATAGTCATTGTGATTTTTAAAGCTGCAAAAACAGTTTCAGAAACCCATCTAGACATCAAAATGAAACTAGACAGGAAAGTGTAGGAATATACAAAACATAATATGAAAGGAATCTCGGTTCTGTAGAAAAACAGCAAAATGAAACCCAATTTTTTATTTATATTATATTTTATTTGAAATCTCAATCCAATTTATTAGAAATCATTGCGACAGACAAAACGTTGTTCCCTCTCCCTTACGATACCCTAGGAGGATTCGATCTTTTTTAAGTTGGATACTGAAATATTGTGTTTTTATGGAATCAAAGAACTTGATATAAATAAATTACAGAATATTTACATATAAGTGATGAATTAACACTATTTATGTCTTTATAAACAGACACGTATGACTGACAGTGACTACCTGGCTATATTCCATCAGGTGTTGTTACCTGTAGCGTATGAGGTAGGTATAGGTTAGAATAATCAGATCTGTATGAGAAATATGCTTTGTTAGATTTATCTTTGAAAAATCTGGGTTTGAACATTCTAAAGATGAACATGATGAATGTAATAGCAAAATACAGAATACCAAGGAAACTGTCAAAAAGACAATCCACAAATCAAAGTTCAATAAACTGGCAAACTCGAGAAACAACAACAAAAAACAAAGCCACTACAGCAATAGTCCTTTCTTGGTACAGGTATTTCAAAAGAAATTGTGGATTTAAACTTGGTTTTGTGGCATGCCAAACCTCCCACTTCAATTACTGTAGTGTGTGAGTTGGTGTGTTGTTGAAAAAGGTTTGGTGTTATACACCACTAGTCATAAATAAGTGTATGGTATCAGTAAAAGGTCATACTTTCTAGTGATTTTGTAAATGCTAACTTTACATATATCTACTGTTTTGACATTT
This sequence comes from Limnoperna fortunei, assembly GCA_944474755.1. Taxonomy (NCBI): domain Eukaryota; kingdom Metazoa; phylum Mollusca; class Bivalvia; order Mytilida; family Modiolidae; genus Limnoperna; species Limnoperna fortunei. Next base: position 74,400,177 of record OX104111.1, read on the forward strand.
TTCATTAAATAAAATCTCGTTTAATTTCTTTTCGATACATATCCTATTAATATGAATTGTATTAATAATGAAATTAAGATTTGTTCACTTCAGTGAAATTTATTTTCTTTATCGATTTCATATTAAAACCATGTTAAATATGGTTAAATATCTGTGTAACAATTGATTTATTTCTTGTCATATTTCAGTTTTGTCCTGACCTAATTTTAGTTTCAGCAGGCTACGATTGTGCAATAGGGTGTCCAGAGGTATACAGCCTGCTTTTTGTCCTGTTGTTGTATCACTTATCATCCATGTTAAATTCTGGACTGTAAAAAAAAACACAATCCAGAAACATACTTTCAAATCTTGAAATTTTAATGTTTAAAAAAAGAGGAATCAACTTAGATCTGCTTGAACAAAATTATTTCTAAAAATGATGCAGAATTAAACATGGATATGTAAATTCTTGTATGCAAGAAGCTATTTTTATCTCCTGTTTGACCTTTTTAGCTTGTTGTATACATGTATCTGCTTGAAAATTATATGATAAAACAGCAAAATTTTTTAAATAAAAACTAGTTTTGGTCTTACTAAAATAGCTTCTTAGTTAGTTTTTAGTTACTCATTTTGTTTGTGAATAATAATCTGTAGTTAATTTTAAATACTAGTTGTTGAAAATAAAAATTTATTAACTTTTTCAAGGCAATCAATTTATCACATTTTCTCCATTTCAAACTACTTCATTAACTCTAAATATCATCTCTCAGTCGTGACAATTTATAGTCAGTCAGTCATATAGCAGTAGCTTTTGCTCCAATACTTTTAAAAAAGTATGAGTTTTAAAAATATCACTAAAATATATAAATACAGCTATGTACTGAAATAAATCTTTAATATTTGTCATGGAGCTCTTTGCACCAGGTGTTCTATGGTCTATGGGAAGTTTAGATAGTTTCAAACAACAATTAATGATCAGGGGCAGGGGTCACCACACTCTAAAAAAGTAGGGAGAAGTGACTTCTCCCTGGCAGCCAAACAGGGAGAAGTCAGGCCCTGATAGGGAGACTTCAGGAGACACTAGGGAGAAGTCAGGGGGACCGTACAAATAATTAATTTCGCAGTAGTTACATACATTTTTCATTATTTACATCAATTTCCAGGATTATTTCTCTTGTGTTTTAAAACCATAACACACTTAGATTCATTTTTTTTTCTTTCTTTTCATTATTATTCATGGTATGCAATATCAAAAGCACATACTGTACCTAAATGAAAAAAAAACCACATGATATAGGGACTATTTTTCTATCTACTTCAGCACTTGTAGCCATACAAGGAATTCACAAATAAAAATAGATCAACAAAAATATTTGTATATGTGAAGACGTAAACTTCATTCATGAGTTCTTGTATCATAATATTCCTAACAGTTTGTTATGAATATGCCATGTTTATCTGAGCAAATTTCCAAAGAAGATAGATAGAATAACATAACATTAAACCCAGAAATAATTCTTCTGTTCAGCACACTTCCACTTAGCCAAAGTTGTGCTGATCCAAATTGCTTCATGGGACACCCATCTACAGAACTTATCATGATGTCAATAATTACTATACATCTTTATTCTTTCAAGTGGAGCTCATATACTCATCAAAGAAAAATGTTAAAGTACAATACTATTTGAAAGAACTGAAGTTTGAAACCAATTAAAAGTGTCTGTTTATCAAAAAAATTACGATTTTTCATTATGGGCCCTTGTACATTACTTTTCTTCGTTGTTCACTTCCGGTAATTAGTCACATCCGGTAAATAAATAAATGGCGCGTAATACATTTGAAAGACGTAAATCGTTTAAAATTATGTTAAATACGCATATTGTTTGCCGTTTTTTTATTGGAATTACAACATTTACTGATAAATTGGTAGTCTGGGTGAAGTATTTGGACCAGATTTACAAGTATCTTATGTGAACTATCGGGCGACTTGAGGGAAATGACAGGGCGACTTCGACTTCGCTTTTGAGGCGCCTTAGGGCGACATCAGGTCCTAGTAGGGCGACTTTGTCGCCCACTTCGCCCAGTGTGGTGAGCCCTGCAGGGGATTTTCTTATTATGATGAAATGAGGGTCTTTTTGAGGCTCAGAATGGTTAAGGTAGTTAGTCATCCACTCTTTATCACTGGCTTGTCAAAACTGTGAGTTGGAAGCCTAATCTCAATAGGATGTGCTGGACCTTTATTGATGGGGATGTTGTGGGTTTTCATGGGGTACCCAGGTTTTTGATAAGGGTGTCTTGGTTTTCATGGAGAACTCGGGCTCCTGCCAGTTATCAAAATTGGACACATGATTTAGCATTACTGAAATTGGTGTAAATCCCATTCAAAACAAAACCCAATAAAACAGAAAACAATTCATTATTGTTTGCTTTTAAACTTTTGGTTTTTCTAAATTTGTGTGAGTGTTCTAAGTCTTCAAAATTTTCATACTACAGATTGTTGTTTCTGTTTGTGTATTGTTTGTTTTTGCTCTGCTTGTATCTAATATAATAATACTGCCATTTTCTTTAAATTGTTAACAGTTTTGTCCTGACCTAGTTTTAGTGTCAGCTGGCTATGACTGTGCTATAGGGGACTTTAAGGTATATGGCCTGCTAATATATCTATAATATATATTGTATTTATTTTCTTGTCATTATTTCTGGTATTGTCTTGTATTCATATTTATATTATGCATGGTTACAGATGTATAAAGATATTTTTTGTGTAATATGTATTTTGTTTTCTTTTTTTGTTTTATATTTTCTTTCTCTTGCTATATTAAAGAACATTAACACAGCAAATTGAATATAATGTATAAATTTATTGCTATTTGGAATTGATGTTAATATTTGTTATGTTATACATTTTATATAATTGTTTTGCTTTCTACATAGAATTCTTCAATTATGTTAGAAATTTTTGTAGCTGTTTGAAACATGATCCTTTAAATTTAACCAGCTTATAATGTTTTAGGGAGAAATGAGGGTGTCACCTGCTATGTTTGGTCACATGACACATAACCTGATGTCACTGGCTGATGGAAGAGTTTGTGTTTGCTTAGAGGTAAGATAAGAGGTTTTAGAGGAGTTTATTTTATAAACTTTAAATAAAATAACACTACAAAAATCAGGTGTAAAATTTAGGTGATAATACTCTACTAATGGTTTTCTATGGTTTTTTACACATTTTGCTATTATGCTCAGTATTTGAAGTACATTATTAAACAATTACCAACATTTATCCTTTTTTGCTCATCTGACACAAAGCATCATGTGACCAGTTGTCACCACTTTGCCTCCTCTATTGTCTTGATCGTCTGCAGAAAACGTGCCTTATCAAACTTGCCATATATTTCAGATTAAACTAAACATGGAGATTTAAGTAATTTGTTTCACCACAGATTTCATATTTCATTATTGCAATCACATTATTCTGGTCCATTTCTTGTCTAGTTATCTTGAACCCATAGTTATATAGATATTTATTTCAGGGTGGATACTGTTTAAAATCTCTGTCTGAATCTGTAGCCTTGACCTTGAAAGCTCTTCTTGGAGATCCTTGTCCTTTACTGCCTCCACAAATGGAACCATCAGACAGGTATTGAAAGGCTTTTGATTAGGAAATTAAGTTTTGCTCTTTAAATTGATATTTAGGTTTTAGACAGTTTATTTCATGATGAGGATATCACTGCTAAACCAAAATAGCTAAAATGCCAGATTTTTGGTAAAAATTGGGAGAAAACAGCTAAAAATTTTATTTTTTACCATTTTTCTTTATTTTAACCAAATTTCTCCAAAATTAGCCACAATCTTTATTTTTTACCAAATGCCTGTAATTTTAGCTGTGTCTGCTGTAACTTTGTAAAGCACTCAAGTGATCATGATTTTCTGTATAATGTGATCCATAATCTACAGCCATTAGGATATACATGTATATAAAGCCGCCAACATACCAGATTTTAAGGTCCAAAAAGACCCCCCGACTTATTTGCAGACTGACTTTTACGAGAGCATTTACATTTATATATGATTTGTTGAAGATTAAATACTTGTGAACACTTGTATGCTGGGTTTTGACTGTAGCGTATTTATTTGACAGTTAATTTTGTATGCAGGCATTATAAATTCATTCTTAAGTAAATGGCAGATTTCTGGTACAAATGCGCTCACATGCAGTCATCTGTACTCCCTACATCATCTCATCACCTGAAACAAGAACATTGTTTTCACTAGCCAACAGACATTCATCTGTACTTACTACATCATCTCATCATCTGAAACAAGAACATTGTTTTCACTAGCCAACAAACATTCATTTGTACTCACTACATCATCTCATCACCTGAAACAAGAACATTGTTTTCACTAACCAACAAACATTCATCTGTACTTACTACGTCATATCATCATCTGAAACAAGATCATTGTTTTCACTAGCCAACAAACATTCATCTGTACTCACTACATCATCTCATCATCTGAAACAAGAACACTGTTTTCACTAGCCAACAAACATTCATCTGTACTCACTACATCATCTCATCAACTGAAACAAGAACATTGTTTTCACTAGCTAACAGACATTCATCTGTACTCACTACATCATCTCATCAACTGAAACAAGAACATTGTTTTCACTAGCCAACAGACATTCATCTGTAGTCACTACGTCATTTCATCACCTGAAACAAGAACATTGTTTTCAATAGCCAACAGACATTCATCTGTAGTCACTACGTCATTTCATCATCTGAAACAAGAACACTGTTTTCACTTGCCAACAGACATTCATCTGTACTCACTACGTCATCTCATCACCTGAAACAAGAACATTGTTTTCACTAACAAACAGACATTCATCTGTACTCACTATGTCATTTCATTACCTGAAACAAGATCATTGTTTTCACTAGCCAACAAACATTCATCTGTACTCACTACATCATCTCATCATCTGAAACAAGAACACTGTTTTCACTAGCCAACAGACATTCATCTGTACTCACTACATCATCTCATCAACTGAAACAAGAACATTGTTTTCACTAGCTAACAGACATTCATCTGTACTCACTACATCATCTCATCAACTGAAACAAGAACATTGTTTTCACTAGCCAACAGACATTCATCTGTAGTCACTACGTCATTTCATCACCTGAAACAAGAACATTGTTTTCAATAGCCAACAGACATTCATCTGTAGTCACTACGTCATTTCATCATCTGAAACAAGAACACTGTTTTCACTTGCCAACAGACATTCATCTGTACTCACTACGTCATCTCATCACCTGAAACAAGAACATTGTTTTCACTAACAAACAGACATTCATCTGTACTCACAATTTCATCTCATCACCTTAAACAAGAACATTGTTTTCACTAGCCAACAGACATTCATCTGTACTCACTACATCATCTCATCAACTGAAACAATAATGTTGTTTCCTCTAGCCAAAAGACATTCATCTGTACTCACTATGTCATTTCATTACCTGAAACAAGAACACTGTTTTCACTAGCCAACAGACATTCATCTGTACTCACTACGTCATCTTATCACCTGAAACAAGAACATTGTTTTCACTAGCCAACAGACATTCATCTGTACTTACTATGTCATCTCATCATCTGAAACAAGAACATTGTTTTCACTAACCAACAAACATTCATCTGTACTTACTATGTCATCTCATCAACTGAAACAAGAACATTGTTTTCACTAACCAACAGACATTCATCTGTAATTACTACTAGTATGTCATCTCATCACCTGAAACAAGAACATTGTTTTCACTAGCCAACAGACATTCATCTGTACTTACTATGTCATCTCATCATCTGAAACAAGAACATTGTTTTCACTAACCAACAACCATTCATCTGTACTTACTATGTCATCTCATCAACTGAAACAAGAACATTGTTTTCACTAACCAACAGACATTCATCTGTAATTACTACTAGTATGTCATCTCATCACCTGAAACAAGAACATTGTTTTCACTAGCCAACAAACATTCATCTGTACTTACTATGTCATCTCATCAACTGAAACAAGAACATTGTTTTCACTAACCAACAGACATTCATCTGTAATTACTACTAGTATGTCATCTCATCACCTGAAACAAGAACATTGTTTTCACTAGCCAACAAACATTCATCTGTACTTACTATGTCATCTCATCATCTGAAACAAGAACATTGTTTTCACTAACCAACAAACATTCATCTGTACTTACTATGTCATCTCATCAACTGAAACAAGAACATTGTTTTCAATAGCCAACAGACATTCATCTGTACTTACTATGTCATCTCATCATCTGAAACAAGAACATTGTTTTCACTAACCAACAAACATTCATCTGTACTTACTATGTCATCTCATCAACTGAAACAAGAACATTGTTTTCACTAACCAACAGACATTCATCTGTAATTACTACTAGTATGTCATCTCATCACCTGAAACAAGAACATTGTTTTCACTAGCCAACAGACATTCATCTGTACTTACTATGTCATCTCATCATCTGAAACAAGAACATTGTTTTCACTAACCAACAAACATTCATCTGTACTTACTATGTCATCTCATCAACTGAAACAAGAACATTGTTTTCACTAACCAACAGACATTCATCTGTAATTACTATGTCATCTCATCATCTGAAACAAGAACATTGTTTTCACTAACCAACAGACATTCATCTGTAATTACTATGTCATCTCATCATCTGAAACAAGAACATTGTTTTCACTAGCCAACAAACATTCATCTGTACTTACTATGTCATCTCATCATCTGAAACAAGAACATTGTTTTCACTAGCCAACAAACATTCATCTGTACTTACTATGTCATCTCATCAACTGAAACAAGAACATTGTTTTCACTAGCCAACAGACATTCATCTGTACTTACTACGTCATCTCATCAGCTGAAACAAGAATGTTATTTCCACTAGCCAACAAACATTGAATTTCTTTCACTCGTGAAAGATCATCTGGTCTTCCCCAAAAATATGTGAAAAGCTAATGACTTTACATGATGGACCACTATAACTGACAGTAAAAAATATGTTCTAAGGCACACAATTGCTCAGTTGGCACTAGCATTAACTACAGAAAATATTGTCTTGTGTCACCTTTTTATATTATATATTTCCTTTTTTTCAGTATTGCAGAATCTATTTTGAATGTTATAAAAGTCCTTAGACCTCACTGGTCATGCTTCAGTTATCAAGATTTGCTGGAAGAGGATGAGTTGTGTCCCTTTGAAGAGGTCAACACAATGCCACCAATGTAAGAACAGAATATTGTTAAAGCATCTTTATACTGTATAGTTATGTAGGTGGAATCACTTTTTCGTATTTGTTGCAACTTAAAGGAAAATAATGGGGCCTCTGTGGCTAATTGGTGAAGATAGTTAGTGCTATTCAGTGTCAACACTAAGGTTGTGGATTCAAGTCTCACTTTAGGCAGGGTGTGCTTGACTTTATTCTTAATTGACAAGGATTGCCAGTTTCCCTAACGAAGGCAGGGGTTTTCTATGGGTACTCCTGCTTTCTCCCCAATAAAAATGGGATGCCACAGTATAACTGAAAAAAAATTGCTGAAAGTTGCATTGAACACCATTTAAACGAAAATCAAACATTTAATTATTTCAGCGGTCTATTCTTAGGGCTATTCCAGAAAAACATGTCTCCTGGGGGCAGAACGCACTTGAAATTAAGGGGTACCACCAATAGATTTAAATTTAAATTTAACCCCCACCTACAATTTTCCTATATCAAATTATTATTATTTTATTTTTTTGACACCCCACCCAACAAATTTCAATATGCAATTTTACCCTCCACCTACACATTATTTTATAGATGGCAAGATACACAGGCACAGTGAACTCTATTGTAACAGTTATTTTAAATAGCGTGTAAATAAAAGTGCAAGGAAATTTGAGATAGAAATTATCCAAATGCTGAAACTTAAATGTCTGCAGATTATACTCTGTTGATATTTAGACATTTGTAGGCCAGGTATAAAGTTCATAACAGGTTGATATTATATGGAGACATTTGTAGGCCAGGGATAAAGTTCATAACAAGTTATATTATATGGAGACATTTGTAGGCCAGGGATAAAGTTCATAACAAGTTATATTATATGGAGACATTTGTAGGCCAGGGATAAAGTTCATAACAAGTTATATTATATGGAGACATTTGTAGGCCAGGGATAAAGTTCATAACAAGTTATATTATATGGAGACATTTGTAGGCCAGGGATAAAGTTCATAACAGGTTGATATTATATGGAGACATTTGTAGGCCAGGGATAAAGTTCATAACAAGTTATATTATATGGAGACATTTGTAGGCCAGGGATAAAGTTCATAACAAGTTATATTATATGGAGACATTTGTAGGCCAGGGATAAAGTTCATAACAGGTTGATATTATATGGAGACATTTGTAGGCCAGGGATAAAGTTCATAACAAGTTATATTATATGGAGACATTTGTAGGCCAGGGATAAAGTTCATAACAGAAGACAACAAGCCTAAGGTGTACCCATTGACATACACATTCCCAGAAGAGGTGAAGGAATTTTACCTGTCACAGAAAATGCTTGACCCAGTTATTGACCAGCTAATCGCTGAAACACAGCTGATGAGACCACCATATAGGTACGTGTATTGATTTTTTATGTATTATCAATGCACATTCAGTATTCATTCTATATATTTTCCACAACAAATCAGATATCTTATATGAAATGTATATCATATGAGAAGAACCAAGAAAAATGGACCTTCATCTGATTTTTAGTGGATACTAATTAACTAGTTAATGTAGTAAATTGAACATTTTAAAGACAATTCAAAGTTAAAATTATGGAATTTTTGCTTTCCTTCCCAGTAAGTTATTGTAGGTTTGACTTTTGGTTGCCAGAATAAAACACTATAGGACAATGGTATTGATGATTTGATTTGCTCATACATGTACGTTACTATAATTATTATCTCTCAGGTTGACTTGGTCAGTTTTTTATACCCCCTTTATCTGTAATGGATACTGTTATACTGTTTCCGTTTGTTTGTGTTAGTGTGTGTGCATCAGTATGTGTTTTGCCTGTAAGATACAGTACTAATATTTTGTCTATAGCTATGCATGATCATGCCATATTGTGGGATTTATTTTCAGACCCCACTGTAATTTATTGCTCACAGTGATACTTGTTTATTGATATCCCATTTATTACACAGTATTTTAATTTCCTTTACATACTCTATAGTTTAGAAACTTTGTCCATTTTGTATAACCTTGTTTTTTCCACCCCCCCCCCCCCCCCCCCCAGTGTGGTGATGTTGATCATATACATGTATTCTTCTTCAAAAAACAAGTGACAACAAACTGTAAATATTATTTGATTACTTGATTAATTGGATATAGACGGCTTTGGTGTTTGTTAGTGCACACCAACCCAAAGTCACCTATATCCAAATAATAAACCAGCATCTGAAACCAATCCTTAATACTGAAGACACTAGCTATAGGAATTTTAAATTTAAGCCAATTCATTACCCCATGAAGGCTGGTTCGCTGGATAAACCTACCATGGATTGAGAACAAAGGTTTCAACTACCCACATATAGCAGCAATTTGAAATTGCCTTTCTGGGGTGGAATGGAACAAACCTAATAAACTTTATCGTAATAAAGTTTATTAAATGAAATAAAATACATACATGTAGTTTTGCCCCATGATTTAAATAGTACTTGCCCAATATATTTCAGTAGTATTTACCTATTTTATTTAAATAGTACCACTTTATTTATAAAGTATCTGTAGTTGCCCATTCTATGTAAATAGTATGAAGTTGCATGCCCACTTTATAAATTTTTTATTAGGCACCAGACTTTTCAACTTTTGTTTATTTTTTACAGGACCTGCATTGTTTATGATGAGAATATGAGAGCACATAGAGCTTTTGAGTAAGTTATCTTTAGTAGAAATCTAGATATTTGAATATGAGTAAGGCCTTGCCATATATGTGACACATTTTTTGGCTGACCTCCCTACCAAGGGCCACTTGTACTTTGTAGTGTTCTGGCCTCAACTTACCTGTTGTATAGAAATAAAAACATTGTGACTACATAGAACAACTGAAAAAGCATTTATGCATGCCAAAAACGTGAATAATTTTATTTTATATGTAGTTCTCACCCAGAGGATCCTGAAAGGATAACCAGAATATTTGATAAGCATGTGGAATGGGGTTTGATTGACAGGTGTCTCCGAGTAAAGGTAATTAGAATATTGATAAAATTGTAGAATGTATATTTGTCAGGTATCTCAGATTACAAGTAATTAGAATATTTTATTATACCCCCATAAACTTGTTTGGGAGGGTATATAGGAATCACCCTGTCTGTCTGTCTGTCTGTCTGTCCATATCCCTTGTAAGCGCAACTCCTCCTAAACCGCTTGATGAAATTTAATGAAACATAAAGGAAGTACATTATATGTAGATGTGCATGAAGGATTTTTATTTTCCTCTGATATCATTAAGTGGGGGGGATCCCTTTGTGAGCATGCTCACAGTCCACACCTGTCACACTTGTTAACATTTAGACAGGTTTGACTGTAGATGTCTCTGCATGCAGGTAGTTATGCTATTTGATTAATATGTAGATCAGGTTTGGTTAAGCAGTGTTTTAGATGGCCAATGCACTTAAATTAAAACCATTCTAAATTTTTCCCATTCAAACCATTAGATTGCCTTAATTGTCATAGTTGTAGAGAAAATTCCTAGACTTAAAGAATCTTCGATATTTATGCTGGAAGGGGTGGGGGGGGCCTCGTTGGCTGAGTAGTTATGGTAGTCATCTACTATCAATCACGAGGTCTGTCAACACTAAGGTTGCCTTTTCGAATCTCAAGCGGACAGGGTGTACTTGACTCCAATCTTAATTTTAAAGGATTGCCAATTTTCCTACTGCAGGTCGGTTTTTTTTAGGTACTCCGGCTTCCTCCCCTGATAAAACTGAATATATAAAAATATAGCTGAAAAATTGCTGAAAGAGGTGATAAACACCATTCATACAAACAAACAATATTTAGTCAAATGGGGTTTACTTGAGAGGTGACATAAGGAAGCCTGTGGCCATAGTGACTTAAAGTATTGCCTAAAGAGCAACTATATTCAGCTTATATCTTAAAAACTGTAGAAGATAGAACAAATGTGTTACAAATGAGTTGTTTGACCTAAAACAATTTTTATTTTTTTATTTTTGGTGTTTTTGCTGTTATCTTGCAAAAAAAAAATTCATTGAGGAAATGAAAATTTCTAACGTTGGCCTTGCTTGTGATAGTCTGGACATGTTTTTAGGCAATAATGTTTTATTTTAAATCTCCATTTTGGGGATTGTCTTCCAATTGAGCGATTACAGGCTCCTGAGAGCCTCTTGTTTTGTCAGTGATTAAGATCATAGTTATGAAGTAAACTTAACACACAGTCATTTATAATATATATTTATGTTTACAGTCTAGACATGCCACTGAAGCAGAGGTACAGCTGATACATAGGTAAATGTTTAATAACAGTAACTTACCTGAGGTTGTCCTCTAATTAGCTAAGAAAGAAGTTTGAAATCTTTTAATCGGTTCAGGTATTACTGAAAGCCTAGTGTTAATACTGGGTGTGAACAAAAATAGACTGATCCCACCAAATGTCGGGGTTTCCTCAGCATACTCCAGCATCCTCCCCAGTAAAAACTGGACATCATGATATAGCTGAAAAATTGCTGAAAGTGGCTTTAAACAACATTCAAAAATACAAAACAAAACATAAACAGACTGTAATGCACTGATACATTGTAATTATACCCCCCCCCCCCCCCCCCTGCAAACTTTGTGAACGTGCTTACAGAGTCCACACTTGTTGGTTCTAGTATAATTATAATAATTATAAGGTTCTTTTGATATTATTATGGTAAAATGAGACCATGTGTTTAGGTTTTTTTTCATTTTTTGTGTGTTGATAAAAATATGTATCAACCTTCTCAATTGTAATTGTATAGTTTTTCTTGCTGGTATGTGTTTACAGTCAATATATACAACTGATTTTATTCTACATCTACTATGTGAGTACAAATCTATATTGATATCTACAGTTGCCAGGATGCTTTCTCTGATTATTAAATATTAATGCAAACATTGGTTGTATTTTTTTACTACATGCTTCTATATTATGTTTAAACAATATACAAACAATAATGTGGACTGCAGACCTGTAGTAATCTGTGAATGTACTACACTTATGTATCCTTACAGTTCAAAATATGTAGAAGAGTTGAAAGAGTTAAGAGAAAAGAATAGCTTAGAACTGAGACAATGTGCCTGGAGATATAACTCTATATACTTATGTGAGGTTTGTACTCAACATTACTAAAATATATTAATAATATCACATCCGTGTCATAATAAACAGATTTTCATTATATTTATTATTTTTAACATAGACTTGATGAGTGTGCATATCAGTAGTATTTTTTTGTTTATTTTTGCACCATTGTTTCTAGTACAGGTAATTAGAATAACTTTTTTATCGTATATTTAGTAAAGATATGTTTGTTTTTGCATGTATGATACTGACAGAGGTTGTAGAACCATATTGCCAAGGGTTGTAATATGGATTCCATATCACACCCTCACCAGGGCAGATATGGATATATTTTCAATGGAGATCCTTATCTGCTCTGAAGAACAAGATATGGATTTATTTGAAACTTGCAATTTTAATGAAAAAAAGTACTAAAGGCAATGGGCAGATATCTATGTCCCTGGTTGATATGGGATGTGATGTGGATATTGCCATATAATAACCTCTTCTAGCCTCACCTGACAATAAAATCTTTGGCCATCTCTGGTTAGGCATCAACTTTTCACTTTCTCTGGGTACTCCAGCTGCCTCCCCAATAACAAAACTGGATGCCATGATATAGCTTAAAAATTGTTAAAAGTTTCATTAAACACCATTCAAACAAACAAACAATAAACTTTTCATACTTTATTTTCTTTGCTAAAATGGCCTGGCTAACTGGAACTAACATTAATAGTAATTGTCTATAGATAATTTTTAATACACATCTTCCTTGTTTCATTGTTATTGCGTTTTGTTTTAAGAGATTCCTCATTTTGTACTTATGTAGCTTGCCAAAATTTGTTGCTTTTTAATTTTCTGCAAATTAAAATACATTTCTCAAAACTAAAAGCTCAAATATATTGTTGTTTGAAAAAGAAATATAATACAGTGAACCCTCGTTACAACGACATTCAATTCAACGGAATATTCGACATCCGACCGAATTTCAGTGGGAACAAACCTATCCGCGTGTTGTTAATGCTCGATACAATGACATATTCGGTTTCCGACTCCGACTGCATATGTCGGTAACAAATATACCAAAGCGAGCATAAAACAATTCGTTATAATGACAAATTATCAAGATTTACCTGTAAAAAATTATCTCTGTCCAGAGAATTGATTTTTCTAACGGTTGATTGCACGGGAACACCTGTTGCTCTATTGCGTAATTAACCGTGCGTGACATTTCTGTTACAAAACTATCGACAACAGGGATATGGCTTCATTAAAAAAGTGTCAAAGGCTATTTAATATTTAAATCTTCAAATATTTCATAAAATTATTGTCTTAATTAGGAGTGTGTTAAGATTGAAGCGGCACATCAGAAATAGGATGATTACCGAAAATCGGTCTAATGTAAATAAAAATAATTTACAATTTTTTTTTTTTTTGTAAACAAAAGAAAAAAAGGTTTTTAATTAAATATCAGCAAGACAAGCATTTTATTATTTTTTGTTATTAAGCTCTGGTATTGAGCAGACTTGAAGGATTTTCAATAGACGCAAATAAAAAAGGGAGATAATCCAAGTAAAAAAATACAAATTCATTATAACAGCAAATTCCGTTTAACATCAATGCTAGAGGGAAACTAACATGGTCGTTGTAAAGAGGGTTGACTGTAGTAATATCCTTTAAAAAATCTTAACATTTTTTCCCTTAAATTTGACTGGAGTAAGCAATTCATGTTGTTAAATTGTTGAAAAAACCCCCTTTTTTGTATGAACTCCAAATCTAGTTTGCTTATGGTAAGTCCTTGATACAATTGTTATTTAGTACTGAACAGACTTAGTTCACATTTTGTGATCTCTATTTGCAGAAATTTAAACTCATTCTGATTGGACAGCTACTGTTACACTTACAAGGAAAGCCACCCAGGTTACCAACCTTTTTTTAACCTTTGTTTTCTTTTTTAGGAAACTTACAACACTGCGTTACTAGCCACTGGTAGTTTACTAAGTGTAGTACACACAGTTTTGACCGGACAGGTAGGTCACTGGCAGTTTACTAAGTGTAGTAACAACAGTTTTGACAGGACAGGTAGGTCACTGGTAGTTGACTAAGTGTAGTACACACAATTTTGACAGGACAGGTAGGTCACTGGTAGTTTTCCGTATTTTCCGCACCTTTAGTCGATGTGGACGATAAGTCGAATAGACGATTTTTGCTAAAAAACATAGATAAGTCGAATTCGGTCTATAAGTCGAGGTATCCGTGACCATTAACTTTGGTAAGTATTCCAGCTCTAGAAAGATTCTATGTCACCAAACATATATTGGCAAGTTGTTAATATTTAGAATAAAATTGTTTAATAAATTTTGTTGAGGGGTAGATCGTTATAAAATGTGTACGAAACTTCGCTTTAAAATGTCAGAGTCTGTACTTGCAGGAGAAAAGTGCATGTTGATTGATGTCATTTGGGTTATTATCTCCTTAAAACAATAATTTCCTGTCAATTATTTCATTAATTAAAGGTATTATGCATACCTGGCTGAACACCTGTCACCTGAACAGGTGATTGATCCACATAGCCCCAACCGACAGAGCGTCCCTAGCTAATTATCTCATTTTCAAATTTAAACCTGCAATCAAAGAGTCAAGATAATAATCAACGTTTGTTCCCTTAATTGCCCAATTCGACATTAACTCGAAACGAAAGACCCATATAAATACACGAAAACCATGCCGTAATATATCCCACCATTTTTTAAGAAATATAAACCAACGCGCATGTTCCGGATGTTTATTCGCATGTATCATAACTCCGTTCATAGGAGCACTAAAATTCATCACAATCAGGAAAGTTTAATTGTTCTCGTTAGGTTTTCTTCGTCCTGTTTTTTGGAAGGTTTCTCTGATTATATCAAATTTTTGTTTTTAAACTACAATCAGAACGCTTAATTAACCAATTCATTCAATTTATAAATTTTAACGACATCCGGAACATAGTTTCTCCGGTTTCGTTTCCCTTCTTTATAAAGCACAATACACTTCCTGCAACCAAATCGCAGAAATATAAATATAAACAAAACATGTCTATGCATAATTTATTTCGTTTATTACAACAATGAATGCAGTAACATTGCATACAGTGTCCTTAGAATCCTGCAAAAGAAAACTGAAATTATCAGTACACAAAAAAAATTTTCCACATCCAACTTTTTCTGATTCAAGCCTTAGATAAGTCGATTCGGACGATAGGTTGAGGGTAGGACTCCCAAGAAAAAAAGTGTCGACTTATCGTCGTGTAGTACACACAGTTTTGACTGGACAGGTAGGTCACTGGTAGTTGACTGAGTGTAGTACACACAGTTTTGACTGGGCAGGTAGGTCACTGGTAGTTGACTAAGTGTAGTACACACAGTTTTGACAGGGCAGGTAGGTCACTGGTAGTTTACTAAGTGTAGTACACACAGTTTTGACAGGACAGGTAGGTCACTGGTAGTTGACTAAGTGTAGTACACACAGTTTTGACTGGGGAGGTAGGTCACTGGTAGTTGACTAAGTGTAGTACACACAGTTTTGACAGGACAGGTAGGTCACTGGTAGTTGACTAAGTGTAGTACACACAGTTTTGACTGGGCAGGTAGATCACTGGTAGTTTACTAAGTGTAGTACAAACAGTTTTGACTGGGGAGGTAGGTCACTGGTAGTTGACTAAGTGTAGTACACACAGTTTTGACAGGACAGGTAGGCCACTGGTAGTTTACTAAGTGTAGTACACACAGTTTTGACTGGGCAGGTAGGTCACTGGTAGTTGACTAAGTGTAGTACACACAGTTTTGACTGGGCAGGTAGGTCACTGGTAGTTGACTAAGTGTAGTACAAACAGTTTTGACTGGGCAGGTAGATCACTGGTAGTTTACTAAGTGTAGTACAAACAGTTTTGACTGGGGAGGTAGGTCACTGGTAGTTTACTAAGTGTAGTACACACAATTTTTACAGGACAGGTAGGTCACTGGTAGTTTATCTGTTTTTACTGAATTTGATCACAGATAACTTCTTGTTTCTATTCAGCTAATTATTATGAGCTCTGTTTGAGTGACTTTGAACATATATACTAAATTGTAACTGTTTACAAGAAGACATGTTTATTGTATTTTATATAATACATTATTATTGTATATTTTCAGGCTACTAATGGTGTTGCTGTTGTAAGGTAATTATATTATTGCAGTGTTAAGTATTGTATTCTAGGGGCAGTATTTATATTATTATATTTTATTGTATAATTGTAATAAGATACAACAATTTTGTGAATGCAGTATAAAGGCTTGTTACTGTGTTATTATCCACACTGTGTATTGCACCCTTAACATGTAGCCCACTGTGTCAGCAATCACTATGACAATATGGTCACAGCACAATGTATTATTTACAGAAATTAAAAGAAATCACAATATCACCAATTATACAATAACCATATTAAACATCATTTATATGTTTTCAGACCCCCTGGACATCATGCAGAGTGCACAAAATGTATGGGATTCTGTTTCTTCAATAATGTTGCCATAGCAGCCAAATATGCTCAAGAGCAGTTTGGATTAAAAAGGTATGATTTTAACTATGTGATCTGAGCAGCAGAAATCTTGTGGACATTGTTAAGCATTTTATACATGGAGTATTTCCATTTTTATTTTTTAAATGACAGGAAAGTGTTACATTTAGTTACAAGACTTTTAAAAAAATTGCCATTATAGCAGACATGGTATAAAGAAATTACATTGTGTTAATCCAAACAAGATCAGAGAAATTACGTAGTATTTACACACACAAGACTTGATGATTTGTTTTCTATATAGGTTCTTGAATTTCTAAATGACTTTAAAGACACACTTTTATCATATGGCATTTTCATGTTAGTCCTTCATTTGAATATATGAAACAGCTGACAGTGTGTTCCTTTTGCCTGTTTTTAAAATTTTTATCATAGTGTTTATTAACATTATTAGGGTTTTATTTGTTTAATTGTAAGATATTCTTTTGAACTATTGATCAAGTGTCATTGTGCTTTATTTAATGCAAGTTATTTTAGTAGTTTTTATACATTGTTTTTCCTTATGAAAGTGTTAGGTTTTATTGGTATGTCATGAGTATTGATTTTTTTCCCTACCTTTTTTTTATTTGTTAATTTCTGTGATTTTGCTACTTTTAATTACTGTCAATGTAGGGTTTATTTTAATAGTTTGTATTTATTTTTATGCATTGTACAGCGCTTTTGAGTAATTGTTTTATATAGGGCGCTCTATAAGTATTTTATATTATTTATTATTATTATTAATTTATTTTCAGAATTCTGATTTTGGATTGGGATGTTCACCATGGGAATGGAACACAACATCAGTTCTATGAAGATTCCAGGTAACATATCATACAGTAGAACTTCAGTAAATGGAGGGGTTCAGGCCACTCTAGGTCTGAAATTTCAGGAAATCTATCTGTTCCATACCATGTATGCATTTTATTTAAGATTTGCCAATAAATTTCCAGCACTGTGTATGACTGTTTTTGGAATAAATTTTATTCTATAATCCCCATCAAACAATTAATATTTTTAATTTGAAGACAAATGAATGCCAGTTAATGTCTATGTACTTACTTTTCACTCTGTCCATTTCTACAGGTTCTAGAATGGAAACAATGTGACATAAACATTTCATTTGAGATATTTTGATTTTTTGTAACATAAACAAATTTCAGCTAATATTGTAATTAAATTACCCTATAAGCTATCCCTTAGTAATCTTATGACATATGTGTATTGATTTAATTTGCTTTCTGTAGCATTATGTGTACTCGAGTACACATTCACAAAACTTAATTCTTTTACTTTCAAAGAATATTTAATTTAATCCATGTATAAAAAAAGGAAATATTTTCAATTAAATTAATGCTGAACAACTTAACGAGCTGAAGCTATGTAAATTTTGTGCAAAGCAATTCTTTTGAATGATTTAATTTTACTTAAATTAGAAGTAATAAAGAAATGGTTGATTGCTACACAATAATAAAAAATCATACCTGCTATGACCTTGCCACTTCCTTTAAACAAAAATTCAGTGGAGTTTTAGCAAAATATAGCTGAAACCCATTGTATGATAAATATTAAAGAAATATTGCCTTGGTTTTTTTTATATAACTGAATGATATAGCATGCCAATAATGTAACATGAGTAAGAATGACAACTTTTTACCTGGACTGGTCATTGTGCAGTGCCATTTTGTAGAACAAAATTTATGAAATATATACTATATTTTTGTTGTTGGTTTTAGAGTTTGCCGGTTTTTAGGACTTTGTTTGTGAATTAACTTTTTTTACAGTTTCCTCTTGTGTTCTGCATTTTGTTATTACATTCATTCATATGGGATATAGTATCACAGAGTAAACATAAAGAAACCTTGGATACACAGTGAAACAATTAAATAACAAGGCATTATCATGAGTGGAAGTGGACAAACCTGGTGTTTTTACAGTATTCATTTTGTTTTTGTGCAAAGAGTAATGTCTCTTTGTTCATTTTACTGCACTGCAGCGGCTGCTCTGGCTCTGGCGCCAAAAAAATCGCCAACTGCAATTTTCCGTTGCCAGTTTTGTAAAAGTGTCGCCATATTTATTAGAAATCACTACATCACTATATGGCCTGGCGAAATTGTTTGGTCAGACACCCTTTGTAACATCAAACGAAATCCAAGTTTGCCGGACTCTTAATTCAATTTTCAAAAGTTTGGTCTCGAGCAGCCTGTACACTAATTTTATTTTAATCATGTGTGAGTGATTTCGTGTTGGCAGAAAACAAAAATTTTACAGTAATTAATTAGAAACAACTATTCCGGTGAATGACCGGAAATACTGAAAATAGAACTACGCATGTGTAAGAGTTTTCTAATTACGAAATTAAGACGGACATCCGGTCCGGAAATCACTAAACAACGACGTCAGTTTTCATACCTGTATTTTATTATTAATAACATTATCAAAAAAATATTACTACAAAAATAAGTTTGTTTTGTTTATTTTTGTCAATTAATTAACAGCATCAATTGTTTTATTACACGTCTATTCAAATCTGATGCAGGTAAAGCCGCTTTTCATCAGACAACTTTGTTGATTCATTTATTGCAGATTTCCGTTTAATAACTCCAAATAACACTGGATACTACACAATACACGACCATAGAAGCCGACAAAGGATCTTTAATGATGCAATCGCCTATTACCGATAAATTTAACACGCGCTTGCATCGTTTAACACTATAAAACCTAGGCGCCAGACACAATATTTTGTCGCCAAATGAAAAAAAAATCGCAATTGGCGACATTGGCGAAGCCCAGCACGGCCCCTGCACTGTAAAATGTTTCCTGATAATGAAAAAAAAATTAATTATATAAAACTAAAGTTGCTATTACTTTCTATCTTTTTGTAGTGTACTTGTGATAAATTTACATCGATACGATGGGGGATTTTTTTATCCCTCATCCCCTGATGGTTCCGTGGAAATGGCTGGAAAGGGAGATGGTGAAGGTTACAATGTCAACATAGCCTGGAGTTATGTAGGTGTTTCAGAATTGACATACATTATTATTTATGTATTTTTGATTCATTTATTTGTCACTCATAAAGGATGCATCTTCTATAAATTAAAACAATTTGTTTCAAAAAGTTCTGGATGTGAGGAAAAAATAAATAGAAATAAGTTAAGATTAAGATTACTAAATAAATTGTATACTTCTAACTTGGAAATATCCTCATAAATAACACTGGTTGTCAGACAAATGATTTAGCAAGGTAGTTAAGTTTTTTTGGTTTTTTACCTGTATTTACATCCCATTATGAGCAAGATGTTACTGTTTTTAACAGCATAATATAAAATATTCATATTTTTCCATCTTTGATTAATTTATAGTTTGGCATTGTCTGAGAACCAAAAACACTTTGTTAGAAGAATGATTAAATCAAGACAAATTTTTTTTAAAGTTTACAAAGTAAATATTTTAGTTCAAATTTGGCTTTATATTCTCAATTTGAACTATAACTCTTTTCATTCTGAAACAGTTTCACTATTTCTGTCGATATTATTAGGGTAATTACATGCATCTGTTTTCTTGTTGCCTAGGGATACATGGGGGATGCTGAGTACATTGCAGCCTTCCAACAGATAGTCATGCCTATTGCATATCAGGTATGCTTCAAAAGATTTATGTTATTGGTCTGTTCAAGAAATATAAGACATACATACAAGTTTTTATACCTTGCCACACAAAGATTGGAAGGGGGGTATTATGTGATGCCCTCTGTTTTAATATGAATGTCGGTCCATCAGTCTGTCCGTGCCCTGGTGGTGTCCAGATAATAAATAGAATGGATTGGATTTTATTTAATCTTTGCACAGCTGTGAAGTACTATAAAATTAAGATCAAGTTCAATTTTCAGCACAATCCAATTTGTAGTTTTTGACTTCGGAAGATTACAATTTTTTTTTAGTCAACAGTTGAAAAATTTGTCAAAAATTTGCAGTTTTCAAAAGATTACTTGTAAAATGGATTTGTCAAATTTTGCACAGCTGTTAAGTACTATAAAATGAAGATGAGGTTGAATTTTCAGCACAATTCTATTTGTAGTTTTTGAGTGAGAGAAATTTAAAATAATGTTATGTAGGTCCAAGATAAAAGGTTAAAATTGTCTTCTGAGATGGACAGCTGTTCCTATATGCTGATTTGTAATATAGTAAAATGTGTTTATGGATATTATAAACTATGCAACATGGAGATCACCTGTTTTTTCATTATGTGTTTTATACAAAATGGAAATCAAGAAAGTTATTTGTTTTGAATTTAAAGTTGGTTTATGACCTTCCTTAACAAGTAAAATGTTTACACTATAAGTGTTGTAAAAAGATGCATGCAGATGCTCTTGTGCCTGCACAAATGTTTCTGATTCTGTTTCAGTTTGCACCAGAGCTAGTTTTGGTATCAGCTGGATTTGATTCTGCACTGGGAGATCCCTTGGTATGTATTTACAAAACAAGGTTATATTCCGGAATAATATATGGAGAGAAATCTTATGTGTATAATAACAACTCCTCCTGCCCCACTGGTCGAATTAAATAAATCTTTCATAAAATCTTTGTCACACATATGTCATTGTGCACCTGATATTTAACATTTTGATTAGAATTACATTACATGTTTCCTATATCAATCTTTGTCACATAGTGCCATTGCAATTTTAACATTTTGATCAGATTGCTATTTGAGGTATCCCGTAGCAAAACATGGACTTAGCCAATGGAAAAGGGGGGGGGGGGGTATCAATTAGTCACCATTGCTCACAGTTTGTCTAGCTTTCAAATTTTTATTATGTTACTGTGTTTGACATTAAATTGTTACCTCAGGCATTCTTCATTATGGGATTAAACTATGTTTTTTGGAAATTATCAATGTGTAAACTCCAGCTACTCACTCACAAACAAATTAAAGTCAGAAGGCTTTATGTCAAGTTTGTGAGGGAGTTGCAGGAGTTTACACATTGAAATTTTTTTAAAAGAACATTGTTTAATACTTATAACTCTAATAAATAGTCGTTGTGATTATATAATCAGAAAAACAATTAAAGAAGCCCACCTAGATGGGTAATCTACCCATGCAGACAGCATAAGAATAAAACACAGTAGCAAAAGAATCTCAATTCTTTAGATAGTAGTAGAAAAATAAACAAAATGAAACCCAATTTTTTATTCATATTATATTTCAATGGATTAAATTAAAAATCATAGCTTCTGACAAAACACTGGTCTCTCTCCCTTTATGATATGCTAGAGGAGGCCATTGTTTTTACCTTGGATACTGAAAGTAGTCAGCTCAGAGGAAATATCAATTTATAAAATATTTGAGATGACTTAAATTTGCTTTTAAACAGAAAGATGAATAATAAGTATTTTTTTGCATTTATTAAATTTGACATAAAGCCATCAAATAGTTCTGCTCCCAATAGTTATAACTGGCAGTATCAATAACAAGTGATTTTTTGTGAAAGATTAGAACGTAAGAAATGCTTGGTGAACATTTTTGCTGAAAGTAATTCAATATGAATAATTTACTCGATAAGAAGTTTAAATCATACCACTAGTATTACAAATTAACTGAACTGAATTTAAGAACATTAACTTGCAGATTTAAACATTTTCTTTCCCAAATAACTTTTGTAATATTGATTACCATGGCTGAGTCCGCATAGATTTCATTCAGGTAATTAAATATTAAAACAATAACAATTTTACATGTAAATTAAAAGATGTTTTTTGATCAAATCAACAGCTAAACAAATAAATGTATCATACCAATCAATTAACTGTCAGGTATATTTACATTTTGGTCAACCAATTCTAAATGCTGATAACTGCTGTTTAAAAAAACTGCTTCAATCTGTTTTCTTTAAAGCTATTTGTTAGTAATAGCTGGACATTTAAATTGAAGTGAAATGAGGCAGGTGAATGAAAACTTAACTTAGTTCTCTTAACACTATACCATATGACAATCTTCAAGTTAGATGATTAAATTTGCCTCAGTCATGCATGAGTACCAGCAATTTAAATTTTGTATTTTGACAAGAACAATTAAAAGGTAATCATACATTGTATATAATGCCAAAAGGAAAGATATTTTGAACCAATATAATTATCAATGTCTTCTAAGCTTTATATTTTAGTTAAAAGAAATGTTTGAAAGATGTAGTCTTAAAAATAAACATAATTTCATTAGTATTTTTTTTTGGCTGTGTTGTATGGTGTAAACCTTGATTATAGTATAGTAAAGAAGGGTGGGTGGGGAAGAAAAGGGTATTTTTTGTATAATCAACTGTATCTACATTTTCAACCTAGATCTCCGAAATTTCACAGAAAGGTTGCACATGAATTGAAGTTGTGCACTTGCTTTAATAGAAGTGTTCAAGGATATTTTCCTATTTTCCAGACTGCATTTTTCAGAACATTTGCAGATATCAGTACCTTTTTTTGTAATGAACTCCTCTTACAGTTTTCAACCCAGATCTCTGAAACTTCAAAGGAAGGTTGCACATGAGTTGAGGTTGTGCACCTGCAATTATGGAATTTTTCAAGGAATTTTTTCCTAATTTTCCAGACTTGGGAACTTTGACACAGACCCCAAACCTTCTTCAAACAAATGGTCAAACATTCCCCATTTATTAAGGCACATGCTTTGCAATCCGGCCAATTCAGACTTTTGGGATTTTCTTGTTAATAAAAACCTATGAAACAAATAAAATAAATCCAGAGCACAATACAATTTTCATGCATCAGTGAATTCATGGAATAATTCTAAAGTTTTAATAGAATACACAGAATACACAGATATACACAGAATTTATGGGGAGTATTTTTTGAGAGTTACACTTTAATCTAAATGTGTTTTTTTGGTTTAACAGGGTAGTTACCTGGTATCTCCCTTAGGGTATGCCCACATGACACACATGCTGTCAGCCTTAGCCAATGGAAGGGTAATTTTGACATTAGAGGTAAGATATATAGGACTTACAATATCAATTTGCAAGCTTGAGCAATATCAGAACAAGAACTAGAACATGTAAATGCAAACAGTAAAAATCAGAATATAACAATGGCATCAACATTTTTCTGTAGAATATATATAATAATTTTGCATTCACTTTTTTTCACACTATTTTGGTAACTTTTGATTTATAACACTATATAGCCATGTCACAGTACTGTGAACTGTAAATCCACTTATAATGGCTTAAGCATAAGCCAAGGACAGAGCATAACTAATCGTTAACATTCAGGCAAAACAAAATCAATGTTTGATAAATTCAATTTTATTTGGAAAGAAAAATCTGTTTCAGGGAGGCTACAATTTGACATCTATATCAAACTCCATGTGCATGTGTACATCTGTATTATTAGGAGATCCTTGTCCAGATCTGAAACTTCCAACGCCAAAGGAAAGGTAAGTCTGAAACTTCCAAGGTCAAAGGAAATGTAGGTCTTAAACTTCCAAGGTCAAGGAAAGGTACGTCTTAAACTTCCAAGGTCAAAGGAAAGGTAGGTCTTAAACTTCCACGGTCAAAGGAAAGGCAAGTCTGAAACTTCCAAGGCCAAAGGAAAGGCAATTCTGAAACTTCCAAGGCCAAAGGAAAGGTAAGTCTGAAACTTCCAAGGTCAAAGGAAATGTAGGTCTTAAAATTCCAAGGTCAAAGGTCTTAAACTTCCAAGGCCAAAGGAAAGGCAAGTGTTATTTTTATAGGGTAGATTGGGAACAGTGGAATATTATATTGAATATTAAACATGTGTAAAGGTACTTTCAGTTCTGTTCTATTAGCTGTTTTCAATTATGTCCCAGTTTCATGATTGGATGGTGTGATAGAACACCAGAGGGGAGCACAACTAATAACCCTGGACAGCTTCATGTATGGTATTAGTCATCATCCTTTGTAATTATATAAATTGGGTACAAACTGATAAACTCTGTATGTGATTGTACCTCATGCTCTATAAGGGTCACTGAGTTAATGGTAACAAGTATTTAATTGTTTGTTGTATACATTGTTTTATACATTGTTAGATTTAAAAAATAAATAGGATGGTTTACAGTAAGAAATAAATTTTACAATATGCCTACAATGGATGATCCTGAGAATGTCCCTAACCACAACTGTTACTGATAGGCCTGCCTACAATGTATGATTCTTAGAATGTCCCCACCCACAACTGATACTGATAGGCCCGCCTACAATGGATGATCCTGAGAATGTCCCTAACCACAACTGTTACTGATAGGCCTGCCTACAATGTATGATTCTTAGAATGTCCCCACCCACTACTGATACTGATAGGCCCGCCTACAATGGATGATCCTGAGAATGTCCCCACCCACAACTGTTACTGATAGGCCTGCCTACAATGTATGATTCTTAGAATGTCCCCACCTACAATTGATACTGATAGGCCCGCCTACAATGGATGATCCTGAGAATGTCCCCACCCACAACTGTTACTGATAGGCCTGCCTACAATGTATGATTCTTAGAATGTCTCCACCCACAACTGATACTGATAGGCCCGCCTACAATGATCTTTATTTTTTGCAAGACTATGTTAAACTATAATTAGTTTTTCATATATATATTTTTTAATGATAAATTTATAATTTGTACTTTTACTGACCTACCCATATGTGCAAATTAGGCTTACATAGATAAAACATGGAAGAAATCTTTTCTCTTAAACCGCTGGTCTAATTTGAATGTTCCTCTGAATATGCTTTACCAATGTCGGCATAACATGCTTAAATGTAACCTGTTGTCTTATGATAAGGAGTAGTTGAACTTTAATGGATGATCATTGAATGTCCTATCAAATTTCTTTTCTAATACTCCACCTTGCAACCCATATGACTGCCATTAATAAAGCAGAAAATGTAAAGTCTAGGTGCATGATTGCAGGCACTCTCTGGTTTAATGTTTCTTGAAGTTCTCAGAGTTTGATTTGTTTTTATTTCAGTGCAATAAAGACCATCAAAGATGTCATTGATGTTCATAAAAACTACTGGAAATGTCTAAAATTCAGAGGTAAACAACTCTTAGCACTAATACTATAATTAATTTGGTTTTCCAGATTTGCATTTTTATATAATTATATGGCAGAGTTTTTATTGTCATAAAAGTCAAAATTGAATATCATTCTGAAATATAAGACATTAACATGACATTTTTATGCATGCTTTAAGAAACTGTAATTCTCGTACTTAAGTACAGCTTTTTTAATGACTGAATTTTCTTTGAATAAACAAATAAAAATCTTGGGTTAAATTTACTTAAATATCTAACCAATGATATTAGATGTTGTTGAAAATTTGTATATTTCTTCACTGTTAGGTTATGTTTAATAGAATGATGAATGGTTGCCATAGATTCAGAACAGTGTTTTAAGTAGGACTGCAGTCTCATTAGTGTGTTTCCATTGTCAAAATAAAGTTCTTTCCATTTATTATTTGAGATACTTTCTTTGACTTCTTATTATATAATCCTACAAACATCACATGTTATGTTCCTGCAGTGCATAAAATTTATCAGCTGTTCAGTTTTAATTAAACATATTTCATTTCTAAAATATCAAAGTCAAAATGAGATTGGCTACATTCTAACATTATAAAAGCTCTTTCTTATCATATATAACATACATATAACACATGTTATCATTGCAGTTAAAATACCAGACTTGTCACCACCAAAAGAAGAGGAGACACTTAAGTCTCCAGGGACTGTGCATGCAGAACAGGCATGCCACAAAGTGGAAAAAAGTCCAGAAGGGTCTCTTGCTGTCAGAACAGATGAAGACAACTCTGACTTGGCTGCAGCAGCAGTAGCTCCCAGTGTCCAGAGGTAAGTCCATTGTCATCTGGTTGGTTTTTTACCTGCATCCTGCTACAGGTCTTTGCCATATCAGACAGTTTTTATGATCCTGTGCCATCATTTTGTAAACAAATAATATATCATCTTTTATCATTTTAATCTCGTCTGAACCTATACTTTAATTTTATCAAGACTTGGCTTGGATGTTTGCAGTCCTCAAAATTAGCACCACACAGTCAGCCATTGACAAGTAAAAAATCGCCAGGTTCTGTTATTTCTTCAAGTTTACTGATATAAAATTTTTAAGCGATCGTGTGGACTTTTTAGTTGTGTGTCAAAAGAGCAAATTTACTCGTTTTAAGTGTTTTGTGTGTTTTAAAATGGATTGTCTGTCATTGTTATACTTCTGGAATACATCTTATTATCAGCAGTGACAATTTAGAAAGAAGTGTACAATGGACCTTAACAAAATACAGTAACCAATAAATAAAAATCACTTTAAAATTGTCTTGAAAGTTATTCAAGATATGTTATATTTGTATCACTATATTTGATAAATATAAGCTGCTTATAATTTTAGAATATGTGTATCTGAATATAAATCTCTGGACCTGTACAATTTTGTTCTTCAAGTTTGCAGGTCAGACTGTCCTGTGGAAACACATTTTTTTAATTTCTATGACTGTTTATAGTGTTACTCCATGCAACTACCTAAGATGGATATAATTATTTCAAGGTAAACTTTGAAAAAATGAAATTTAATATGTTCTTTAAATTACTAATAGAATGAAACATATTTGCCTACTTACGTTTTTTTTTGCATCTTTAATGGTTACGTTTCAAAAGTGGAATTATTTGTATTTTTAAAAGAATATCAAGACAATTAATTTAACATATATTTGGTACATTTTCCAAAAGTATATACCATATTATCATTAAAAACCAACTGCCTGTACAAATGTCAGCAAAAACTGCACTCGGACCAGATCAAATTGCATTTCATTGTGATGCAGTTAATTTTAGTTTCATTTTACTGATAAAATTAATATCCCTGAATATAAATAATTTTATTAACTATTGATCACTATATTGTTACCTCCAGTTTCATTTGTATAACTTCTTATGATTGGATCAGTGATTTCACATCCTGGAAGTGTTTTAAGCTGATTTATTACAACATTAATTAAGAATTGAAAAGTGAATAGAAATAGGCCAATAACATAAATTGTGCAGGCTGTTGGCACTGAAAAAAAGGGTCTACATTAGTGAATAGAAATAGGCCAATAACATAAATTGTGCAGGCTGCTGGCCTGAAAGGGCTCTACATTATTGAAAAGAAATATGCCAATAACATAATTGTGCTGGCTTTTGACCCTGAAAAAGGGTCTACATTAGTGAATAGAAATAGGCCAATAACATAAATAGTGCAGGCTGCTGGCCCTGAAAAGGGCTCTACATTATTGAAGAGAAATACGCCAATAACATAAATTGTGCTGGGTTTTGGCCCTGAAAAAGGGTCTACATTAGTGAATAGAAATAGGCCAATAACATAAATTGTGCAGGCTGCTGGCCCTGAAAAGGGCTCTACATTATTGAAGAGAAATACGCCAATAACATAAATTGTGCTTGCTTTTGGCCCTGAAAAAGGGTCTACATTAGTGAATAGAAATAGGCCAATAACATAAATTGTGCTGGCTTTTGGCCCTAAAAAGGCTCTACTTCATTGAAGAGAAATAGGCCAATAACATAAATTGTGCTGGCATTTGGCCCTGAAAAAGGGTCTACTTTAATAAAGTACAAGTATAGTTATAGCTTTTGATTGGCATGTTTTTGTTATTTTACTAAATGTTCATGCTACACAATGTCTTGAATGCAGACGCTGGCATATCTTGTAGCTGCCAAAATCAACTATATAAATTATAAACATATTTTTATGCTCTGTATAAAACTTGCAAATCTTTTGTTATTAATAAGGTAATTAATATATTTATTTAATCGTCCAAAATCAACTTAAATTCTCCAAGTCTGAATTACTAATGTACCATGCAATGAATAGAAGAGTTATTTTATTTCAAGATCCTTTCCAACTTTTTCACGGAATATTACATAATACACTGTTACTATGTTTACATGTATGTAAAATTGAAAATATTTATTTAAAAATTTCAAAGAAGTATAAGGACCAAACTGTACATGCAGCAATACGTACATATATTTTAAAGCAGTCTTTTGTACTACATAAAGCACATAAATCAATGCCCAAATAAAATAAGTAAAATCATCATTTTCAAACAATTGTGTTAATCTTGGACCTAAAGCAGTTTTCAGTGTTATCTATTTAACATTTATTTAGTATTTAAGGTGAGTCTTAGGTAGTCTTTTCTATTCCTGGATTTGACTTTTTCGTAGATAAGATAATGAGTAACTTGATGGGTGTCTAATTAGAAGCAGGTACTGCTTACTCATCTGAAACATCTGAGTGCACCTATGGTTTTTATGCTGTTTGGGTTACTCACTTAATGTTTTTGGTTTTTGTTTTGTATTGTATATGTTTGTCTATATCCAGATTTGTAATTGTTCCTTGACCCTTGACTTTGGACTCTTGTTGTTCAATTGTTTCCTTGCTATATTTTTCTTACCACTAATTTTCTGGACTGATAATTTCCAAAAAATATTTTATTATAATCTTTTGCAAAATGCTTCATTAATAAATTGAATGACATTTTTTTACTAACAGTAAAAAAGTAAATCAGCAGTTTTTAAGTGATGTTGTAGTTTATTGCAGCATTGAAACAAGAAATAATTACTTTATCGATTATTGACATTAAAGGAAAAATATTCTTAAAAAAAAAATTATACTTAAATTGTTTCTAAAAGTGTTCAGCTATCACAATAGTTTGTTGACTGATATAACAACATATTTAAAGATATAATACACATAAAATCTACCAATCCTTATTACCAGTATAGAGTCAACCAAGGTCTTTTGATTTAAATTTCCAAGTCTGTAAATGACAGCTGGATACATCATTATTAAAAACATAAAAAATAGTGATTGCAATAGGGATCAATATTCCGTTTTCAAAGTAAAGTCTCAATTAGAATTGTGTAATCACAAGAATTGGTTATTTTTTGTCTTTTACATTGACAGCAATGAAATACTGAGATTTCTAAGTAAAATAAACTCTGGTGAGTCACATTTGAAAGAAATTGCGTTCTTTCACTCCCTGGAAGTGATGTCATAATGAGATCATAATGAATGTCCTTTACGACGTTGCTGGTGAATGTTGATGCGCAAGATCATACAAAAATAAGTTCCTCTATGTTTTCAGCGACATATAAAATACTTGTCAATGTAATAAACAAGATAATCAATTATGCATCATGAATATTGAAAATATTATCACTCTTGCCGAAACACATTTAGATTAAACTCATGCACGTAACAAGTTCCATGCACTTGTTTAATCTGATGCGTTCTTATGCACTCGTGATCATTTTTTCAATATTCACTATGCTCAATTGATTATGCTTTAATTATTGCTAGTTCTGATTACAAACATATTTTTATTAAGACTTACCTTATTGGTAAAGGTCAGTTTGTTGGAGTCAGTAGAGGCTGGTATACTTTGTTTTGTTTATGGCACCTATATGAACTACTTTATTATGTATTTTGGTACAAAAATATGTTTCTTCATTGAGTCAAATCTATAGAGAAAGGTAATAGAAATCAGAATGGCATAAGAAAGAAGTCAGCAATAAAGTCTGAATGTTCTAACTAGACATTATAGTCATATCAGCACTTCTACACTGGTCAAGCTCATTCTACTAAATCTTCTTCAGACATTGGAGAAATTAGTTGAAACATTTTGCAGTTAACTTCTAAATTTCATTAAACTTTTTAATATGGCTTTCTTCGGAATTTTTGTAACAAAATTGTATTGAAGTTTTTAATTTTCATTAATAAACCATATGTTTAAGCCACAAAGTGCTGTTGAGATTTCTGTATAATATCACACAGTTACATTTGGTATACAGTTTTTGTCCAAACTGTCTATCAAACTCTCAGTCCTCTTCTTGTCAGTGCAACTTTTATGAAACAACAAACAATCTTAATATCATGAAATTGTGTACAGTTAAAAATGACATACTACATGTATGTATGTAAATGTGCATGTCTACAGGAAAATATTATTCTATATGTCTTTCCTTCTAAGAGCTATGCCCAATGAACTTAGCATTTTGCTTAAAGTATGCTTCTGAACAAGTTTATCACCACAACCTGTCTGAAACCACACCACACTGTCTGAGGGCGTAATTTTGTTTTTAATTTCTCGCCCACCTGGCTGAAAATAGTTTAACATTTCATGACCCCTGGATTTTGATGTCCAGTGACAATGTGACAGTGGCATGTGATCATGTGCTGTGTTCATGTATGCTCACAAAGGTTCTTTTATTATAAATGTGTTAATATCATGATAATATAATCATACTGCCTTTGAACGAGGGTATTAGGGTAGATTATCACATGAAGAAATAATTTTCACCCAAGACAAAGTTTAGGGTGATAATTTTTTCTTCATGTGATAATCTACCTTAACACTTGAGTTCAAAGTCAGTATGATTTTTATTAGCTCACCTGACCCGAAGGCGTCCGTTGTCGTCGTCGTCGTTAACTTTTCTTTAAAAATCTTCTCCTCCAAAACCACTGAAGGAATTGCTTTGAAACTTTGCACACATCATCAGTAAAATGTCCTCTGCCAAGTTTGCACAAATCATGGCCTCAGACCAAACAACATGGCCACCATGGCTAAAAATAGAACAGGGCGGTCAAAATACAATTTTTGGCTTATAGTTCAAAAAGTATAACAGATACAGGAAAACCTAAGAGACATGCCTTTATTGGCATCAAAAGCTCTACGAAACACTCCATTGGGTCAAAGTTGTATGATGACCCCTTATAGGAGTAATTGCCCTTTAATTGTCGAAATTGATTATTTATGACATTTTTGCCTCAAAATCTTGAAAATTATTAGAACTAGAGAAAAAGTTAGCATTGCTTAATTGTTCTGCTCTATGAGGGCTACAAAAATGACTTTAGGGTTAATATTCTGATTAACCGTTTAAGAGTTATTCCCCTTGAACTGTTTTTTTTAATCGGTTTTAATTGATTTTTTAAAAATCTTCTCCTCTGAAACCACTGAAAGTACAGCTTTGAAACTTTGTACACATCATCCGTCAAATGTCCTCAACTAAGTTTGCACCAACCATAGCTGCAGATTAACCCACATGGCCGCCATGGCTAAAAATAGAATGGAAGGGAGGGGGGGGGGGGGGTAAAATAAGTTTTTGGCTTATATTTAAAAAAGTGTAACAGATACAGGAAAACCGAAGAGACATGCCTTCATCTGCATCAAAAGCTCTACAAAACACTCCATTGGGTTGATGTTGTATGAGGACTTCTTATAGGAGTTATTGCCCTTTAATTGTCAAAATTGATTATTTTTGACATTTTTGCCTCAAAATCTTGAAAGTTATTAGAACTAGAGAAAAAGTTAGCATTGCTTAATTGTTCTGCTCTATGAGGGCTACAAAAATGACTTAGGGTCAAGATTGTCTGATGAACTCCTTGAACATTTTTTTAATCAATTTTACTTGATTTTAAAAATCTCCTCTTTAACCCATTAAAGGACTGCTTTGAAACATTGCACACATCATCTTTAGGACGTCCTCTACCAATTGTGCAAATCATGACAACTGACTACCAACATAGCTACGTTGGCTTAAAATAGAAAATGGGGGGGGGGGGGGGGGAGTCGAGAGAGTTTTCGACTGATAGTTAAAAAAGTATGACAGGTACAGCAAATTTGAAGTGAACCTCCCTTCTCCCTCTAAGCATCAAAAGCTCCTCCTTATAGGAGTTATATCCCTCAAAAGGTCAAAATTAATTACTTTTGCAGAAGTGTTGGGCAATTACTTATAGCAAAGAAAAGCTGGAAAAAAAAGGGTTGTTTGGTTTCAGGTTCAGGTGAGCAATACAGGCTCCTGGGAGCCTCTTGTTATACTGAATGTCTATTATCTAAAGAAGAAACATGAACAACCATGGAATGCAAAATGCAAAATGCTTGTTTGTCTGCTAGTTGTTTTTCCAAATAATAATTACCCATTTTCATGTATTTGTTGTGTCTTTGACATGTTTGGGTGGAAATACAAAGTGTAGTAAACTTTAGCTAAAGGGAGTGATCATTTTCCATGTCTGCAATTTTCATTCTGATCGAGTGATATTTTTTTTTATATCACACGTATATTGGCTGGAGCAGATGATAATTTTCTGGTTTGCTAATCTCTAGTCTGAGTTATGTTAATTTTTTTTTATCACTCGTTGGAAGGAAAGCTGGAGGAATTAACACCCTTTGCTGTAATGCCAATGGGCTGGGTTAAATTGGTAATCAGTAGAAATTAACACATGATAACTGTCCAATAAAAAGACAGCATTTTTTAATTAAGTATAATAAAGCATTTTAATGCAGTATATCCTTGGGCAGATTTGGTATAACATTTGGAATTTTGGTGATAAAATCTCTTCAACCTCAATCATTTGGATGTTAAATATTGTTTGGGTTTGAGCACCACTGATGAGTCTAGATTAGACGAAAAGCGTGTCTGGTGTAGTAAATTCTATAACCTGAGTATCTTTGATGACATTTTATCATTATAAAGGCTTTCTGTAAGAGATTTTAAAAGTACCATGTACCTTATTTTTACTTAATAGCCTGTGGCATAAATCAATTAAAAAATAAATTCTGACACTAACACTCAATTAAACTTTTCTGTTGAGAAGTTAATTGGATTTTACAATCTTTTTTCTGATGGTATTAGAACTCTGTACTTTAAGTCTGAAACAAATCAGTGATTGACTGATGAGTAAATACATTATATAATTATACTCTCGTAAATCTGTGTTACCTTCAATCGAATTTAATAGCTATATATAAATAATACTCTTTAAACTATGTCAAACCTTTGAAAAAAGGATGCATATTGTTTTAATCTGATTTTTTTTTTCTTCTCTGCTGAGCCTGTCTGGCCTGTAAGTTTTTTTATGTCTGCCAAACATAGTTGGAGACATTTTCTGTCCAATCGTTCATCTGTCCGTCCCATGTCAGGTTTACCTTTACCTTGAATTTTTTTAACAAAGATTATTTCACATCTTTATAAAACTTGGTACAGGATTACAGCATGTTTGTCTTTCGCCCTAGGCCTTAGATATTGTACTTATGGATGTATCATAACAAGATGGTGTGTCCTGTGCCATAATGACCTTTATATGATCTTGACCTTTGACATGTTAATTTTATATTAAAAGCTTTTCCAGAATCTAATGGTTTGTCTTTTGACCTAGGCCTTAGATATTGGACATGAAGATGTATCACTATGAGAGGGTGTGTTATAGTAATGAACTTTAAATGACCTTGACCTTTAGCCTCAAGTTCAAATTAATGTTAATTTGTATTGAAAGTTGTCCAGCCTGTAACCTTTTTGACTTTTAATCAAGGCTTTAGATATTTAGTAGGTCCCTTTAGTGTGATGTGTTGCATACTAGAGTGTTGACCTTGGCTGACCTTTGAGCTTAACCTTCAAGGTCAAATTTTCAAAGTTTTTTTTTTGCTCTATGCTTTAGATAATTTTAGATATTTGATATGTTCATTGGTCATCATAAGACAGTACATGTTTTGTAAATCTGCTGATCCATTTAAATAATTTAATTGTAACTTTTTATAAAGTTTCTAAATTCTTTTTAAATATATTTGCATCTCCTATTATAGACAATCTTGAACAATTCTGTATAATTTTTTATCCATTTTTCTGTGTGCAGTTTACACAGTGTATTGGGTAAGACCTATCTTGTGTAATCTAAAACTCTTTACAACAAAATGCTTGAAATTTCTTAAATCCATCATTCTTTGCATGTGTCTATACTAATATTTTTCCATTTTTATTATTTGCTAGTTTCTGGTAATATGTTTAACAACAATCGTCTCTTCTGTCAAGACATTAATAATGTGTTCCAGTAGCTGAGAAGCTTCTACAGAAGTTATGGACATTTTGTTACCATTTTAAAGAATTGGGCAGAATTTCCTTGAATAAAGAATGTGCAAGCATTTTCTGAGAAATTTTCAATACTTCAATTTCATTAAGCTTTTATAAAGTAATATTTAAGCTTTCTCTAAGATAGACAACTCTAAACATGGTTTAACAAAAAACTATTTTATTATGTTCTGACAGTTAGCATTACTTCTGAATGATTTAAGATGAATTATGTTGACTAAAAAACAAATACAAAACATATACAGTATGCATTGTCAAGACACATTTAAATATCTAAACCCTGGAGATTTTTCATTGTGTTTATTGAGTAGAAAGATATCATATTTTCGTTTTCTTTCTAAATTGAATTGAAAACATTGGTTTCACCAGGGATTTGTTTATGATCTGAAATCATAAGACTTAATGCATATGTGTTATCTTTATTACATAATGGTATTGACCTGCTATGCAACTACAGTGAACGCTCTTTATAAAGCAACTTTCATAACAGCAGAATTTTTAATGGGTGAACTACATTGCATATGAAATATGTATAACATCAAATTAACATCATTACATAACATATTTTTAATTCAGTTGGCTCAATTATAGTTAAGGTCACTGTGTAAGTGAGTCCTTTTCATGAATAATAATTTACTGCCATAAAGTTTGTTTAAATTCTATGCATTTTGCTATTCTCAAAGGTTAGGCAGCCATATTAGGTACACGTTTTTTATTAATTATAATGAAATAACTTTAATATCTTAAATGTTTGGGGGAGTTTTTTACCTCCTACACTGAAAAAAATGCCCTTGGTCAGACGGCAATATTTTGGCCTTGTAATATTTTGGTTAATAAAACTTATTATCACTCCAAATTTCTATCCAGACTCCACTCGATGACTCCACTCTGTAAATTACATGGTGCCTGTAAAATACTAAACAAAACCTGGTGAAGAACATGTAGGGTATCCTATGGTATCTGATGAGAAATAGTTTATTTAGTACACTGAAATTGACTGCAGCCAACCAGTGGCAGTTGTATTAAGATGCTTATATTGAACAGACATGTGTTGAAGGTTTTCCCATTTTTGATGTATCCCATATTTAAAACATTTAAATTTAGATAATGGGTTGAAATATTTTAAATGTATTTGGAAAGTAAACATTCAAGCAAATAGCACATTTAATTGAAATGTAACTAAACAAACTTTAATGCTTCATTAAAGTAGATCAAAAACTCTTCATGTCCAATCTGGTATCAGACTACGAATGATATGCTATCAACTTGTGGTACCTAAAACAAAAATTGAATTGATTTATCGTTGTTTGTTTGCTGAAACCATGTGGTGTCATAATCACACACAATACAACTTTATTTTGTGATATATGTACCTCAAAGTTACTTGTATTATTATTTATGTGTAAATGAAGTACTTCAGTTTGATATATATTTGGGATTTTTATTACAAGTGCCAAAATTTACATTTTGTAACATTGAACAGATGTTCATAATTAAAATCATTTTGAGTCTGCACATCTTTGAAATATAATGCTGAAATATTTCTTGTTTTTCAAATGTGTTATGTTTATAAAACAAAGATGTGGTAAGAAATCATCATTATTAACACATGAAAGATGTGGCAATAAATCAGCTTAATAGTGTCTCATACCAGTAACAAGTCTTAATAGAACTATGGTAATTTGTGCAGCAACCAGCCATCTTATAATGAACAGGACTGACAACTTCCTGCAGCATAAAAAAGTAAAATTTCTGTTAAGAATTAATGAAATGGTATGCAGAATCTGCCTGTATTCATAGCTTCTTCTTAAAACCCAAGACATATATGTGAAAGAACTGCTTTCTGTTAGATATTATGTAAATTGGAAGTTTTAAATCTTCTGTATATAATGACCTGTCATTGGTCTATGAGATGGTGGTTGATTTGCTTAATGCTGTAATGGATCTCAAAAAATAATCAAAGATTATGTGGGAATTTGTTTTACATTAGAGAATTGACCATCTTATATATTTGCATTTTAATTCCTGTCTGTCTACAGTTCTGGAAGTCATGTCTGATATATTTTCAGTGTAAATTTATGAAATCGGTTGCTGTTAACTTGATACACCACATCCCTTCAACTTTGTTGTTATTCTTAGAATACACACAATAACCATTAGTTTCCATTAGACACCTTAATGGTTGAAGAAAGTAATAAAAAAATAAGTAATACCTTCTAAAATTAGCACAAGTCCCATAGATTCCTTTATATAAAATATTTTATTGGAATATTTTAAACATAAAAATTATCTTATAAAGTTATTTATGCGTGGCCATTTAAATGTTTTTGTTACAATTCAGCTCTCCTAGTTTTTGTTACAATCCAGTCTCTGTCTTGTTTTTTAGGTGAGAACCAAGACCAGGAACAAACTTGTTTTAAGATATTAAATACACATGTCAATGTTCTATGTCAAATAAGCTAAACGTCTCTTTCAGACATTGACATCAAGCTTTACAAAGACAGTTACCGGGTTTTTAACATTAAGATAATGCTTCTAGAACAATACAACAAACATATATTTACTTCCTGTAAGATTCAAATATACCATGTATACTAGTTCAATAATATAATATATAAGAAGAAGACATTGTACCTACATGTTGTTGATTTCACTGCACTCATTAAAAGAGGTTATTGGTCACATACAATATCATACCCAGTTTAGAAAGTAATTAATATAGATTCTGTAGGTGTTTGTTTCCTGTCACAAAGTTCATATATAGTTGAATATTACTAATGTTATTGACAGCAAGATATTGAGCACAATATTATTGACAACAGAGATTGAAATAAGATCTCGTGTTAGAAGTATATGGCATTTTTTATGACAAATCATTTATTGAGGAATATAAACTTTAACTTTCGTTCTGTAATTATTAGAAGAATTATTTTAGAAATGTAGGAAGCGGGGCATCTTTCATTGGGTAGCACAAAACATCTCCATATTTACTTTCTCATACACGTAATCTTTAAACGTTTTGTTACCAATTACTGCAGAAGACTAGACCAGCCTTTCAATTCTGATTAAACTGTGTACTTTAATACACCATCTCAAATTTTTTCGAGAAATACAAATGACAACAGCTCTGTAAATTACCTTTGACTGAGGGAGAGGAAATTAGTTCTTATTTTGATATTTGGCTGCGCCGAGCTGTAGCATGGACAGTGGATTTATTATTCAATGGAATTTAGATATTAGAGCTGCATTTAAAAAGCAATTTGTGTTTGTGAGTTTCCTTGAATACCCTTCGGTTTTTCTAAATTTGCGAAAAATTTTATCTGACATGACACCCCGAAAATTTAATGTGATATTGGTGAAATGATTTCGCTCGTTTTGAGGGGTCTCCCATTACTCAACGAAACTTGGTGCCCGAGTCAGAGCAAAAAAGGTCAATAGTTTCCCCAATACCCAAATAATTAAGAGGCCGTTGTCAAATGTATCAGGGGCCTCGGTGGCAGAGTGGTCAAGGTAGTTCGTCTACTATTGATCACGTGGTCTGTCAACACTGAGATTGCGGGTTCGATTCTCACTGCAGGCAGGGTGTACTCGACTCCAATCTTAATTGACAAGGATTGCCAGTTTTCCTACCGCAGGTCCGGGGTTCTCTCCGGGTACTCCGGCTTCCTCCCCAATAAAAACTGGACGCCATGAAATAGCTGAAAAATTGCTGAAAGTGGCGTTAAAACACCATTCAAACAAAAACAATTCAAATGTATCAATCTATTAAATTGGGGTGTTTGTTATTGGACACAATGTCAATATTCTGTCTCAGAAATGTACCATTGTCATGATGAATGTCAGTATAAAACAACACATTTTTTCTATTTATTTCAAAGATGTATCTTAAAAGTAAGTTATATATAACTCAGCATGGCAATTTGCTCACACAACTGTTTGTTAAAACCAATATAAATTCTATTGAAGGTATAGAGTAAAGGACACAGAGGGGCCTCAATCATAAAATACCCACTGTGTAGATTATTAAATTTGTCTGACAAATTGCCAATGCCTTATGCAATGGAAACAAGCAATGCCATTTCAGTGTTCATGGAAGATGACCCTTAAAACGTGAAAAAAGTTAGACCCATTGCACATGTTACTTGGTACAGACCAATTAATTAAAAAAAAACACATTATGTTTTGCTAAAAATTGTATTATTTCCCAACATCAGTCTGGTTTCACCTCTGGGTATTCTTCAGTCAATCACTTTTAAATTTGAATTGCTTTACATTGTGGAAAAGAAATCCTAGTAGTTTTCTGTTATATAGGCAAATGTGTTGATTGGGTCTGGTATATATTCTGACTAAACCAACAGAAAACAGTATATTAGTAATTCTTTCTACCTTGGATGAAAAAAGTTCATCTGATAACAGAAAAGGCATTCAGTGTAGAATAAACATATTTAGACAGTTGGAATTTATTCTTAATAAAAGAACTTAGTTACTATTCTAGAAAGTATTTTGGACAAAATTTTCACATCGATTATGAACGTTAACTTTCACTTACTTTCAAAAGATCTTATGGATTCACCCTACTAGTAGCTCTCATCATAGTGTACCAGAAGTTTTCGCTTTCTGTTTCACAATCCTTAAATTTGATAAGTTGAGAAATTAGAAAAATATACTTCAAAATTTCTCAAACTTGACTGTTGACCGTCTACTATTTGGATTACTTCATCTCAATGCTTATCAAAAGGTAAAAAATATTTTAAGTTTACCAAATGTTATAGTAGGCAGTAAACATTTCACCTCACAGACTTAATTAGTAAATGACTCAAGTTGCAGGTTGAGTCTTAATGTGCTAGACACTAATCTTAATTGACAAGGATGCCAGGAATTCAGGGGGTTTCTACTAGTACTCCAGCTTCCTCCCCCAATAAAAATTGGATGCCATGATATAGGCTGAAAAATTGGTTAAAGTGGCATTAAACACCTTTTAGACAAACATATACATTTATGTCTTATTACCATATAATCATATAAATCACGTTAACAGAATGTATTAATTGATTCCAGTCACACATCATCTATGAGTAATTCCTTGTTATTAATGATTCTTAATCATATTGAATAGGATTAATGTTAGTTACTGTAACCTGTTTCCATTTCCTTTGAATTATTATATTTTAGAGGTATCTTAATATTTCAGTATTATAATTGTATGTAGAATTGAGTATTAAAGATATGTTACTGAATGCTTTGTAGTGACCATTTAGGAAATCCCATAGTCATGTGGTTCTGGAACTCAATGACATTAAATAAATAAATCACGATGTAAATAAAACACGGTTTTACCTCAGCCATGCATAGGATACATGTTACAGAATCAATTATGCCTTTTCTGTAAGTAAAAAAGTGATTACTTCCACGAAAAATGGTTTCATGATCAAAACCAAGTTTAGATCCATTTTTTTTAGTTATTTAGCCATAAAGTGTATGCCAAAGCAACTGCTTATTTAGTTAATAAACCCAAATTAGGATCAAATGAAACACTATATCTTTTTATTGCATTATTTTGTAACAAATTGCTACAAAAACTTCTATCTTTTATATTTCTGCTGCCCTACTTCTGATTAAGTTGTGCTGGGTTATGTTGGACTTATTCTAAATATCAACACACTATGCTTATGTAACATTTCACTTCTGGGGAAACAACAAAGACCACTTAGTATTCTATTATCATAACCCGCTGACAAGTCTAGATCTTAATTCCATAGATTACTGGTGGCTGCCGGTGACATCTAGATAAATCGAAAGATTTGTTTAGTTCTCTTGGTATTCAATATAGTCTTAACAAATTGTAAGAGGATTTGTGGTCCTGATACATTGAGGACTCTTTGAATGATTTGAAAAGATTGCAAATATATAGGTTAATAAATGGATTTGGAAAACAAGTTTACAATGTTCTCTTTACATTAAAATTGTTTGGATATTGGAACTTTATTTAAAGCTTAATACAATACTACAATGATATGAAACCATTGTATGGGCTGTTTGTTTTGTTTGTATTTTCTGTTAATGTCAGTCCGTCCAAAACTAATCGTGTCCAAGCTGTACTTTTTTATACTTTTGAGGTAGGCTTTTGATATTTGGTATGTGAGTAGATTATTTTAGGGCAATGTTGATGATGTTTGATAACTGTTAACCTCAAGGTTAGCAGGGCCCACGTAGATATGGTTATGCAAAGTAAAATAATGTCAAATGTCATTAGCTTATAGGCTGTAATTTCAATTTCATTTTTTTTTACAAACACAAAACATTGCTAAAGCCTTGTCCGTCCTAGACTTCTTTTGTTTTTGGTCATTCCTATGTATCTTTGATTCTTTTTTCTTAAAAAGTGATTGGTTTTTTTTGTTCTATCATTTTTGTCTCGCCTGCGACGAAAGTCGCTGGAGGCGAGACATATGTATGGGAATCCGGCGGCGGCTGCGGCGGCGGCGTAAACACTTGACATCTTGCTTCATATCTTTGTAAGCCCAAGCCCTAGGTCCATCAAATTTGGTCCAGAGGTAGCTTACGATGAGTACTTGCCAGTCAGTCACCTGTCACCTGACCTTGACCTCAATTTTACGGTCCAGCGACTACGTTAAAGTTTTTGGGTTACGACAGTTCCTCTATAACTACGCATGGTAGGATGACAATATTTGGTGTATGGGTTGCTGATGACTAGTAAATGACTGTCTGGTAGGGGTCACCTGACCTTGACCTCAATTTCACGGTCCAGTGACTAGGTTAAAGTTTTTGGGTTACGACAGTTCCTCTGTAACCACGCATGGTAGGATGACAATATTTGGTATATAGGTTGCTGATGACTAGTACATGACTGTCTGGTAGGTGTCACCTGACCTTGACCTCAATTTCACGGTCCAGCGACTACGTTAAAGTTTTTGGGTTACGGCAGTTCCTCTGTAACTACGCATGGTAGGATGACAATATTTGGTGTATAGGTTGCTGTTGACTAGTACATGACTGTCTGGTAGGTGTCACCTGACCTTGACCTCAATTTCACGGTCCAGCGACTACGTTAAAGTTTTTGGGTTACGACAGTTCCTCTGTAACTACACATGGTAGGATGACAATATTTGGTATATAGATTGCTGATGAATAGTACATGACTGTCTGGTAGGTGCCATTTGACCTTGACCTCAATTTCACGGTCCAATGACTACATTAAAGTTTTTAGGTTACTGCTGTTCCCCTGTAACCAAGCATGGTGGATGACAATATTTGGTATATAGGTTGCTGATGAATAGTAAATGATTGTCTGGTAGGTGTCACCTGACCTTGACCTCAATTTAACCGTTCAGTGACTACGTTAAAGTTTTTTTATTAGGACAGTTCCTCTGTAACTATGCATAGTATGGTGACAATTAATGGTATACAGGCCGCTGCTCATAATTAATGCTATTTACGTAATGCTTATGACGAAATTTATTTTCGTTACTGATGTGGAATTCAGGCGAGATGTTTTTCTGTGTCCACACTTGTGTTTTCAATTAAGCAGCTTTGATTGTCTGGCATTACTCTTTCATTGTTACTAAATTTATTTGTGGTGGACCTACATCTTGCATTTGATGTCGTAAAATTATTCTATAAATATTAGGTATATATAGGAATTATATGGATTAACAATTGGCTAACAGGTTTTAAAAAAATAAAATAATTCTACCAAAACAAGTCATTAATTGTTCCAAGAATTGACGATCAACAGGAAATACATTTCCTGAATGATGCCAATCATAGTATTGAGTAATATTGCAAATTAATTTTCTTGGAACAAAACTTGATCATACTGATTTGAACTGGTTACATGAACGATTATTCGCGTTGGCCATTAATAATAACTACTCGTTAACGTCTAATGTGGTGTATTACCAGATTAACACGATTAGATTCAGTGGAAGTGTTTGATGATAATAGTACGGTTAGGTTAGGGATAGTTGTCTTTCGAAGCACATTTGTAGGAATGACCAAACCTGTAGATATTTAGCTGCCTATCAACATGCACAGTGCATAAAGACATTGGGTTGTTAAATTCTCACATATCAGTAGTAACTT
Source organism: Limnoperna fortunei (assembly GCA_944474755.1). Lineage (NCBI taxonomy): Eukaryota > Metazoa > Mollusca > Bivalvia > Mytilida > Modiolidae > Limnoperna > Limnoperna fortunei. Next base: position 74,443,229 of record OX104111.1, read on the forward strand.
CAATTTAACATAGAAGAGTCAATTTACCCCGATTTTAAGCGCCCATGACAAAAACTTCCCTGGGTCAGTACGTCGCGCCATCCTTCTCTACGTCTGGATTGGCTTGTTGGTTCTGCACATCTTCATGATGTATAAAAATATTCTGCAAAAAGAAATGTTGTAGCCATGGGTCTGGAAACGGTCATATTTGCCGGACATGACCGAAATTTACACTAAAATGACCGACTAAGATTTGCTCAAATCGGACATCTAAAAAGTAATATTTTACATGCAATAATCATTTGTTGGATTTAATCCCTTCAATTTGTATTATAAATCAACCTTAAGGCTATTTCCTGTCGCTGACATGTGTTTATTGATCACCGTCCGGTGATTACGTAATAAGGTCAACAGGTGACAGATCTGTTTCATCCATATCGTAAACATACTATTGCAACAACATTTTGAAGCAACAGAGATTGAATATAAATTTAATATAATATACTGTTTCTATATCACATTGCTAATAAAATAAGACAACTTTACAGTACACGTGCAACATTAAAGATAAACATGTGCGGTCAAAATTGTACATTACGCAAGCGCCAATGTGACTAAACGTTACATAAATCAAGAGAAAACCAATTTGAATAAAAAAAATCATTGAAAATAATGAGAACAAAAACGACTATTTCATTTAATAACAAAAACTTGTAAAGAGCATCGATCGCAGAATAATGCACAAATTCAATTCAGTCCGAACTTGTGGCAATTTAGGTGACAATCATATGATACTCTGTCAAAAACTTGAGGTATACAGATTTTGTGATAACACTGTTAATTTTTTCAAGTCCTATTTATCAGAAAGGACTCAACAAGTAAAATTATGTAATGTTTTCTCAGAAAAGAGGAACATTGAATTTGGGGTTCCTCAGGGATCTATACTTGGACCCTTGCTGTTTGTTCTTTTTATAAATGATTTGCCCTTGTATATTAAAAATTGTACAACTGATCTATATGCAGATGACTCAACATTACATTTATCTGGGAAGAATGTTTATATGTTAGAAAAAGAAATGCAAAATGAACTTAACTCTGTTGAAGTGTGGTGCAGAGAAAATAATATGTACATAAATACCAGCAAATCAAAATGTATGTTAATTGGTACAAAACCAAAATTGTCTACAATAGAAATTCAACCAAGACTAGAAATTTTTTCAGAATTTCTTAATGTTTTGGCATTTGAAAAAATATTAGGCATTCAAATTGATGCAAATCTTATATGGAAGGAGCAAATTGATATGATATGTAAAAATATCTCATCAAGAATTTATTTATTATCACAAATAAAAAGTTTTCTGAATCTGGAAACTAAGAAAATATTCTACAATGGATACATATTACCCTTAATTGATTACTGTTGTATAATATGGGGAGGATGTAACAATGACAGCCTTGACAGAATACTAAAACTGCAAAAACGGGCAGTCAGATTAATTTTAGATACAGACCCTTTAGCCCCTTCAGCACCACTTTTTAAGCAACTGGGCATAATGACAGTACAATTAAGAATAAAATATCATAAATATTTACTTCTACATAAAACATTGAAGGGAGATGCCCCTGAATACCTTATACAAAAGTTTAATTATCTCTCGTCTAATATTCATTATGGCTTAAGAAATGTGTTAGATGGAAATCTCATGGTACCAAAACAAACTACTGAACTTTACAAAAAGTCATTTGCATATTCTGGTGCTGTTTTATGGAATGAGTTACCACCATGTTATAGAAACACTAAAAACACACAAACTTTTAAACATTGTATTAAGAAATATCTGTCCCAAGACTGATGACAGCAGTTTTTGTTGTAATATTGTTACTTCATTACCACACTCATGTTTGTATGTTATTGTCAATTTATATATTTTTGTTTATTAATTTGTAATTTTTTCATGAGGGCCTCAGGGAAGATTAGTTGTATTACTAACTGTGTAACCCTCTTTAAATAAAGTCATTATTATTATTATTATTATTATTATTATTATTATTATTACAATTTCCTATTTCCGGTTGCCAGCTGACTTCTACAGTTTTTGGGCTACAGCATTTCTTTTTGCAGAATATTTGTATACATAATGAAGATGTGCAGAACCAAAGGATTTTTTTTATTAAATTTTCATCAAATTGGAGATAGTTGTACTTTGTTGCATGTCTTATTGGGGTACATATCTTGTTCGGCTATCTTATTGCACAGCTTTATAGCTATAGTGTTTATATTTAGTAGGATATTTAAACACAGGTGTGAAGGGCCAAAGGATTTTGGCTATGATTTTCATAAAATATTCTTAAAACTACCGATAATTGGACTTCCAGATTACTTTGATAAGGGTACATGTCTTGTCTGGCTATATTCTCCTTCATCTTTGGGACTATAGTGTTTGTATTTACTTGGTTATTTGAATACACTGGAGGTTTAAGCTAGACCAAAGGACTTTGATTTTCGTGAACAACACACCCTGGAGGCATTATTTGTGTCTTACTGGCACACTTACTTTCTAAGAAACATTGCCACTTGCATATCAACCTTTAATTCTCAGCTGGGGCATACTTTCATCTAGTTTAGTTTGGTTTTCCTTGAAAAGTTTTGAAATTCATACAAAGATGTTATCAATAATTATAATCACAGTACAGATCCATTTGGAAACCATAGACGCAGCGTCAATAAGTTTGAAAAATATATTTTGTACATTTGAAAAATAACTACTTATGATATAAAAGATGAACTAAATCAGATCATTTTAAGTATAATTTCTATAATTACATCAATATATAATTGTGTAAGAAGTTGTATTGTTTGTTTGTTTGATGGTGTTTAACGCCACTTTCAGCTATATCATGGCGTCCAGTTTTTATTGGGAGAGGAAGCCGGAGTACCCGGAGAAAACCCCTGACCTGCGGTAGGAAAACTGGCAATACTTGTCAATTAAGATTGGAGTCGAGTACACCCTGCCTGCAGTGAGAATCGAACCCGCAATCTCAGTGTTGACAGACCACGTGATCAACAGTAGACGAACTACCTTGACCACTCGGCCACCGAGGCCCCATAAGAAGTTGTATTCCACATGGTGTCCATCACTAATCAAAAGAAGCTTGTCAGAGATAGCAGTAGAATTCCATTACTGGTGCATAAAACTTACAATGTCCGATATTCTCAAATTAACTCTATATTGTTCTATTATTATTTGCTAAGAACTAAATCTTTTAAGAATTATTTCAGCAATTATTTGGCATAGTTTTGTGTATTATATCCCTTGAATGCCTTTCTGTTTGAATTAAAGTTAATCAAAACTAAAAGAACCTGTCTTTGAAATATAGAAAATAGATTTTAATAATGCAATATATTAAATACTTTAGATCAGACTAGATATTACGTTTTTATTAGTTGTTTCATAGTAGTTAAGTTATAATTTATTTGTCTGGTTTTTGTTTATTGGTAATAAGAAACAACGCCAAGAGCTTATCATATGGGATAATTTCAGGTAAAATATCAGCTGGATTATAATTAATAGGATCTTATACAAATTTGGTATTTTTGATGCTGGATCTTTTACATTGTTTTAACTATAACATTGTTTATAATGTCGTGTTCTCTTGTCAAACATAAAAGTCGCTTTACATATATCATCAGTTTACTCTTCATTTAATCCTTCTGAATATTTTATGGAGTGATCCAAAAATGTATCTAGTGTAACATTGTTAGTAAAAGGGGGATTCTTCGTGGTAAAAAAACTAGTTTATCTATGACATCTATATGTCAACTTATTAACGTGATAAGCATGCATTCACATGTGCGACTTTACCTATAGGTCCGTCACTTCTTGATAAGCATACACCTGTGTTTCTGTATCTGTAGCTGATGCACTTTTAGGAAAATATTAACAATATTATAGCCTTATGTATGTGTCTGCAATATGGTATCGGTTCTGGTCTTTGCTTTTGGTATGATATCTGCGAGTCCGTCATTAAGTCTTGGCTTTGCTAAGAAATATGACCTGCATATATAACAGTTGTTATCTTCTGTTTACGATATAAATGTCCTCAAGCATGATTTAGAATGACGAAATGTTTGTAACAACCTAGAAAAATCATGGCAAACATCACATAGCTATTAATTTTTGCATTAAGTGGGTTTTTTTACGAAAGTAATCAGGAATCTAAAAATCATAGTTAAACTAGTAGGAGTAAGCAACAATGAACTACTGCAACCTTGTCTTTACCCTTTTTAGATCAGAATTCTCAGTTCTACACTCTGATGACTCACATAGTCATTGCCAACATAAATTATCATAAGCAATTATATTTTCATTCATGTATTGTGTGGAATTGATATTGCTAGTTAACTGCAGTTAAGTTAAATAATGCTCAAGAGCTATTGATTGATATCTCCAGCGGGAACTCAGAGGTACAAAAAGTTGTTTCTTTAAATGCTGTCTTCAGCTGATATGAAATTATATGAACAAAAATTACAATAAAGTTGTATCTACTCAACACAAAAGAGCCCACATGCATTTTGAATCGTGGTTTTTAATAGATTGACTAGTGATGGAACAAACTATTCACTTTTCACGTTTTCAACTTAATAATATATAAAACCAATTTCGACCTTGACAATGTAAGAACATTATACATTTAAATGGTCGATACAGTTATGTTAAAATTTAACAGTTTGTTAAAAGCTTTGATATGTTAGGCAAATGTACTGTTAGTTTTTCAATTAGCGTATGTTTATATATAAAACAGTTTTACATTACTTTTGAAATCTCAAACTATGTCTGGATTTTGTATGATAAGCTGTGGTGTATAACCAGTTCAGAATGATAAGCGAGTTTGATAACTAATGTTTCAACTGGGTAAATAATATATGTATTTAAAGCAGCAGTCGTTTATATGAGCGTATGTCAACAATTTGGATTGTTTTAGGTTCCATTATACCACAATACAACACAATAACCATTTTAGTAACTTGAAATGTTTTAATTTGTTACTTGACGTACATTAACATTACAATAGTATTGTATGAAATTATTTTAAAAGACCAAATGCAACCTCAAATTTAAAGGGTTACATAGTTTCAGATTTTGCCAATAAATAGTTTTTTTCTAATCCCTACGATAGATAATTTTATCAGATTTTGATGCAATGGTTATAATATATAAATTGTTTTTAATTTAAAATTTGTTTTATGTTTTTTTTTTGTATCTGGTTAGATCCAGTTTAACCAGTTTGAACGTCTATAATCTTTCCTAATATTGAGGTTCCTACTGTTTCAACCTTCAGCAAAAAACTACAGTATATTCTTTTTTATATTGCTGATCTGTTTTGTTTTGGCAGTGTATAAATAGAAGAAACATACACTGAAACTTTAATTCTTACAACAAATTCAACACACGAGTACAAAATGGACAGGATTGATTGACCTAAAGCACATTATGTTGAAATAGAACACAAATTTCAGTAAATGAGTAAATAACCCTTTGGCAGCAGTGGCCCGTGTCTCGAATGTTAACTAAATATGACAAATCTGAAAGAGTATTTAGGGTGCAAATAAGGCACATTTGTGTTTTCGTATTTTGCTTTATATGTATGTGTATGTTAAATTAACACGTGTATTGTCTTGTCAGAATAATATATCACTGAAATTATTGTTATTTATTTAGTGCTGTCACGAATTATTATAACACTAAGTTTTGACATATTTACATCATAACAGTAAAAGTAATGTACAGTTAAACATTGCTGCTTTGCAACATGTTGTAGTGGTGATTGACCAACAGTGTGTGTAATCATCTTAATTTTATTCTACAACATTTCAGCTTTAGTAATAATGTAATGTTGTATACATTTTATGTGCTATTACTTATTGTTTAGATTAGGTCTTCATTTTTGAGTAAATTGCCGCAAAATTGTGGTCCTAAACCAATGTGTGTGCACCGCGAGGTTCTATGGCTGCTTGCACAGGCCTTACCGAAGGGTAGTCGTGTTTAAGTTTTTTAGTGGTGTACTTATTAATGAAACATCTGATAGCAATTTCCTTAAACAAAGTTGATGTTTATCAGAGCTGCAATAACATTTCAGAACTGAAAGATTAGGGGAAACGGATGACAAGCTAGTGTGTCAATATTGCAAACATGCCTTAATTAAATTGATTTTGGCTTAAACTTAAATAACTTATGTCATATAAATGGAGGTAATGATAAAATACCGAACACCAAGGAAACTTTCTAAAAGACAATCCACAAATCAAAAGAACGTTATGCAAACATTTAGTCAATCAAAATGTATTAAAATTGAAAGTTGTTTTTATTCCACTAGAAACAATTGGAGGAATGTGAATTGGGTGGTTTGAGTTTTTGGTGCTAATCAAGTATTCAACATGGCTGTCAGGCTCATTAATGCGTTGACGGTTTCCAAATGATTACTAAAAACACGTCAAAAGATTTTGAAAATTGAACATCTGTTAAGTACTATCAAAATGAAGATAAAGTTAAATTTTCACCATAATCCCTTTTGTTGTTTTTGAGTAAAAAATTGTCAAAATGTTTTTAACACCAACTGTTTTTCTGCAACTTAGTATAAAGCAAGAATAGCTCATTAACAAACCGTACTGTAGATGAAGAACTATCTCTGTGCTTACATTTTCGGATTTACAAACATTTATCATACAAATTTCCAGTCCTTTCATTAAATAATAAGATATAAAGCACTATTGTTTGGAAATAATTTTTTTCATATGAAATAAATACGTATCAACAATATTAAAGCTGCTACAACAGTTAAGACGTCTTTGATTGCAACAGTACATATCAAAATATTTCAGATATTTGAGTAAAATGATACCCCAATTAATGCCCTATTTCATAGACGTGTATTATTATATGTCCCATACTAGTGCAAGATCTAAACTGCAGTCGCTGTAGTAGTTGGACCTCTTCGCAGGGGACTCTTCTCGCAGTCACCAAGTAGGAATCGTCGATAGGCAGTTCGAAAGTTATGATCCATTACTGTATAAACTATAGGATTAGAACAATATAAAATCCATCCAAGTATAGTTGTCCACAAGTGATGTATTGGTTTGGAGAAGTTTCTGTCGTACACGTTTACAATAAAGTAAGGAAAGGTTCCAATAAAAAATACCGCGAAAATACACAACATCATGCTAGACAGACGTAATGCTTTCCTCTGTCCATTCCATTTGTTTACCCTTTTTGAACTTCTATAAGCAACACATCCTATCCTAGCATAACAAAATGTTATAAATACACACGGGACAATAAAGCCTAATGTGACTGTTACAATCCTGTTTGATTGGTCGACTTGCTGTTCAAATGTGCACGCTAAGATATCGGGAACAAAAGTAAATGATCCCCATATTCTGAATGAGGGAGGAACAGTGAAAACTATGGGGAGTAACCATCCAATGGCTATTGTTATAACTAATGGCTTTATCTGCGAAAGTTTTTTATACTCGGCAATATGCACAACGTTCAGATATCTATATAATGCTATTATTCCTAGATGTATCACAATGACACCAACTAGTGTATAACGAATCGCTCCTGCGGCACTACAAAACTCCTGTGGAATCTCCTGGCTTTGACGATGGAATATAACTGCTTGTAACGGCAGGATTAAACAACAGTATAAAAATCCAGCGAAACTTAAACTTCCGATCAAAATGCAGTTGATATTACTCCTTAGATTAGAAAAACAAATAGCAAGAACTGTTATTATATTACCGAGACTTCCAATCACACACAGCACTATAGCTATAATTTCTAATGTCAGTAAAGTTCCCCTTTGGCTGCACCACCATTCATTGCACTCATCTGTTTCATTCATAGCTATCTCGTTATATAAAAAAATGTCTTAAGCCCGTAAAAAAGTTTGTCAGTGATAGTCCCTATAGCTGTAATAAAGGGCAACCTTTCTTGAATGCGATATTTAAATTCTTGTTTATGACTTGTAAATAAATAAATCTCATCGTAGGTAAACACAATTACTTCCGAACAAACAGTTCATACTACAAAATAAACGTCTCTCATTCGATATAATACGCACTGTCGAAAATTGTCAAATGCTGATTATGACCAAAACATTTCACATATACAAATGAATATCACCTTTCATCACACTCTATGGATCGTAAAATTACTTTTTTTTAAATTTCCAATAAATGGAACTTTATCCGAAATAAGGATATTTCTTTATGATCATCAGCACAGTCTTTGTTTTTTAAATGTCAATTAATTCGCACTGCGTTGATCTCTAGTTCCTAGAATAGAAAAGTCAAATAATAATAAGAATTTTCTTCATTTATATATGACGAAAAATGATGGCTGAAATTACCCTCATCAGTTATTAAATGAACTGCATCCATTTATATTTTTTTACAACCCTATTTCCGATAATTCCATCATTCATGTTCTGTCACGATTTTTATGTATAAACTTAACTGAAGAAAGACCGTAGATTATAAAGAGGCTAAGAATATTCCACTTGTGATTAATATTAGAGTTCATCTGTAATGACGACAAGATTACAAATTACAGTAGAATATCGTACCTTATCAGTTGAAATATCGTATTTAAGATATTTAGAAGCTGATTAATTAACCATTTATAGTAGGGCACCAAAGAATATCAGAAAAACGATATTTTCATTATTAAATTTTGAATTGTAAATAATTTCTCATCTGTCATCTTGTCAAGCTTTATGTTGAAGACAATGTATTAATCTTATTTAAGAGAGTAAATTCAGTTTTCCTAATTTATTCCACGCTACTTTTGTAATTAAGATGGCACTTGGAGATTGCATGATGGTAATAAACAATATCTACCTGCTACTGTTTCAAAGCGGTGGATCGTTAAATATGATTGATAGTTTGTTCTTATGTCCTACGGTGATAATGAAGCAAGGTATAAAACATTTATCAATAGCGTATAGTGAAATTTTTCAATAAAATTAAGAAATCGGAATGTCTGCTCAGGATGTAAATGTCTCTATGATGCCTAATCACAGGAAACTTTCTGATTGTACTTTTATGGATGCAGACCAAGCGAACGGATACTGGTTATATAAAATTGCTTTTGAAACATCCGTTTCTTTTTGTTCTAACACCTCTAGACAGACGGAAGGTTAGAAATCAACATGATATAACAAGGTCTATTATTTGTTTATAAATTTCATCTCAAATAAAAAAAACATATATAACATGAAAATTATAATGTATTAAATGAGACAGTAAGTAGGGATTCACATTATTTGACATCTAGAGCTGTCCTGCGCCTCCCGGGATGGGGAATAAAGGAAGCCCTTTTCGTTAGAAAATTGGTAGGTTATAATATTGAGAGCAAAGGTACGGAACTTTTCATCATGTTTGTGAGGGCTATACAAAATCCTTTGTCGATAAGAGTAATCGCTATGTTTACTGCAAAATTAGCCGTCCCTACTTAACTTTCCATAATTGTCTAGTGGCAATTAAACTTTACCCTTAACCAGTTCATCCCACTTTTTTGTGATATATTGTTTGTTAACTTTTTGTAGTTGCAATACTGCTGCCTCAACCTTAAGTAACCATTTTTTCTTATTTAAGTAACAATTCATCAAGCAGTTATTTATGTGCCCATATAGTCCGACATTCAAAACATGATTTGTCTTCATCACAAAACAAATTGTTATTGTGGCAATTTCCGTTGGTTAATGGAAGAAAACAGAGAAAAGTTAAATAAGACTAATACGTTTTTTAAATAAACACCAATGCATAAACGTTAGAAAAAATAACGTTTAAAAAACAATCAACATTGATAATTAAAGTAATGTAACTTGAACTTTAGCTTTATCTTATTCCATTAAACTGCTTGTCATGTGACCTTTTTTCTACCGTAAGCGAGTAATAATGGAAATCTGTGTTGGCTACGGTTCTTTTTATGATTATCATTGTCATACTATGTATGTAACGCTGTACATATCATGGGGTAGGTTTTTACTTTACTGGTTACAAATGTTCATAGGCACAACTAAGATTTGGGTATTTTTTTTAGCGGCTATAGGTGTAAAAAGTAAATTAAACATTAGTGACGTGAACTGGAAATTGATAATATAGTAACCAAATGCAATTAAAAAAGACTACTTTATATGTGATGACCATGTTAAAAATAAATATGATATTTGAAATATGATTTTTTGAGTGACAAGACAAAATAGGGTAGAAACCGAAATAAACAAGAATAGGGAACTATAGAACGGATTCACACAAAGACACAGCACGCACAGACAAAACCAAACAACATCAACCGTCAGGAATCCTAATCGCCAAAAAAAGATATGGTTGTACTTATAGATGCTCCGAACAAGTAAAAAGTGTTGTCCTTAATTTAACACCTGTGGAGTTACTTTCAAGGAAAAAGTCATATTCAGAAAAGAGAAAGTATTACGATTTTTTTCAGTCAATGTCTGAACACTTTGGAAGATTAATTTTTCATGGTGACGGCCACTTTTTCGTTGATTTTGGTTTCTTCTTGTGTTTTTGCCTTGCCCATTAGTTTCGATTCTTGTTGACTGGTATTCTTTACTTGTTTCTGTAGGTACAACAAATTCCCTCTTCAGAAGTAAATTAATTGCAGAGTGCGGTCTAAAAAATCGGTTTGGTTTGGTTTAAATGGTGTTTTAACGACACTTGTTGAAATTTTTCATACAAAAACATATACGGTCGAAGAGAGGTCAGTAGTGTCGAGGAAACAAAAACGTCTGTTTTCATTTTCCTATATTATGAAGAATGTTAATATATTAAAAAGAAAAATGTAGTGGGATGTCAGCGTAATAGAACTTAAATACTGAAACATTCTCACTGTTGACTTGAATAGTTATATTTCAAGAAAAAAAATTATACATGAATAAAACCCAGACTCTTCTATACCAATACAGGCCTTTGTCAGTAGATATTTAGCGAAAAGTCAATATATTTAAAGACAGTGTATCTTAACACTCAAGAGTTTTTGTTTGCTGCTAAGAGTAAGGAATTGAAAAGAAAAGTAAAAATAATAAAAGCGCGAATATAAGTAAAAGTCTATATTTTTGTAAACATACGTTCAGTCACTGTCAAATAAACGTATTGTTACGTTTTCCGACAATTGACCTACAATGTGTCCCGATTCGCCTTCGGAGTCTTTGGCTGATCTAAGACAGACATCAGAAAGCGACCTGTAATAATCTATACTTATTAGAATTAATTAAACTCACAGTGATTAAACTATCGGAGTTTTCAGGGGTGATTGATGATGCTGATTTGACCATGTATTTTTCTTATCTATTTTTTTGTGTGTCTTAGCACAGCTGAATCAATAAAGATGATTATATCAGGGTGCGCATAGTTTCTTAAATAGCAGTATTTCAGAGTTATTTAGCAACCTTCATCCAGTTTAATTTGCCGTTTTGCAATAATAACAGGGCAATAATTAATTTCGCACACACTGTTATAACTACTGTTATTAATACCAACGCCTTATATGAGACCCATATTGTACTCGACTAAAATTAATTAAGATTTATTCGTTCAGCTATCGGAAATCACTTGTGACTTTGAAAGGTTTTATCTGTTACAAAAAGCTGATGTGGATGAATACTTCTTTAAATTGTAATTTGCATAGTTAGGCCACGAACTAATCTATAGCTATAATCACTCGCATAAATGTTCATTTATTTAGTGCCAAGGAAAATCTTTTGTTTACTTTGGCGGTTCTGCTATATTAGAATCAAATTTTGTCAAAATGTAAATAACATAAGAATAAAGTCCTTGTTACATAACCGTCTAAGTAGGTAATCTCATCTTCCTAAACAAATATACTACACCCTATTACTAGTAAGTGCTTTTTTGTTTCAGTTTCAAATTTTTTTTCTGATAAGTCTATTTATTGTTTTAACAATTCTATTTGATATCACCCATTGCTTATTTGACTCGCAGAGCATTACTCAATTTATAAAGAATTATTATGGACTTGACATTAGAAAAATGCAGTTCTTCTGCAAATGTTTCTTAATATAATACACGCAACTTAATTAAGTTAATCAAGTTTGCAATTCAAAAGATCAATAAAACGAAATCTATTAGTTTATTGAATCCGAATTATAGTTATGTTTATAAAAGTTATGTTTATTGCTATTGATTGATTGGATATTTGCTTACGTCCGGCGAGCAGTATTTCAGTTAATTTCCGGACGAGAACCGTTAACAAACAATATAACAACGGACAAAAAGGGTGGGACATAGGGAACACAATTTTTACTGCCATTAGAAAAATGGAGTATTGGGAAGGGGTGGAAAAGTTAACATTTAGTTGCTACAATAAGCCTATACTCTTTTTCGGTATACAAAAGCGGTTTTCATAGTGCAAGGAGCGTGGCACGTTATCCATTGTGGTCTCCGATCAGGCTTTCTGTATTAATACCTAACAACCCCCAAAATAGAAGACATCTCCTATCCGCAACATGGGGACGCGCTAGCCAGCTCTACAGGTCGAGCACTGTTAACTTTCGCAGAATGGTCCAGATTCATTACTATTTAAATACATAAATACATTCTCAGCATAAACAACAACTGAAAATCATATGTTTAACTGGTCAACTTACAGTTCAATAACCCTGTACCCATTTTTGTGAACTTAGAGTGAACAGTTATTTGTCTGAACGAAAACCATTTTGGAAGTATACAAAAATAAATCGCATAGTCGAAATTGCACAAAACTTTCCTAAGATCGTTTGTTTGTTTACTTTTCTCAAAATATTTTCATGAATGACTAAAAACTAGAAATCGGGGCTAATTTCGCCACAAACAGGTATGTAAAAATTTATAACGTAAGATTTTGGACTTGAATGCTGTTTGCCAAATATTTACTCATACGCTATTTTTATAATAGAACAGCCATGTAAGTTTTCAACATTGGATTATTTCATTAAATGGTCATTGACTTATTAAGTCAGCATTATTGTAACCTTGTTTTCTAAGTTGTTTCACCTGTACGTTATCAGTGTGTGTTTATAGGGTTGTTGTAATTTAGTGTTTGTTCGTAACGTTTGTGTTAGCTATAAATATATCTGTGTAATTTCATGCGTGTCTTTTTTGTTCTTTTGATTGTCGTTTGGTATCTTCCGGTTTACTTTTTTTTCTTAATCGATTACTGATTTAACTGCATAAGGCTTTTACTGGAACTAAATAGGATTTCTTACAATGAACTTTTTTTCAGTTTAAATGTGTTCAGTGATAAAGTGGTGATTCCTCTGGATGACTACCATGAAGTCAACTTCCTTCAACTTATAAGGAGCAATCAGAAATCAATTGAAACTGAAGTAAGGTTTTAACTAAATTAACGGAAAATTCTGAAATATATGGGTCTACAAAGATAATTTTCTGACTTTGAATTGTTTTTTTAAGTTTATGAAACTGATGAAACGTCTAACGCAGTATACCTTTTAATCGTATGAAAAACCAGGAACAGTCTATACTAATATACAATGTCCCTCAAAAACAAAGACTTCTTTAATATTTAAAGCTCACAATCACAAGTTTGCACTAAAAGATACATTTTAATGGATTATTTTATTGTGATTTTCTCTGTCTATTATTAAAGGTTTTTCTTCCTATCATGACAGAATGATCATTACAAACTATTTAATGAGTCGGGGGTATATAGTGGTCCTCATGTCCGTCCGTCCGTCCGTCCGTCCGTCCGTTCGTCCGTCCACATTTGGTTTCCGGATGATAATTCAAAAAGTTTACATCCGATTTGAATGAAACTTTAGGATATTGTTATATATCAGGTTGGTAAGAAGCCTATTGATTTTGGGGGAAATCCGTCAAATTTCAAGGTCACAGTCCACGAAAAACGTTAGAAATTTTAACAAAAAAGTTGTTTCCGGACAATAACTCAAAAAGTTTACATCCGATTTGAATGCAACTTTGGGATATTGTCATATATCAGGTTGGTAAGATGGCTATCGATTTTGGGGGAAATCCGTCAAATTTCAAGGTCACAGTCCACGAAAAACGTTAGAAATTTTAGCATAAAAGTTGTTTCCGGACAATAACTCAAAAAGTTTGCATCCGATTTGAATGAAACGTTGGGATATTGTTATATATCAGGTTGGTAAGAAGCCTATCGATTTTGGGGAAAATCCGTCAAATTTCAAGGTCACAGTCCACGAAAAACGTTAGAAATTTTAACAAAAAAGTTGTTTCCGGACAATAAATCAAAAAGTTTACATCCGATTTGAATGAAACTTTAGGGTATTGTCATATATCAGGTTGGTAATAAGCCTATCGATTTTGGGGGAAATCCGTCAAATTTCAAGGTCACAGTCCACGAAAAACGTTAGAAATTTTAACATAAAAGTTGTTTCCGGACAATAACTCAAAAAGTTTGCATCCGATTTGAATGAAACTTTGGGATATTGTTATATATCAGGTTGGTAAAAAGCCTTTTGATTTGGGGGGAAATCCATCAAATTTCAAGGTCGCAGTCCACGAAAAACGTTAGAAATTTTCACAAAAGCGGGGGTATCAGCGATCGCTAGATCGAATTTGTCTAGTTCTTCTTATCATACAGAATGATCATTTCATGCAAACGTTTGTGTGTCAAATTTAAATTAATGAATGTAGCTGTTGTCGCAAGTTAGTTGTACTGTAAAACTGATACACAGATGTTCACATATTACAAACCTAATGTTTTAACCTGGTTTCCCTTATTAAACCGCAATAACTATGTTATACCCTAACATGGGAAGTCTGTATTATACAGATAGGCTCACTTCAGTGCAGACCTATATATCATGGATTCATTCATTGAAGTAGTCATTGTCTAAATTAACTGCCCTGAAATTTCGAAAATGATTTAAATTCAAAGGGGTTTTTTTACATGGTGTAGATGGTTTAAGCTGGAATTAGTTAGTTGGTAAAATTATTTGGATTTTAAAACTTGAGCGCCGTCTTCTGTTCCCATGTTAAAAGAATGACACGCATTTCTTACATTAATTGAGTGTTGTTATATGAAGGTCCCAAAAGCTATCCTATGTTTTAATGGTCTGAGTCTATATTATTTGTTGTATTCAGACTAATTGACATACACCAGTACTGGTCAGAAAGTTGTTCTACCCAATTTGTAATTCTCGCAATCTAATAAATTTGAGGCCAATACACAGTAGTTGTCAGACATCTTATTTAATCGTGTCCTTACCAGTAGCATTAGTGTAGCACAAAAAAAATGTTCGGCTACATGAACTACTCGCTTAACAACACTTTTATACTTTGTACACATGTAAGTGTTGTGACTATTTGAACGTTTTGTCCAATCCAACAAAAACAGTTTTGTTAACTTAAATTGGTTAGCTATTTGATGACCGGATACTATTTTCAGACAGAGACCAAGATATTTTTACGAGGTCAGGCTCTGGAAAACATGGGTTTAGACCAAACGGAAAAGATTCTGTTTGTCTATGTTTACTCAGAAAATAAAGAGAAAGTTGAAAACGCTGTTTTGAAGGTTAGTTGCTTAATAGCATATCTAAACTAATTTCTAAAAATATTCGGAAATTGAATTGTTCTGATCCAGATAATTATGATGGACAGAATATATTGTTTGTTTGTTTGAATAATGTTTACGGCCACTTTCAGCAATTTTTCAGCCATATCAAAGTGTCCAGTTTTTATTGGGGAGGAAGCCGAAATGGCCAGAGAAAACGACTTACAATCCTTGTCAATAAAGATTTTAGTGGAGTACACCCTGCCGCAGTGAACTTCGAACCGCAACCTCAGTGGTGACAGTCCACATGATCATCTACCACTTACAGTAACATCTCGGCCACCGAGGCCCGAAAATATAGAAATATCGAACGACAGTGTATACATCAGCATCTATCATTTCTTTGAAGAAAAACATTATTTAACAACTTCATATAAATGATATTAAAACATCATCTCTGAATAGGAAAATTACAACAGTTGTTACCGATAAAACAACAGGTGCTAGAGATTACAATTATTATATGCAATCTGAAACGTCAGTTGACATTGTATACTGATTTTGATATGTTGCTAACTGTATAATATGTTGATGAAGAGACCATTAAGTATGGTTAACAAAATTAAGTATAAAAGTGAATATCCTTAGCATTTTATTCACAAACTAAATCATTTCACTCGTTTTAGATAAATGAAATAAAAGACAGAGAAATTGCCAAATTGAATAGGAACACCACAACAGTGGTTACAAATAAAAAAACAACAAGTGCTAGGGATTCCAGGTAATTTATGCAATTTTAAACGTCAGTTAACAGTATGTTCTAATATTTATTGTGTAGCTGCGCGTGTTTGATAGAAACTTTTTATCTAGGAGAAAAACAATACTTTTGGTATATTTTCTCTTGGTATAGATACCGTTTAGTTTTTGGGGATGTATTTATTAAGAAACAGTAAAATATATAAAGAAAAAAGAAAGACAACTGATTGGTAACCAAAAATCGAAAACCTTACGACAATGACACAGTCCGAATTTAGACAACTATATACGACAGAAACAAGAACAAAAAACCAGTACCCATAAATATAAGGGCGCGAGTCAGTAGTACCTCTCGCTAATAAGACACCCTTCGAGTTATCGTTATGTTCAGGAAAAAGGTCATGTTTAGGAAAACCTACTTATAGATAGATGTATTTTTTATAACTCAACTAAATCGTGCTTTTGGTCATGGAACTTCTAAATTCGACATCAACATAGGTATCTGTCGGTCAACAGCAGCGTCCGGTTTAGAAATCAAAATATCTATGGCAAGACCAAGCATTACGTATGAGTTGTAAAAACACTATACGCTGGAGTTGATGGAATTTTGATATTATTGAACGTGAAGTTGACAATAGATAATGTGAAGTCATCACACATGTCATAAGGTTATAATGTAGTTTTCCTCTTTAGTCTTTTTCAAAACGGTTGCTTTTTATACCATAATGAATTATATGGTAGCTAGTTCATCAACCTGGTGTTTAGAAGGTTCGTGTTGTTTGTTTATCTTCAGTTGTTTGTGGTTTTTTTAATGATTACTGTCTATCGGGGACGTTAAAAAAACTTTGTAGTATAATATTTTTATATATACAAAGGTATTTCAACTAAGCAAACATTTCAAAAGTCAATTAATCGGTAAAACACTAATACAAAAAAATTACAAAATTTTAACAACACATAAATAAAAGTAACATATAGAACAAATTAGAGGACCTAAAATACTGGCTTGCAACAGGAAAATAAAACAGTAAGGTTTTTTCATACATTATATCCGCGTCACTAGTTTTACTGTGGATAGAAAATTCTTAATATTGGCTTTAGTAAAAAAAGCCCACAAACTGACGTATTATTGGTTTTTTTCCAAGTCCAAGATTCGGCTGAAGTTTAGCACTTTGGATTGAAATGTCGAGCAATGAATCAATCATTTAATGCAACTGTTTTCTTGAGACTAATTAAACTAAAACTGTATATGTAAATATATACATACCTTGTAAGTAAATCGGTCAGTACAGATTAATTGAAACTGCCTTATATCAACTGTAATCCTTAATTTTATATATCACTATACGGCTTTGAACATTACAGAAAAATCAATCTGTACTACAACACCAGTAAGTATATATTAAACAATAATCAGCTGCGCATTTTAATATCCAATACATCCCTACCTAAGGCCAGTAATACACTAAAATTTAAACTAATGTTATAAATCCAATGCTATAAGATACCAGATGAGAAAGACTCAAGTTACCAAAAAAATCTCATTGGTATAAAATATTTGCATCAGGTCTGAAACTGTTGATATTCTTTAAAATCAATGATCTTTAAATCTAGCTCGGTATCATAAAGAAAAATCTACCATGAAGCCAAAAAAAAAACTTCAGCCTGGTGCGTATAAGAACATTCATCCACATAGTAAATTAAACTTATGAATTGTAAGAAACATCTTTGTTACAAATTCCTGCTATCGTTTTAATTTTGCTTTCTTATTTGATCGTTCCAGACTGAAACTTATATTTCGCGACGTCTGTATCAGTCTTTAATCACTCTTAGAAAAGTATGTAACGTGTTGTTGGTCAAACATATAACAGCTAGGTTGTTTTAGTCCAAACATAATTTCTTGTTTAAATTTATGCAAAGTACCGTTTTCGGAAACTGGTATGTAAAAGTTGTATTTAAGTTTGATTGTATGGTAATAAACTGCAGTTGTACGTTTGTGACCGGTATGATTTTGTAGATTTATTGTGTGACTTATAGTTAGGAACCATTTGAACATTTCGAAACTTACATTAATTGTTCTAGTTCTTGACCGTAATCAAATCGCACTGCAGTAATTGAACTAGATAGCTCAGAAATCGGTAAGATTTAATACCAATATTTACAGCAAATGGTTTACACGTATATGGTGTTCACACTTCATTTCGACCTAATATTTTTATGTACGATAGAATGATAGCAGCTAAATGCATGATGTCATTTATTGGCAGGGTTGCGCTCTACAGCTACAGCATTGTCAATTTATCTATATATCTGTCTTACATTTGTCTATATCAAGATATATGCTTCATTATTTTTTATGAACTTCACTGTTGTATGAAAAACGGCTATAATTAATATAGCATGATATGTTTTGATAATCATATTGCAGATTGATTTTTCCCCCTGGATATTTTACTTTTCAGACTGTAACTCAAGAAAGCTTTTTTCAGATTTATTGAAAATTTGGGACATTACTGATATTGAAAGATGTTATAACATTTGCATTAAGTAATATGAAGCCCTAGTTCTTTTCTTCAGACGGGCGTATTATGGGCGTCTGGTGCAGCTGTTTATTTTCATATTTCTTCTAATTATGAAATTTATATTATTCTCATTTCAAAATGGAATTAACCTTATGAAACACTTTAAAAGCTTCTGAAAACCTAAGGCAATAAATAAACAATTGCGTTTTTACAAGTGTTTGGACATTTGCGTTTGCTTGTCATAAATATCAACAATGCAGGATAACTTTAGCGGACATTACAATTATATACAAATCGCTGCAAGAAGGGATCTGGTGATAAAATTCGTAATCAGTCTTTTGAGGCGAATAAAACGCATAATGGTCGCACCATACAGGGAAAGGAAAACAAAGTGCGAAACGAGGCATTAACAACGTCATATAACGAGAATATATTAGTTGACGTATTACTTGACGTGCTGTAGTCCGGTCTAGGACCCGCTGCAACGGACAAGAACATAGCAACTAGACAATTAAATAACAAGGAACGTTTGAATTTCAATGCAAACGTAAGCTAGCGCATCTAGCGGGCGCCTTTTTCCGTTCCATGTTTAGAGCTTTTTCACCGGAATAGAATAACGTCTTCTGAACAATAGCGCACTTACCGAAGGGGACACGAAATGCACGCGGACTAACTGATTGAATTTTTCTTCTCCGTAAAACAATTTAAATATTAATAATTTGTATTCATTATTATAAGTAAGACATGAATTAAAATTTTAAAGTCTGTTTTACAATATTTTTTTATTATTTATTTAAATTTTCTTCTAAAAAATACCTAACTTACATGTAGGCTTAATTCTGCTTTAGTAATGTTCAGCATAAATCATATACCAACTACTGTGCCCACCATGGTATTACAACAGACTTAAGTTTTATATGCTTGCAACATATGCTTGTATTACATGGATTAAACGTGCATTGAAACGACTAATAATACAATTGTTCGGTGTAATTAATGCTATTTTATTCGCATTTAGTATTTTTTCTGATGTAATAGCGTCATGTAGAGACGAAGTTTTCTTTCATTTTTTTTAAATAAGAGATAAGGCGCAAAGTCATTTGTTCTTAGTACCCTTGTGTTATGTAATTATCTTTTTTTAAGATTGTGGTACATCTGGTCTCCTTTAACAAAACCGTTATTGTTGTTTTTACTAGAGAATTAAATTTCTAATTATAAAGGCATTAAAACTCAGTTTAGTTTGTTTTGATCGATCACCATATGGTTTTCTCTACATGATAGATCAGTTATAATTAATTGTCCGTGATTCAGTTGATGGTTGGCAAGTTTTATTGATTTTTAATGTATCTTTCTTTATGATTTTCATAATGCATTAAATATATTACTTAAATACATATGCACCTAGTACGAAATAAGGTTCGTTGTAGGATTTGATGTTATTTCATTTTGTATAATGTAATTCATAGTGTATGTTTGATTTCAATTGCTATTTATTAAAGTTTACCGTCCAGAAAGTTTCCAAAGTTGTGTCTTTATAGTGGGACTGGTATCCTTTGCGGAATTAGATAGTCTTTAATGGAATTTATGCGCTATATCAACATAAAGGGGCTTTGAGGTATTTTAAGATAAAAAGCCCTATAAAATGAGTTTAATTTCTAGTGGTTTCAGTTTCATTCTAGTAATTTAGTGGTCGAGTACTTAAATTCTTGCTTTTTTATTCCCCACAACATCTATGTAAATTGGTATTCCATGAATAATAAAAGAATCTACAGTAGTATGTATAGTAAAAAGTTACAAATAATTCTATCTATGAAGCCAAAAAAAATGAATTTAGCAAACATTGTTTTCATATCTTTGTAAGCTTAACCTAAGGTTCGTTATATTTGGTCCAATGATACTTGTCAGTAAGTACCAGTTACGTGACTGACCTCTTACTTACTTAAATTCTACGTTGAAGTAATTGAATTATGTTAGTTCATCAGTATCCATGCATGTTATGATGACAATATTTCGTATCTATGCACCTGGAAACCGTTTAGCACTTCTATTTTTTTTCAAGTCTTACATATTCGAACACCTTAGGACTAATATTGGACTGCCATTCGTGTTTGTCTCGCCTGTGTCGAGAGTCGCTGGAGGTGAGACAAAAATATGGTAATCTGGCGGCGGCGGCGGCGTCAACATTGGACATCATGCTTCATATCTTTGAAAGCCTAAGCCCTAGGTCCATCAAATTTGGTCCAGCGGTAGCTTATGATGAGCACTTGCCAGTCAGTCACCTGTCATTTGACATTGATCTCAATTTCCTGGTCCAGCGACTACGTTAAAGAGTTTGACCGTCTGGTAGGTGTTGCTTGACCTTGACCTCAATTTCACGCTGTGACTATGTTCAAGTTTGTGGATTAGGTCAGTTTCTATTTAACCATGTATGGTAGGATGACAATATTTGGTATATAGATTGCTGGTGAATAGTACATGACTGCTTGGTAGGTGTCATCTGACCTTGACCTCAATTTCACGCTGTGACTATGTTCAAGTTTGTGGATTAGGTCAGTTTCTATTTAACCATATATGGTAGGATGACAATATTTGGTATATAGATTGCTGATGAATAGTACATGACTGTCTGGTAGGTGTTTGTGGATTAGGTCAGTTTGTATATAACCATGCATTTTATTTTTTAAATGATAACAATTTAATATATGGACGTGATGCTCATGACGTAATTTTATTCGTTACTAATTTGGAATGTAGTCGAGATATTTTTCTGTGTCCACACTTAATTTGAATAGCAAACAAGAATATGCATTGTTGGGCACAATGAAATTTTATTTTAACTAAAACACTCATTATTTTATTTACGTATCATTTCATCAAAGTATGGACACCGTCTTTGATCTTTCACGTTGTCTTTAAAAAGTAATGTCACCGAAAGCTCAAAATCGCCAATTACACTTGAAAAAGTCAATCACAAACACCTTATTGATAATAAGCCGTCGATGGGTCAATATCGGGTATATCCACCGTTAGCATAAATGACTGCTGCAAACCTGCGTCGCATACTGCCAGTAAGGCGTCTGATTTGCTACAGCGTTATCTGTCGCCATTCCCTTTGTAATGGAGCTTCTTAATGTTGCAAGTTCTGTGCTGGAAGTTCCAGAGCTTCTAATCGCCTACCCAATTGATACCATAGATGCTCTATTGGGTTAGTTCTGGCAGTGGTCACAGCTTCGTTCTCCAGATACGCCCTTAATGCCATGGAACGATGAGGTCTAGCGTTGTCAACCATGAAAACAGGTCTTGACTCTAACAGGTGGTTTTCATTATGAGGCACAACTACAGTTGTAAACACGTCCCGGGTGTATTTTTCGCCATTAAGATTGCCATTGATTGTTACCAGATCCATGTCAGATACAACCCTCTACACCATAACTGAGACCCAACCAAAATGAACTGTTGGAACAATGTTTCTTGGCTTGTAAGTCGTGTTTTGATGCCTTAAAAACACGCATCAGCTACATGGAATAAAAAATAACTTTTCATCTGACCAGTGTATTCTTCGCCAGTTTTTTTTAAAATTTAAGGTTCCAAATTTGTCTTGCTCTGCACCAGACCAACCTGTCACTGCGATCGCGATCATCCCGCATTGTGCGTTTAATGTCGCTCCTTGGCATCAATCCTGCAGCTTTAAGACGATTATGTACTGTTCTGTCTGACAGATTAAGACCAGGTAAAAATTGTTGCTTGAGAAGGGTGCTTGCTGCAAACGGATTTCGCCAAGGCAATCTACCAAGGCTCCTATCTTCACGTTTGCTTTTTACAGATTGTCGACCAGATCGGAAACGGTCTTTAAAATCTTTCGTTGCTGCGTGTTTTCTGTCAAAACGACTATAATGATAGCCATGCTCACGTCCTATTGCCTTGTAAGGCATACCAGTGGAATGCTTGCCGATGATTTGCCATCTCTCTCTGTGCTTCTGATATCGACCTCCGTGCCATGCTTACTTTGGCAATAAGAGATTTGGGATTTACCGGAATTTTGCGCGAAAAAATAGTGCACTTTGAACGTGATGAAGGAGCAAGCTTCACGTGGACAGAAAACAGCGCTTGATTAAAATTTCACATCTGAACGCTCACTTCCTTTTAATTATTAGCTCACCTGACCCAAATGTGAGCTATTGTTATCACTTTGCGTCCGTCGGCGTCGTCGTCGTCGTCGGCGTCTGTAAACTTTTTACATTTTAATCTTCTTCTCTGAAACCACTTGGCCAATTGAAACCAAACTTGGCCATAATGTTCATTGGATGGACCTTTACAAAGTTTGTGTTTTTTATTTTGATTGGTAAACCAATATGGCCGCCACCTCAAGACTTAGTTTAACATAGGACCCTATGGGGAAAAAGTTAAAAAGGGCTTCTTCTCTGAAACCGTTTAAGCAATCAAAACAAAACTTACTAGCAATATTGTGTGGATAGTCCTCTATTAAGTTTGTGTTTTTGATGGGAATTGGAAATTCAAAATGGCCGCCACCGCAGGACTTAGTTTAACATAGAACCCTATGGGAAAAAGTTTTAAAAGGCTTCTTCTCTGAAACCGGTTAATCAATGGAAACAAAAACTTACTAGCAATATTGTTTGGATGGTCCTCTATAAAGTTTGTGTTTTTATGGCAATTGGTAATTCAAAATGGCTGCCACCGCAGGACTTAATTTAACATTGGACCCTATGGGAAAAAGTTTGAAAGGCTTCTTTTCTGAAACCGGTCAACCAATGGAAACAAAACTTACTAGCAATATTGTTTGGATGGTCCTCTATAAAGTTAATGTTTTTTATCCCAATCGGAAATTCAAAATGGCCGCCACCGCAGGACTTGGTTTAACATTCGGCCCTATGAGAAAAAAGTTTAAAAGGGCTTCTTCTCTGAAACCGTTTAACCAATCAAAACAAAACTTACTAACAATATTGTTTGGATGGTCCTCTATAAAGTTTATGTTTTTATGGCAATTGGAAATTCAAAATGGCCGCTACTGCAGGACTTAGTTTAACATAGGACCCTATGGGAAACAGTTTTTAAAGGCTTCTTCTCTGAAACCGGTTTATCAATGGAAACAACAACTTACCAGCAATATTGTTTGGATGGTCCTCTATAAAGTTTATGTTTTTTATGGCAATTGGAAATTCAAAATGGCCGCTACCGCAGGACTTAGTTTAACATAGGATCCTATGGGAAAAAGTTTTCAAAAGCCTTCTTCTCTGAAACCGGTTAATCAATGGAAACAAAAACTTACTAGCAATATTGTTTGGATGGTCCTCTATAAAGTTTATGTTTTTAATGGCAATTGAAAATTCAAACTGGCCGCCACCTCCGCAGGACTTAGTTTATCATAGGACCCTATGGGCAAATAAAAAAAATCTTCTCTATACAACCGGTTAACCAATGAAACAAAGCTTTCTAGTAATATTGTTTGGATGGTCCTATTTAAAGTTTATTGAAAATTACAGGACTTACTTTAACATCAGGAAATGCCACCTTCATTGCCTATAAAATCAGGTGAGCGATACAGGCTCTTAAGAGCCTCTGGTATATTAAAGAGTTATTAGTGACCAAAATCATCAAAATTAAATTTTTCCAGGTGTATAGTTTAATAATGAGCTGGTAGGTGACAGCTTGAACTCAATTTAACAGCAAAGTGGCTTAAGTTTTTTAATTGGGTCAGTTTCACAGTACCATTGCTTGGCAGGATGACGATACTTGGCATATACGGAGAGCACACGGACAACAGACCACTTTACGTGGAGCAATAGGCCAGCAAAACACTGACGTGGAGCTCGCGGGCAACAGAACATTGACGTAGAGCACGCGCGGACCACGTGGTGCTCGCGAAAACAGGAAATTAGCGTAACACTCGTGAAAACGGAAAATTGACGTGAAACACATAGACAACGAATATTGAGATCTAGCATGTGGTCAACAGAACATCGAGTTGGAGCTCACGGACAACAGAACGTTGACATGTGGAACGCGGCCAACAGAATATTGACGTGGTTCACGTGGACAACCGAACATTGACGTGGAGCATGTTGACACCAGAACATTGACGTGGAGGTCCCGGACAACAGAACATGAGGTTGAGCATGCAGACAACAGAACATTGACCTTGAACACATGGACAACACAAGATTGGCTTTGAGCAAGATGAAAACAATGCATTGACATAGAGCTTGCGGAAAACAGAACAGACATGAAGCACGATGCCAACAACACTGACATGGAACACGTGGACA
Source organism: Limnoperna fortunei (assembly GCA_944474755.1). NCBI lineage: Eukaryota > Metazoa > Mollusca > Bivalvia > Mytilida > Modiolidae > Limnoperna > Limnoperna fortunei. Next base: position 74,468,342 of record OX104111.1, read on the forward strand.
ACAGAACATTGACGTGGAGCATGCAGACAGCAACATTGACTTAGTGCTCATGGCAACAAAACAATAATGTGGAGCACGCGGACAACAGAATAGGCGTGGAGCACGCGGGCAACATAATATTGACGTTGAGCACGGAGACAACATAACATTGACGTGGAGCTCGCATACAGCAGAACAGACTTGGATCTCGCGGACAACAGAACATTGACGCGGAGCTCACGGACAACGGACCATTGACGTGGAGCTTGCGGACGACAGAGCATTAACGTTGAGCACCCAAACAGAACATTGACGTTGAGCACGCAGACCACAGAACATTGACATTGAGCTCTCAGACAACAGAACATTGACGTTGTAGAGCACAGAGAAAACAGAATATTGACGTGGAGCTCTCGCACAATACAACATTGACGTGTTACTGTTGATGCTGATTTTTTTTGTTTTACTCATTAAGCTTAGGTTTGAAGTGTTTAGCGTAAATAAACTGTGCACTCAATTAAAAAATGCACAATCAAAAATGAAACCAATCATTTAAGACCTTGCTCATGTCGACTCGTATACTATCGATTGTCTGAAATTGGATTGGTTTGAAATCACTGTAAATCCTTGCAAATTTAGACAAAAGGACACGGTTAAAATAAAAACTGTTTAACTGGAGGTTTTTACACATTCCTTTTTGAGTGGCCGATGTTTAAGTTAGTTAGTCCTTCATCTACTATTGATCACGTGGTTTGTAAACACTGAGGTAGCGATTCAAGTCTAACTGCTAGCATAGTGTACTCTACTCCAATCTTAATTAACAATGATTGCCAGTTTTCCTATTTTTTACGTCAGTGGTTTCACCGGGTATTTTGGCTTCCTCTCACAATTAAAACTATATTCCACGATAATGCTGAAATTTGCGCTAAACACTATAAAACATTTTGATAGCAATGCCATCTAACGTGATTTCGACGTCAAACAACTTTTCTTTTGATAGCTTATATAAAATACTTACATAAAAAATTAAATGGTTCAAACAACGTGTTCAAGAGAAAGGGGAAGATCATAACAGATTGATAAATCAATTATGTTCTTTAGAAAATATTTGTACGGTGGTATTTTTGTAGAAATGTATAATTTTGCCAACGATTCATCAAAAATATCCTGTCTTGTATAACAATTTAAATAGCATTTTAATGGTAATTTCCTCACATCTAAAGCACAACACAATTAGCTTTTGATTTCTTATTCTGAGGATCGATTAATACATTCCTTGACAGACGCCTCATAGAAGCAATTAAAACGATGTTAATTTCTATTATCAGTGAAATAAATGATTTTTTTTCAGAATGATAAAATTTATAACATATGGGCTGGTTTCATTAATTTGGTCTTTTGTCTGGCATAAATATGAAGTTAAGTCTTTCAATCAGAGGTTTAATTTATACCAAGCTAAAGCTAAAAACAGATCCAGATTTTTTGTTTAAGTATTTAAATCAAAACATTGTCTCTACGTAAAATTCAATGTTCTATTATGATTACCAATAAATGGGTTCTTAATAAATTAAGCTCCTGATAAGAAAACACCTTAAAGCTTGCATTCAGAAATGAGATTAACCTCCCTCCAGGTGTAGTAAATCTTGTATAATTAGCAGTTGTTGGGATAGATGATTAGCCGTTATAATGTTAATATATGCGCCTTGATATTCTGTTAGTATCATTTAACTACTAATAACAAAAAATAACTGACACTTGACTTTTACAATTAATGATTAATGGTAATCTTTGAAGTTTCACCCGTTACTTATTACGTTTTATTGGTAGTAATCTTCATCGAATGCTGTAACATTTGGAAGCAAGTTGATCAACCCTATATTGCGGTTAAATCCATGATGTGTTGTAGACAAAAATACGCATCAAGCCTTCGTTATACTCTTTCAGTTGTTTTCTCCTCGTTAAGTTTTTCTGTTTTCGTGATGGTAAGTAACCACTCTCCGGCACAAAGAACATAACCGGTTCCCCGATATAACCTCAGCCACACTTCATCTCCCTGTTTGCCTTCATTTTTCCGCCTATTAAGGCAGTTTGTAAACAAAATACACGGGATTGTTTTTATATTTAAACACTTTAGGCCACGCCGAATTAATTGCTTGTTCGTCGGACCGCTCGCACGTAAAATTATTTCAGAAAGAAAAAAAAACTAAATTTCTTCCGCCCGCATTAACCGGAAACCCGTCCGCGTCCAGAAACGGGAGTTGTCTTTAAAAAAAAATAATCTTCTCCGCGTTCTAAGAATTCATCCAACTGCTCCGATAGCTGGAGATTCAGTCAGAACTTAGAATGTTAAAATACCGTTTCAGTCGACACATATAAAAGCAAAACCGAAAGTAAAATGTAGAAAACAATGACAGAAAACAAGAGTGTGGTTGTGGCAGCAGTTGCCACCCAGTTTAAAGTACCTGCTACCAAATTAGAATTGACGACACCTTTATCGACCTATTTACATGCATACAAGGGAAGCCTTCAACGCACGCAAATGTTTCAAACCTTAGTTATGACAACATTATGAGAATCAAAATTAAGGACGATCCCAAGCTTTTGGGCAGGGAAATGATGGCATAATAGTTAGACAGGTAGTCTTTTATTATTTCTTTTTAATCAATCTTGAAATTATGCCTTGCCAAAAAGATTTGGAGACATAACTGAATAGCGGTAGGGGCTGTCTATTGTTCCGTCTGTGCCTATTGATAGAAAGCCAAGGCAGCATCTTTTTAGAAGTTCTTTTCTGCTATATAATTTACTAATCAATTAAGTAAAAAAAAAACTGACGACAAGCACTTGTTTAATATCAAATACATTTTTTTTTAATTTCATTAATTTCCTCCAAATTTAGAAAAAAAATCGATCGCTCGCATCAGTTTAACCATGAAAACCTGGAATAAATCTTTTTAAAAAATTAAAAACATGTCGCTCGCCTTAAAAAAAATTATTCGCTCCACAAAATCAGAATTAAAAAAAAATTAATAAAAAAAATTTCGCTCGCTCGCTCCTTATTTTCAAAGTTAAAGTCCGACGAACAAGAAATTAATTCTGTGTGGCCTTAATACGGCTTTACTTAAAACGTACTGCATTTGCACTAAATGCTTATACTCCCAGAGAGATATTTCTCTGGGCGCCACCAATGGTTTGTTAGAGTTGATTTTGGTTGATGTAGGGAAGCCTTTTGCGTGGAGATTGGTAGTAACATGACGATGTCACAGTTGAAGTAGGATATGTTCCATATTCCCAAACACCCGATATCACATCTTCGTATATAACTTGTGTTGATACGCGACCGTACGTGGGTTTCCGACGATGGTGTTGATAATAAGCGGTGCTCAAAACGACACAATTAAAGGAATAAGGAGGCAATTTTAAACAATAAACTTACGAATACAGCCAGCAACAAAAAAGTACACATTTTTGAAAAAGTTTGAAATTCAGTGACAAAACGTATGTTTAACATTGATATGATATTACCTCTTATTTCATCAAGTTGTCACCATAATGTTCGTGAATGTCGGTGTTAGATTAAGTAGTTTATTTTGCGACTTTATACCATGTTATCTAGAATGAATAACCGTATTCTCGCTTTTTTTGGCGAGGGTGCGAATTTTGTCCCATTACCCGTAATGTAGCAGACAAGGAGTGAATCACTCCAGGCACTTTGATGTCCAAAAGTAGTTGCATATAAAATCCGACGAGGTCGATCTTGATATCTTTCGAAAGTGTCACCATTTTTTTTATCGCTTTCGTGTTTAAAATCGCTCATTATTGATACGGGATGATAGTTATTGCCGTTTTTAATAACCCTCTGTGCGTTGTGTATTAATTGACATTCGTGTCTCTTTTTAGTTACGTTTACTACATAAAAAACGTTGATAAACCCGAAACATTATGGCGTGTTGCATCTTGGGTAAAACATATGTAAATTACTGGATTCTTACTACGGAATGGTTGTTAAAGTATGCAAATTAGCACGTTTATAATAAAATTAGGTCACAATATCCATATACGGAAAAATGATCAACAGAACATTTTCCACGTGCAACTTCAAATACGAAAAAAGAAATTTCTTCACTAAAGATCGCTTACCGTTAGTTACGCAATGTCTAAAGCTTAAATAACGTAAAGAAGAAGATATTATTTTGTATAAATATACCGAAGTTAGATTTTTTTTTTTGCTACATAACGAGAAATGGGACTGAATTCTGCCGTTAATCCGACAAATCACAAAACTAACTTCAGATGATAACGGCAGTAAAATTCGGCCTACATTGTATCAAGAAAGGTTTATAAGAAATAAAATTCATTAATTTAAGTTACTTTTTTGACAAGTATTATTTGATTTGATATGATTTGTCTGGTCATACACATTTGATTCATATAAGCAAAAGTATACCTAACAACAAATAATGTACAGACGATTTAATTTCTTTTTTATGGAATTTGGGAAGATTTAAAAAAAGAACACTTAAATAAACATAAAACTAACAATGCACGTGTCTAACCCATTACACGTTGTCGTGTTAAGTCTAAATGAACCATTGATTCTCGTGATTTTTTGTATATATCACCAGGTGGTAGAGCCAGTCATTCATTCATTACTAATTCATTTTCTACTTGTTTGAAAGGGATATTCAGAGACATTGTATACTGAATATAATAAGTGTTAATGCACATCAATGCTGCCAGTTAACGTTTATGAGTGTTTATTGTTTATATTTTTTGTATCTATTCCAACAGTTTCATATATAACTTATATGTATTAATTAGGGCCCCGCAACTTTGTGGCGGATGACCTAGTTATCAGTCTGTCAGTCCGTCCGTCCATCCGGCCGTGCGTCCGTCTGTCCGAAACTAATCTTGTCCGAGCTGTAACTTTTTTATCTTTTGAGGTAGGCTTTTGATATTTGGCATGTGGGTAGATAATATCAAGGCGATATGTCGCATACCATGGTTGCTGACCTTTGACCTTGAACTTTGACCTTAAGGTCCCATTATTGCTTTCTTCCTTACAAATTCATGTCCGTGCTGTAACTTTTTTTATCTTTCAAGGTAGGCTTTTGATATTTGGCATGTGGGTAGATAATATCAAGGCGATATGTCGCATACCATGGTTGTTGACCTTTGACCTTAGGTCACATTATTGGTTTAAGAATGACAAATTCATGTCCGGGCTGTAACTTTTTTATCTTTCGTGGTAGGCTTTTGATATTTGGAATGTGGGTAGATAATATCAAGGCGATGTGTCGCATACCATGGTTGATGACCTTTGGCCTTGACCTTAAGGTCCGCGGGGCCCACAGAGATGGGTACCATCTCACTGATATCTAGTTACGTCAGTAAGCATGTTGTATATGATGTTACGACCCGGGTGCTTATATGATTCTTCTTGGAATATTATAAATGAAAAGCTTGTATAAGCCTTAAGTTACAACATGTAAAGTGGCTTGACGCCCTGTTTTAATTTTTAAATGTTCATTCCTTCCTTATCCGGGCAATCCGACTTTCTCCCAAATAGAAACTGGAAGCCAATAATAAGCTGTCAAAAGGCTGAAACTAAAGCAAGGGATATGGATATAGATTTTTGATAAGACGAAGCGCGTATCTGTCGTATTATCTTTTATTACCTTAGTATCTTGATAAACATTTTTCAGAACAGGATATTGCATGGGTACAGGTTTAATGGCAAATTATTATTACAAATGTAAACTGTTTGCTACTAAACTAAAATAATTAAAATAAGTACGAATACGTAACTGCAGTAAGATTTTTATTGAAATAACTTGCAGTTAACTATAATCTCGCTCATTTTTAAACATTTTATTTTTGCTCTTATAATGAAAATCCTGCCATTTCGCTCAAAAAACTAGTAAACATTTTTTTTATTGATAAAGCTCAAAACATTTAGATGTTTGATATAGTTTATATTTAAAATATTTACTTGAAGAATCAATAAAAACAATGTAAACTTGTGATTGCTATCGGTTTCGGCAAGTACTTACTAATATTTTATATTGCAGGCTTGTATTAAGTTAGTATAATTCTCTCTGTCACCCCAGCTTGCTCCTTTACTAAACTTCTGAACCAGTTTATATTTCTTCTTTACCAAATAGAAAATACACTGCAGGGGTTTGAATGAATATGGTCTGATATCTTATTGTTAATGTGAAAATGTGTTTTTGTAATGCAATCTTATACGTATAACTGTGGGGAATTTTTAAAAGAACACAACACGTGCTTCCATATGACCTGTAAGATCATATTAAGAATTCTTTTGGTTGATAGTTCACATAAATACTGTTCATAACTGTAGTAAACCAAAAGTGTATCAGTATGTTTACATATGTTAAACTAAACTTAGGTGTCCTCGAATTCGGGTTGGTCCAACTGAATGTTGCTACATGGGCCCATTAAGTTCATTTAGTTTGTGTAATTTTGCAGTATACGCAGCAAAACAGCAATATGCTATGTATCAGTATTGAAGAGGTTTTATCGTGTGTTATTAATTGAGTAAAATAATAATTCACGAATATTAATTGTTCATCTATTTATCAGTTTAATTATTGTATGGTATGTTCTATAAATAATGACTATTGTTTTAACCGTTTTGATATTGTTCGTACTATTGTCAAGTTCACCATATGACATCAAATAATGGTATACGCTGTGGTCAGAGCTGTGTTTTTTCGTAAGGATACAAAAAAATGTTACAAGATCGTATATAAATTAGTAAATTCCTCGTAAGATAGTAAAATTTATGTAGAACTGGCAAAATCTTCTTATGAAAATGTTGAAGCATCCACATTATGGTATTCACGAGATATCTATCTAGTCTGAAATTTTGATCCACATGTCCGAACTAAAGCCTCTGCAAACTTATTAATTAAATCGCCTTTCATACCAGTTACACCTTACAAAGTTGTAGTGGTTTATTTTGCTTCCATTTAAAGCTGTTCATATTAAAAAAATACATAATGTAGATCTGAATTTTTGTTTCTGAAAACCTTTGCATGATATAAATATAATGTAATGTTGGTTTATATGATTCATTTGCAGTAATCAGTCATGTATGGATACAATATCAAGTCGGATAGAAGGTCTTAAAGGTACTGTTCAAATTAGGTCTATAAATTGTGTAAAATATTTCTTATCTACATCTGCAAGTATCAAAAACAAATAATACATGTATACATCTTTTATAAATACATATTTTAAGATATGTTAGTTTAAGCGGGTCATTGTCTGCATACGGCATTAAAATTCGCGTAAGTCTTAATTATGTTGATCTAAAATATATAAAATATATTTTGATATAGATAATAATCTAAATTATAGTTGGAAAAAACTACATAAAGTAGACCGTACAAAATTTTGCTTAAAAACGTGTTATGCACTGACGTAAAAATGATGCTCATTCTGTGTTATACTGACAGAATCGGAAATGGCTACAATATTTTTTATAATAGACATGTCCTTGTACTAAACAAACTACAGCCGTTAATTGTATGTACCCTACTTCCGCGTTTGTACTTATATGTTTTGTTAGCAAAGATTATGGCTTTTTTTTCATTCTAATTAAAGTGGATCAATCAGCAGAAGTATTAGAAATAAAAGACTCGGTCGGTAATGCAGAGGGAGCTGTTGGTGGTCGTGAAGAGAGACCTAATAATTATAGGGAGCTTTTAACCCAGATGGAAGGAAAGGTAATATAAAACAGTTTTGATGTGTCCATAAAAAACGGGATAATTTTATGTGTATTTATGTTAGTACATTGTGCTTGACACTTGTAAGGTTAGAAAGCCAAGACAGTCATTTCTGAAAGCCACATGAAATTTGAAGTGGTAAACTGAATAAAGCTTGTCAATTATAAAATTTTCTAGTAAAGTTTTAAATCGTTTTAATGAGGCTTTAAATATATCAATATATGTGGTACCTACTACAATAATATAGAAGTTAGGGAACATCATACACACTACGTTCAAACTGTCATTTATGCATAATGCATTGTAAAATAATTATATTGTATAATTGTACAGGGTGTAGAACAGATGTTTGCTGTAACTCCATTGACTTGGTGTCCTCATTTGGAAACTGTTACACCACTACCAGCAGATAAGACAGTCTTAGACACTAACGCGCCGTGTGAAAAATGTGGTGATGCATCAGAAAACTGGATTTGTTTAGTTTGTTATAGGGTAAATTGTACATATTTTATATATTCTTATGCTTAAATTTTCTTTCACTTATTAATTATGATGCAAACAATATATTGCTGAAATATTTTTGTCTACCTTGTCATTAAGTAGTTTATTGTTTATTTTGTCAAATTTTACAATATAATGTACAATTTTCAATTTAGTTGAAAAATACTTTTTTTACTCGAGTCTTATATTATATCTGAATTTACGCAATTATTCTGTGATTTATTTATTTCCTACTTTCATCCATACCTGTGGATATTAAAATTTAAAGGGTCGCTTTTACTGAATATTTTCAGGTGTTTTGCAGTAGATTTGTAAAAGAACACATGGTCATGCATGGTTTAGAGGATGGTCACGTGATGTGTTTAAGTTACTCTGATCTATCTGTATGGTGTTACGGATGTGACCAGTATGTCGATAATCAGGTTCGTAACAAAGTGTTTTTATGTCTGATGTTGGGTTGACATCGGATGTGCCAGAAATGAGTATTCTGTTTCACTTGTAACCCTCGACGCTTTACTAGCAGTTAAATGAGTGTGAGGAAACGAAAGAGGGTACAAACTAGTACGTTAAACAAAAAATATCTGTCACCATCTGTATTATATCATTCCATAAATATTTAAACCTCTTAACTATACCATTTTACTTTTTCATTTATTCTCTTGATTTCAAATATACTGGTGTGAGAGAGTATTTGTGCCAGCATTTTGTAACTATGAAAGTATTTAAAAGTGGTATTTTTTGTGCTGTGATTTAACTTTCGCTATATTTGAGGTAAAAGGTGAAACGCGAAAATGAAAACGTGCGAAATTTTAGGGAAAACGATAGTAATCATTCTAATTACAATCTAATTACCATTTAGATTAATACAAATTAGGCAAGCTTTTCACATCAGATAGATCCTACCGCAGGCCGGGGTTTTTTCCGGGTACTCCAGCATCCTCCCCCAATAAAAACTAGACGCCATGATATAGCTGAAAATTGCTGAAAGCGGCGTTAAACACCATCAAACAAACAAACATATCAGATAGATATACTGATGACAAAAATTTGTTGTGAAATACATGTCGAACAATATTTTTCAAATGTGCATTATCCCAGCAGAATGTACAATATGCAAATTTATTGTCCAAAAGAAAACCCATAGACTTGAATAGGGTGAACATATCATAGTACAGGTCTAATGATTTTTTTGTCCCTTTTTGCACCATAAACTGCAAAAATTGGAAATCTGTTCGTATATTATGGTGACGTTAACTTGAAAAAGGGAACAATTAAGCATAAATGTCAGAATGTTGGTGTCGATTTCAAGATAAATATCTTATAAGGTTAAATAAATCTGGTAAGCTTATAACATGTTTTTTCTACACTCTGAAACTAAGTGACCCCTTTATGGAGCCTGATACTACATTACATAAATTTTCTTTAGAGTAAAGATTTTCTGTACTCCTTCTGCATCTCATGATTATAATTATATTGCAGGTTCTACAAGCAGCAAAAAATTCAGCTCATATTCACAAGTTTGGACATCCGTTGTCTTAAGAAAAACATGGATTTTGCACAGATTTAATCCAAACTGTGATAATCAGATAAAATATATACCGCATCTAAGAATCATACCAGTAACAATAACATTTGAATTATCTTAAAGTCTTTGTATCATTGCATTTAATTTTTTTTCAGTCAATCATTTCATCACGATTTAACCAAATGTGCTATAATACAAAAACAGGACACATTTTCTACAATACAAACAAACTACTACGATTTTAAAAATACATTAAGAATGAACATTAGAGAAAACATGTTAAGTTTTGCAAGTAAATTAAAATATAAGTCTGTAGTAGTCTGCTACAGTTATAATATTTATTTAATTTATACTGCAGTAAATGTTTTCCTTTGTGCTTATTTTGTTGTAGTCTACCGTTTGCTATTTTATCTAATATCCTGTCAATATTTCAAAATCAAATTCGGATGGCAGAACATAAAAACTTAGTTTCCAACACTTTGTAGAATTTGTAAGGTAATTTTAACATTGCTGAATATTTTACAAAAAAGTCAATAGGACAAAACTCGGTCATACAGCTTTCCAATTATGTCTTCTTTTCCTTCCAGGATATCAGGATTTGAATCCATTTTCTTTTTAACCATGATCTGTATAGTTTAGTCTTATGTCATCTGCATCAGGCTTGGATATATATGCAGTTACTTCATTACTATCTTCATTAGCAATGCAGTTATATCCAAGTAATTTTAGATGTCACTAAGCCTTTTGATGTTCTGATACAACTGTGTTATTTTATTTTTAAGAATTGAGACCAACATATTCTTTTTAGCATATATGTAGTACACTATACTTGGGTACTGTTTAAAGATTAAGTATCAAATTTATGTTACCGAATATATGTTAGTTGTTTGTAGATCAAGACATTTTGACTGTTATGTTTTAGAATATAAGGCATTGTAAACTCTTCTTCGAATGAAATAATAAAAATGAAATTTGTAAACTTTGTTATGCCACATTTTTTGCTTCTGAACTTGAGTTTTAATGTGAAATCCGTTTTGCGTTGCAGTTTCCAACACTGTAAGCATAACAACAAGTCATATAAATGGCGCAATAAGAATATACAATACAAATACTTGCATTTTCGTTACATGAATGATTAAATAGAAATTGTGTGTTTTTAAACACAAAATTAGAACTCCGCCACTTAGTGGCGACACCCCATAGTGATTAATTGGTCCGTCCGTTTAAAACTAATCGTGTCCCGGCTATAACTTTATATCTTTTGAAAAAGGTTTTAGATATTTGGTGTCAAGTCGTTGTGTCGTATAACATGGTTGTTGATCTTTGACCTCAAGGTCAGCGGGCCACACAGAGATGGACATCATCTCAGTGATATCTAGTTGTGTCCTTTAGGTATATAGTTGCCATTTTCGACAGAAATAAGTTCTATACTTTGATGTAGTTCAACAATTCTGGTTAATTCTTAAAAATTATTAACTAAGATTGATTAAGGATCTAGACTTTTAAAGTAAGGGTCGAAACGGTCGTAAATATGAATTATATTTTGTTTCCTTTCTCTATTCTGTATTGATTAAAAACGTAAAAAATTTCTATATAATCCTCGAAATATTGAGTTGCTTAGCAGCGCACGAACATTTAACATGACAGCAAGATCCTGTTTTCTAATTGTTTTGTAATAGTCCGCTTAAAAAGTACGTCCAAGTTGGATCTAAAAATTTGCAGGATTGAAGGGTGTTATTATTGGCTGGTTAGAAATCCATCAATGCTTTTGCCCAAAATTGCTGACATTGAACATTTGCTTGGAAACTACATGACTGAATGGATTTTAGTAGTAAGCATAAGAGGGACTATATATAAATCTACTTGCCCACGGGAATCTATTACTGGTTTTTCTGGACGTTTTCTCAAACTACAAGACCGGCAAAGCTGGTTGTAACCTCAGAACTAGAGATGTTATACTTTCACTGAATGATTCTATATTATTAAACTGTCCTATGAATTTTTAAACAATTTTTTACTCTAAATACATTGTTGTCAAAACACAACATCAGTTCCGTCAAGTGGTGTATGTACATTTCGCATTACCTTCGAGCGATTTCCGTCATCACTGAAGTTTTTGAAGTTCCTGCACGTATCACATACCAATTTTTGATTTCAGTGTACAATGAATGTGCTACAATGATTATTGGATACACTTATTACTGACTGGTGATGTATGATAACCATCTATTTTAATAAACTAACCAACATAGGGGTACGGCTTCCGCCGTACCAATAACTTTTGCAGGTACGGCATGCCGTACCAATTATTTTCTGAAATAAACAAAATAAAATATTACCCACGAAATCCATCTTTTAAGACCGGAGATGAAGTGCTAGGAAATCGCCAGAATGCAGAATTTGCACCATTTACCCCCTGCCGTAAAACCACCTCTGCAAGGTTAATAGGATCGTAATTAGCATTCCGCCGTACCAATTTAAAATGCGATCAACGTCTTTGCCTTCGAGCGATTTCCGTCATCACTGAAGTTTAAGTTCCTGCACGTATCACATACCAATTTTTGATTTTAGTGTGCTACGAGGATTGTTGGAAACACTTATTACTGACTGGTGGTGTATGATAACCATCTATTTTAATAAACTAACCAACATACTACAGTAATGGAAGCGAGAGGATTAGCATAAAACCTTGTTAAACCCTCCATTTCTTTTGAAATGGGTCTATCAAGCCAGGACCATTGCTGTAGTTATTATGTTTGTGGTTGTGGGTTCTGGAGTTTGCCAGTTTCTCGGACTTTGATTTGTGGATTGTCATTTTCGACAGTTTCCTCGGAGTTCTGTATTTTGTTATTACCTTCGCGTATCACATCGTAACCAATAAACCTTGTGACTGACGTATAAATAAACAATTTATCAGACACTTTGACAAGGTTCATTTTGTATAAATCTCTTTAGGATGTAGCATCACTAATTTAAATAAGAGCGATGTTAGATTGTTTTTATTGTTCTAATGAATAAATTTCCTCTATAAAATTTCATTTTTGTGTTTTTTAACTAACAGATATTTGTAATTTTATGGCTCATTCCCATAGCAATTGTCGCGACCATTGGTAGTACTTGTAGTATTTTGAATGATAGAAGATCCTGTTCTAATGAAAAGAATGTTTGTGCCATGTTTAGAGTTCTAAAGAAAATTAGCAATAAATAAGAAGCACGGCACTCTAATGGTGATTAGATTACGGGCTTTTTTGGAAAATAGGTTAAAAAATCCATTAATAGTAAAGATGACGGTAAATAAGTCCAGATCGTTGACATATTTGGAAGACATGTATAGGAGCTTTCTTTCATTTTTGTAGTTAACTTCATAATGTTATATCGTAGAATGGTCTAATATCCTTGTATTGCCAGTGGTAAGCTATGTGGTTTATATTTTGTGTTGGTGATGTTTCCATAACATATATCAAATAAAAACTGTGTTGTCCCGAAAATATCAACTGTACTGTTTTATATATTCGAGGAAAGGTACTTTACAGGTGTCTTTATTCCAAACTAAATAGGTATGCTCCGTGTCCCAAATATGACTACCATATACGTGTTATTTGTGTTCATTTAATGTTTTAACATTGCCTTTATTTAAACGGGTACTTATAATTAAGATTCAAAGAAAAGCAGCTTGGCATACTGAAAGAACGATCATGCCAATCCTGAAAATTTTTGGCAGTACACTAAAACGTTTTGATTTTGATGAAATTTTGAAAAAAGTCTTCACATTCTATTGAATTTAGCATAATGAATAAGTCATGAAAAAATTGTTACATTCTTCCTTACCGATATTTAATTAAACACATTATCAGCATACGGGAAAGTTAGCATCGTTCAACCCACACCTGCTATTCGGGCGTCGAATACGGGAGGTCTTTTGTGTAGTAGTGTCAGGTTATATCACAGAAAGCCTGACCGTGGACCATAGTAGGTTACCTGTGTTTGTTGTGGCATGCTTTTTGCACGATACATATTTTTAGGCAGATTTCGAAAGGGTAAGCTCATTATAGCCGCTACAGATGCTTACACTCTGTCTATATTTCCATATTTATTAAGTTGTAATCAAAATTACGCATTTGCTTTTCATATTTAATCGCTGTATTGTTTGCTAACTTTTTCACGTCCTTAACACTGCTTGCTGAACGTTAAGCAATCATTCTTCAGCCAGTGAACCGTTACCTGTTATCTTTTATAACTTACATCGATGTAGATTGTGGGATTCTGTTCTAGTTAATAAAATTTCTTTCCAAAAAGGGACTACAATATAGATGCATTTTGCGTATTCTGTCCAAAAACTAATTACAAATCTATTGAAAGCAAACAAAACCTTTTCCTATAGGGGTTTATTTACGGAATTTATTCTTAACTTAGAATATAAATAATACTAAATATACTTATTGTGTTTCCAATTTGAAACGCGGTATATTTTCATCAGGAACCCACATATTCATATTATAGGTACATTTTTGTACTTAAAAAACGTTATTGGAGTCATTGTATCATGTAACATCCTGTCTTTTCTGGATTTCCATTAGTGACGTTATGTTTGGTACTTTCTTAAATCTAAATTAGTGCTTACTCAATTCTTAGGACATAAGTGAACAAATTAGAACTGAAATTAACAAAAGAAAACAAAAGGTTTTCAGATATTTAATACTTGGTACTTTCTGCAGGAAACGATGCAGTAGATGTCTGCTAATTTTAAATCTAATATAAATAGTATATGATACTTCATACATTAGGAAATAAATTAATGCTTAACTGCAGGGTCAAATATATTAATTATTCTCGCTTCCAGTTTTTCGACACATGTCTATTATGTCAACAAAATCCTTGGAAAATCAGATAACTTCCAGCTGTTGTCGTGTAAACACACTTATTAGAATGTAACGTGACGTTTGTCTTCGTGACGGCAATGTTTTTTGCTTTTATTGCATTTAAGACTTTATACTTGCCACAAGTGCCTTTGATTTTTTTGCTATTAGAGAGATACATCTTTATTATCAACATTTTCTATTTTATCCACTTGTGTTCACAAGTCTAAATACTCTTTGTAGAAGGATCCAAATATAAAACAGTAGATTAAAGAAAACACCGGTTAATGGTTTTTGAAATGCCAACATAAAAATATAATTGCTGTGTGGAAAAAAAATACATTGTATTCGTAATTGTTTCTTTTAAAAACCAATAGAAATTTCTTTGTCTTTCTCATTTATATTGAAATCATATGTGCCTAGACATATTTTTTAATAATAAAGTCTTAGGTCATGCAACGGTAATGACTGTTTTGTTTGAATAAGTTTTCAAGCTATGTTAAGCTATTGGTCAACTATATTAGTACAGGCCTGAATTCCTTCTTGTAGTATCAATTTCAAGTGAACACAACCTCAGACTCCACCTCATATAAAGTAAAAATTATTGCACTGACGGATGCCAAAATTGAATTCTAATCACTTGATTGCCCGTGAATTGCAATAATATCGCTCTGTATTGCCTTAATAAGTCTGAAATGAATACCTGATGTTGGTTGTCCGGATTTTGTTCAACATCACACTTTAGGCAACTGTTCGGCTAGATAGCTGTCGTTGGTTTCATGTTATCCTTTGCTTGTTTTTGTTTGTTTGAATGGTGTTTTAACGCCACTTTCAGCAATTTTTCAGCTATTTCATGGCGTCCAGTTTTTATTGGGGAGGAAGCCGGAGTACCCGGAGAGAACCCCCGACCTGCGGTAGGAAAACTGGCAATCCTTGTCAATTAAGATTGGAGTCGAGTACACCCTGCCTGCAGTGAGAATCGAACCCGCAATCTCAGTGTTGACAGACCACGTGATCAATAGTAAACGAACTACCTTGACCACTCGGCCACCGAGGCCCCTTGTTATCCTTTGCAACAGAATTTCTTTACAATATACCTTTAATAAAATACCCCCAACTACGAAGGTGAGAGAATGCTCTATTATGTATCTTGTCTAATGTGTCATATTATAAAGAATTACTTATAGAAAATTTAAGGCGATAAACATGATCATGTTTGGAAGCTACTTCTCACAGGCAGTAATTGTTAATGATTAATGTTTCCGGTCGGATAAGAAAATAAACATGATTCATAAAAAGTGATCAAACAACCGGAGATTTTTGTATTCATAACTTCTCACTTCTTCTAATTATCAATGACATTTGTGTGTAAAATTTGGCAAATAACTGTCTTCTGTTAGATAATATGTAAATTGAAGTGTTTTTAGATTAAGAGCTGAGGATTCATCTGTCATCGTGGCTATGATGGTGGTCGATTCTGCTAATACGATAATGGATGTTAATTTGTAGAGGAGTGTTTTTAAATGTCTTTTCAGTCCTTCCTTTTTCGTAATTCTTTTCAAGGTTCATATTTATCGAAAAAAAAATTTTTAAATCAGTGTGATTTATTTTCTTACTTAAAAATCAAATTTCCGTACTTTGCCGATACTTGTTACTTTAAATTAATTGATTTTTACAGTAGCGTTCGGTATTTTGTTAAATATTTTAATATTGATAGTTATTTACCAGTAACAGTTGGTTAATATTTCTCTCATCCACGCGCTGTACATTTGTGACAATTTAATAGGTTTGTAATATTTTGTATTATGCTTGAACACTATTAAGCAAAAGATGCTTACTGTTGACCTGTAAAGTTTTGCGAAGTTGGTAGTCGCAAGCCTTCCCAATGTAGTATATTTGACTAAATGTGGGTGTAAGACTGTCTAGACATGTAAGATTCAAGTGTAGATGGGTTTTCTGATTGGGTTCGAAATTTGACAGAATTAATGTGACCAAACAAGGGTTTTATATCATGAAAAGTAATAAAGTCCTAAGGATGATCTATTGCCGATCTGTTGATTTTGCTTTCTTAAACTGATACGATTTTTAACATTAAGTCAAATAAGGGCTCTACACTGGCAGTTGGTTTGTTGTTTTTACCTATCATTTTTGTATCATCGACTTGTTTTTGTCGACTATTGGCTATTAGGATTTATCACAATTTTCTTTGACAAAGATTTTGACCATGTAAAACTGCATCAAAAACTTTGTTCAGAAAATTTGAAGCACTTTGACATAATAGAACCTCATCGTATTTTTCTAAAAAAAATTTAAATGAACTTTGATGGAAATTCACCAATCAGAACATGTTCTGGACTCATCAGAATGTTTGTTAAAAAGCTAATGCTAAATTGGCGGAAAGAAAGCAACAAAATTTAAATAGACTAATGAATTATTAGTAGATTTAATTGGTTTAGTAGAAAAGAGAGAAGTTATTTGCAAGGTTTAATTCAAAACTTTAGCTAGTTCTTCGTTTTTGCAACCAGGCCCTACACCACATTCTCCTTGGCTAATCCTATTTCATTTCTATGCATCCATCGAAAGATTACTGCACATAAACTGCACACTGCCATATACTCCTCAAACTCAAAATCCATATTGTTCATAAAGGTTCCCGTCAGTTATTTTTTTCTATTAATAGAAAAAAACCATCAAAAAGTTTGATCGTGTAAACCGAGAAACTTTGACAAAGATTTCTTTGTCAATTTTTTTCATCAAAAACTTTGACACATTTTTTAATGAAAAACTTTGATCGTGTAAACGGGCCTTAAAATTTATACAAAATATACGTTCTTTCATGTTGAGTAAACTATTGAATAACATTATTGATTTGCATCAGAGTTTTGTTCAAGACAAAAACAACAAAAACAATATTGCTTTCTGACATTCAAGTGATAATTTTAAGACTAATGTGTTCTTTAGAATAGAAATAGAAACCTAAAATATAATAATAACGAGTAGCGAAAAATATTAAAGTTGTGCCTAATGTTGCATACAGTGCAGCGAAACACAAAAAACAACATATTTTTATTAAACCAAAGCTATGAAACCAAATAATATGCGTTATGTTGTGTAAGCATGACGCTATTTTTCTGTAAAATGTTTATATACATCTCTTTCATGTTAATAAAGTTTCAGACATTACGAAATTATCCGGAAACGATCTTCTATGGAGTAATTTCTTTTTCGTCTGAAAATGCTGTTTGTTGCCGCCTTGATACGATAAATTGTTGATTATTTCTGCATATATGGATAATGTTACGTAATTGTAGTAGTCCTGCTAATTTTCATACTACAAACAAATATTCTTAGTAAAAATTAACATATATTGAACGTAGTTTACATGTTTGACACCTTCCCAAGATGCAACACAGCATTCAGGTTTTTCCATGTTTTAGATAGTAAACGTAATGAAACAAAGACACTTATGTCAAATAAGACATGGGTTATAAAAAACGGCAATAGTTATCAGCACGTATCAATAATAATGGATCTTCAAAATTGTATCAAGATTTTACATGGCTTATTATACATGTTATATCTGCAACTAATTTTCCACATCAAAGTGATTCACTTCCGCTCTGCTACATTACGAGTAATGTGACTAAATTCAAAGCGAGGGTATGATAACTTGTTCTAGCAGCTAAAATGCACTTATTCTGTCGGCCATAAAGCCATTCGTATTGTAAACGTGTTCTTTTTTCAATAGCTAGCATCTGGAAAAAAATTAAATCTACTCGTAAAATGTCGTTGTTATATTAACTGTTATAATGATTTTTTCTTTAACCAAAAATGTTTCAATCTTAGTTCCAATTACATTGTAATTTAACGTGTAAAGTATGATGTTAGGTCAAAAATAAAATGTGATAAAAATGCCAAGATTAATAGAATTTTCTACTCCAGACGTCTAATCAAGACTCAAACCCAAAAAATATTTTAAAACCAAATGATTAAAATGTTGTATAGTTGTATCACCAAAAATTCAAGAACTGTATACCAAATCCAGCTAATGCTATCTACACCTTGAAAATAGAACAACCTTAGAATTAAAACAATGTTAAAAAATTGCAGGGCAGTAAATTTAAAAGGTGACTGTCATAGAAAAAAATACTCCTGTCAGCACCGAAGTGTGAATACTGGGCTGGTGATGCCCTCGAGGACTAACAGTCCACCAGTAGTTGCATCGACCCAGTGGTTGGAAATAAAATGCCATCAAAGATACCAAGGTTGATAGAATTTACTATGTTAGACGCGCGTTTCGTCTTATCAGTGACCCCCAAACCCAAACAATATTTTAAATCAAAATGACTAAGATATTGTAGAGCTTTTATCACCAAAATTCCAAAACGTTATACCAAATCCAGCTAAAGCTATCTACACCTTAAAAGGAAAACCTTAGAAATAAAATAATTTTCAAAATTTTAGGGCAGCAAATTTAAACTATAGCTATCGTAGAAAAAAAAATACTTCTGTCAAGTTGTCATTATGCCCAATATAAACCTTTAATGTCCTATACTTGTCATACTTCTATAATATGTCAGTGTTAGTTCGTTGTTTCCTGGCTGACGTTAGTCCAATAGATTATTTTATAGACGCTATACATTAAAAAATAATAATAACATTGGCACGACCATATACATTATTAATGCTATTGTCGTTACGTCCACGGAGAAGTGAATATAAATGGAAAAAAATATACAGAAGTTTGAATGTTTTGCCAGTTTATAACATTATTCTATACTAATGTTTGCAATGAATACATTTTTGTAGAAGACATAATAATAAAGGTTAGGTTGATTAAATAAAGGCAAATTTGTTCGGTAATCACTGCTCACCGCCTTTTCATCTCTAATCTACAACAAGAGAAATGTCGAATACCGCTTGATTACATTCAGATCTAGTGTTTAATTATCTCTTCTTGTTTTGAAAAGTGATCGTCCTTTTCAAAAACTTTACTGAATGATTAACGACATAAACGTTATACAAATTGCAATTTGTAAAGCCTTGACCTATAGAAGATCACAGACCTGTTCAAGCTCACAAGGATCATTGACTGACCTTAAATTTTGTTATAGTTATAATAAAAATCCGTAATATTATACATAAAGGTAACATAAAGGGTGGAAAATATTATGGTTATAATTCTACAACAGTCGGGTAGATGCTTATTAAATTGTCGGTTTTAGTGTACAACGCAAATGCCTTATTTTCAAAATCTCTCAAACTGTATATCCGAAAGACTTGTGGGATTAATTATCGATTTTCCACAAACACGACCTTGATCAGGTTTCGAAGATCAAAAGTACCATTCAGTTTCACTTTGATTTATATATTTTTGATCTGCGTAAAAACAGCAATGAAATACAAATGATACGGTAAAACAATGTTATTATATTACAATGTTATATTTTTTTGTTTTGCTATCGTCAAAAGATAGTCAATGTGGGATGTTAATACTTCGGACTGATATATTTAAGTCGGATAATGAGAACTTTTAAGAAATGCAAGATTAAAAGCTACCTGGGATTCAGTTCATAACATTTAATTTTGAAGGTTTACAGAATGTGGTTGATAATTTTCTTATTCGTGTCGAATATCATGTACTCTTCATGTAGACCTGTAAGAAAGAAAGTTACATTGTGTTATTTACATCTAGGTTATATTGCTTCTTCAAACCAATCCAGACACATACATCATCCATACAATATTTTTACGTCTTAAAAAATCATTTACTAGGTTTTATTAAAGTGTTGGTCTTCCTTTTATGTGGTTGAGTTCATGGTAAGTGTAATATGTCTGATTAGTTTTGTGTACGGACAATAATATACGTATGTTGATTAAAATAGAAATATAATATTTGTTTGACGCCTTGTGTTAAATGTTTACGTTTTGCTCTATCCGTCCAAGTCGGGAGTATCTGATTTCACGTTCTCTTCACCATCACTTAAACATTCAGATCCGGACGTAAATTGCTCCTGAACTTGAGAAGCATCAATCCGTTCATACATGATTGTTAAAAGTTACACAATAAACATCCAGTTTGTTATAAGTGAATAATATTAATTCTGTGTCCACATAAGCTAGTATCAGTAAATGACTCTTTAGGGACCTACTTCTTTTTAGAGAGGTGAGGTATATTGTATTTGTCTACATTAGAGCAAATGATAACCCTTTGATAGAATAGATGCACTGAGTAGGAATGTGTTGTTTGACATTTATTTATCAGCCTGTAGTATGACAAGTTTCACAGAATCTTCAAGCAAATTTACATGTACATGTTCATGAAGGTCCCAGACACTGTCATAACTCAACTATACATATAGCTGCTTGACATGCAGACTGTAGACTGTGTACATGTTTATGTACAAGAACCAGAGCTTATGTTCAGATTTTATCATTTTAACCAGACGAACTTTATAGGTGGCCCTGTATTTTATGACAAGGTTCAGCTTAATGCATTTTGCCTTGGTGTCTTGCACACTTTGAACTATTAAAACAAATCTTGTCAAAGTCAAATTGCGTTTGTCCCTTTAAAGTAATCATATATTGCAGAAGAAACATACTCTTGTTAAAAATGTATTTATATGCACATGCCCTATTCCAAAACATAACCATATACATGTACACAAACCTACACTAGACTTGTGAGACATAATTTTGGATCATTTGTTAAGGTAGCTGGCCATCTGCTATTAATTACATGCCAAGGTGTGCTCGACTTTAATATGAGTTGGATTGAGAAGAATTTCCAGATTTCTACGAAAGGTCTAGGGGTTCTCCTGGCACATGTCTATTATTCAAAATATTAATGTCCATTTGCATTTTTCTCATGATGATTTCATTATCCTTCAACTACCAGGAATCAAATACATTCGAGTCCACTGCTTGCTAACTGGAGAACTTGTGAACGCCTTTTGTTCAACACTACAGGTAGCATTAGATTTGATATTCTGTTGCAGTCTTCATTCCATCCTCAAAAATCAGGGTTTCTGTTTCCACATGTCCACGAAACCCTGTCAAACTTAGGTAGGAAATTCCCGGGCTAGAAGTCACTATTTTGATTGGCTACATCATACCTTAATGTAGTCAATCAAAAGCTCACTTTCAATCCCACTTGGTTAGGGGATACTCCAATGTCGACTGCAAATAAACCAAAGGGATGTGTTGCTTAGACCATTTGACAATAAGTGTATTTTGCACAGTAGTGTTAATAGTTTGTTATTACCGCGTTATTTATTAGTTGCGTTACGTTTTTCTTCACACCCAAGAATGAGTACGTATGACTACTGCCAAACACTTGCTTCTATCAAGCAATTTCATTAGTTGATATTTTGAAGGATTGACGTCAAAAGAAATTCTTCTAGGCCTGGAATTTCCTACCCAAGTTTGTCAGGGTTTCGTGGACACATGTGGACACAGAAACCCTGACTTATGAGGATGTTTTCATTCCAACTCCTGCTTTCATCGCTCCTATAGGTTCGTTTTGAGGTTAAGTGGGAATCTCCAAAATTTCGTGATCAATGATGCTGGGCGCTGACATTTCTAACTTTAAATATATTCGTAAACAGTAGGCGAGAATTACGAGAATTGTTATTGGTGGAGCCCATGTCCGGTCACCACCAGATTTCGAAATGCAGACCCACAAAATATGAATGAATGATGTCTGCGGTGATGGTGGAGCGAACGTGAAATCAGAACACCTGACTTTGGAGGATGGTTCTGCTCAGTTTCGTTGCAATTTTTTTTACAATGCTCTGGACTACATTCATCATTGATGATCAAAAAAATACAGCCAAGGGTCACACGCATAAAAAGAACATATTTTTAAACTCTAGCAAAAAATAACAATATCGGTTTTGACTTTGTTATTTTCAAACTTAGGTGCTCTTGCACCCTTTAAATATCGGTTTTGATAATGCACAATACAAACCTATACAGTTGTTAATCAGTGACACAAATTTTACTTGTATCAGCATTCAAATAAGCCAGTTTTTAAGTAATAACAACATATTCTAATCTAAAACTTGTATTTTATTACTTTTAAATAATGGCTGGTTGAAAGTTAAACATTAAGTTTGATAGTTTTTTTATAGACAATAATAATTATTACATGTTTGTCCACCTGCTAATTCTCCGACAGTTATTTTACTCTCTTGGTGCAGTTCTATGTGCCAATAAACAGTAATTACCCGTAATATCTATTTAGTTCTAATAAAGTTAATTACATAGACACGACTCGTCGACCATATACTTGATTTTGTCGTGACTTTAACGAAAGGATTACATACAAGAATGTCATACCAGATAATAAATTTTTCTTTACTAAAGTACGTAGTAAACACATTTCTTCAGAAAACATATGATATTGATTTGATTTGACAAATTTGTTCGGGAATGGCTGTTCTCTGTCTTTTCAACTCGGATGTATAACACAATTAATAACTAATACTGCTTCATTACATTCAGATCTAGAGTTAAATTAATTCTTCTTGTTTTGAAAAGTGATTGCTCTGTTCAAAACGTTTATAGAATGATCAATTTCCACATAAAAATTAAAACAAAACTGCAATTAGTGAATCCATGACCCTTAGAAGAAAATAAGGTTCGTCGACTGATCAGAGGTTTTGTTATAGAAATCTCAATGGAAGATTTTTTGTTATACTTCTGCAACAGTTCTAACACTTATAAATTATTAGTTTGAATGTAAATTAAACCGTATACTAGTTCAAACGCTCGTAAACAGTTAGTGTATTCGTAATTGATTTTTGGGACGCGGTTTTTATAAGGTTAAAAGTTTAAAGATCAAAGGTACCATTTACAAACTCGCTTTGTATTAAATATTTTGATCGAAGTAGATCTAATACAGTAATAAAATAAGAAAGGCTAAGGTAAAACAATGTTATTATATTACATGTACAATGTTAATTTCGTTTTTGCTGTCGTGTTTTTAATATATCTTTTTTCATCGCCTACAGGTTTTACAGAATGTACAAAAAATAACACTGTCCGTCCGATTTAGACCGTTAAATCTAGAATCAGGGTTGATGAAATGTCACGGTCTTCAATACTGAATTTTAATGATTTCAAATTTCATGTTATGGTGTCCATTAAGTTGAAAGTCTCATTACCCTTGTCTAATAATACAAAATTAATAAGTATTTGTATTAGATCAAAGAACATTGTAAAAAGCTTTAAAAATATGTAATTTTATTACCGGAAGTGGCATTTTGTCCCTAGCAACAGGCATAAAATTCCTTAACAACCATCTATTTTTTTTTTATTTCGGACCACTTTGTTTACTCAAATAATTCATTTTTGTATGACTGGAAGTGACACTTAGCAAGACACAAAGCCCATAGCATCACGTATTTTTTCTGACTTAAGAGGAACATGGGGAAAGACCTTCTCATTTGTTCTCCGAACAATTATTGTTATCCTAATCCTTTTTTTTCATGCAATCTTGTCAGCTTAATTTCATAGAGATACGATGTTTGACTGATACAAAAAATTATGAGTACTTGGGGCTGACCTGCAGCTGAGAAATTAACTTTTGAAATTTTCAGTTTTCAATTTTTCAATCGGGCTTTGTTTTGGAGACACTAGAAGGTATCCTCATTATAACATTTTAAACAATAAAAAAATCTTCTTGAAGGAACAAGGACACAAAAACGTACAGGCAACTTCATCCCACTTGATTTCTCTTCTCAAAACATTAAGTGTATAAAAGTATGTGTCAGTTTTACGATCCGGACTCGTTAATAACCTTTAAATTATTCATTTAGGAACGGGTTCTTGAATTATAAAAGTTTCAATCTGTACCATGGTCTTAGACTTTTCATATATAAAGTTTAAACCTTTAATTTGTGGTTAAAAAGCCAAGCGGGTTAACAATTTTGCAACTCGTAGATTTAGTTGTATATATGTGTGTAGGGGATCTAACACATTATTACTAGTTTCATTTTCTGATACTACACAATTTTCATTCAAATAACAAAATAAAGAATTGAAAAATTACGTCATAATCTACTATGTTCCCCGCAATATCTTCATAATCCTAGAAAAATGAACCCGAATGAAAAAAGTAATCATTACACTCGGAGAGGTTAAAGTCTATGATACTATAAAGAATTATTTAACCTAATAA
Organism: Limnoperna fortunei; assembly: GCA_944474755.1. Taxonomy (NCBI): domain Eukaryota; kingdom Metazoa; phylum Mollusca; class Bivalvia; order Mytilida; family Modiolidae; genus Limnoperna; species Limnoperna fortunei. The sequence goes on from OX104111.1 coordinate 74,493,137, forward strand.
ATATATATACACTAAATTAAAGTCTTTTTTCGAAGAAGATGAAACAAACTTATCAACAGCCGGAGATTTTTGTTTTTGTATTCACTTCTAAATGTCACTGCCATTTGTGTGAAAATTTAGCAAAGAACTGTCTTTTGTTAGATAACATGTACATTTGGGTGTTTTTAGATTAAGCGCAATGGATTTTTCTCTCATCGTAATTATGGTGGTCGTCGATTTCGCTAATACGATAATGGGTGTCAGTTTATGTGACAAGTATTTTCTTCTTTAATTTATTCTGCCCTTTACTCTGCAATGTTTTTTTTAAGTTTTTGATATTTGAAGACAAAATATAAGTAATTTATTTTGTCAATCGAAATTCAGATTGTTACTTTATAAAGTTCTTATATTGTCAAAAGTTGTTAATTAATTAAACTTTAATTTTTCAATAGATATGAATTAAACAAATTTTACAGTATGGTTGATATTTTTGTTTATTATTTAGATATTTATTTTATATATGTATAAATATTTATTTAACAAATATGTTAATATTGCTCTAATAGTTTAGATGCTTGATTGCGAGTCCCAGGCCTTACCAGAGTAGTATATCTGTTTCAATGTTTTTGTAAGACTGGGTAATATTCAAGAATTTCATGTTTGAAACCAAAACATAAGTCTGTGCATATGTTGATATTGCTGTCTTAAAATAATAATACTTGTTTTCATTTCTTGAGACTTGTAGCGTTGACCTGGTTTAGTAGACTATTGAGTTTTATGATAGGCTGAGCTTTTTTATACACTCGTACTGCATTTTTTTCGGATCATTGTTTTTCCGTCTTTTTTTAAAAGTGTGTAAAAAAGTGTTCGCGACATATTAATTTGACCTTTATATGAAGTAACATACTCTTAAGACCTGTTCGGTGCTAACCATGTGATACCGGCAAATGTTTCTTTGCGGAGCTATCTCCCCAAAGATCGAAAACCTTGTTATCAGAACAATTCAGAAACAATAATATATACAGAAAAAACTTAATGGTGGGAAGTGTTAGGGAACTTTTGGAACATCTTTGTGACATACTTTGGAAACAAATTTTGACGAACAGAGACGACCGGTATTTCTTGAATGCTTCAATGACAACGTGTATCACCAAAAGTCACCAATTGTGAGTCGACAACGCTTAGGGTTTGCACAATTTGTCGTCCTGTGACATATCCTTAAAGAGAATCTCGAGGTCAAAGTTCAGTAGTCAAATGTTTTTATCAGGACACAAAAAGATAGAAGCAGACAAAATTTTAAAAATAATCTGATCGAAAACTTAATTTGCTATATTGAGTCTAAAACTGTTCGATGAAACATTTTCGAGTTATGGTTCTTGAACAGTTCCAACTGAACATCTATAAATTGTTGTCATTTCATATTGTGTTTGATACAAGATACAATATGTGCAATGTTGTATGTATGCATTCTTTTATACTGCAGTCTTTTTAAATTTAATACTGCTTGTATAAATTGTCAATTCAGTACATCTTCGTATCCTGAGATATATTAATCGCGAGCAAAACCTGGAAAACTAAATCTAAGGCAACATTCGAATGAAATTACTTAAATTGCTAATTGCAAATAATTCCATTTTGTAGTAAATATTCAAACCTTGGTAGGTTTTCTGGGAATTCAGGATCATCATATATATAGATATTATATATATATTTCTGTATGAACTGCAACACTTTGATAATCAACCAGTCATTGAATTGACTCATTCTTTTTTTATCTAATGCTATAAGATTTTTAGGACAGTTAAAATCTAAAAAAGCATTAAAATGAATGCTTTGAGTAATGGGTATTTTCATCTTGTTGAATTTTGGTCGTACATAAACTAAAAACATTTGACAATATATTGAACAACCTAACAGTAAATTGGTTTTACAAACAAGATCTAACCAACCACAACCAGATAAGCATTTCCGCCGTTTCTATAAAAATGCTCAACATCTGTTTTCTGCCATATAAGTCAAAATTTTCAAAAAAATTAAAATTGCCTAGTCTCTGTTGAAACTTTGACATTATTTATTCATAGTTTGAATGCATAGTTCTTTTGAAAGATGTTACATGATTAAACGTCCATTTAAGTAAGAAGACTTTATCAAAATGCTGTCTGTTATTATTACAAATGTTATTTATGAAATAAAACCTCCATAGTGTATAAGTTCCAGAAATGTACGTTACATAATGAGTGTTTTGTGTCCGTTCTTGTGTTTCATTGCATTTTAATGCCATTACAATAAATGTCTCAATAATGGAAAAGTATCCCCAATAAGAAAACGTGTATATAAATTCAAATTACTGAAATAAGATCTTCTAAGTAATTGCGTATTCTAACAAAATATGTTTCTTTTTTCTAATAATTTCTACTTTGTCCCATAAGATTACAATATTGTGTTTTCGCGTTATTAAGACAGCTAACATATATATGTTTTATAAATTGCCTTATTATAAAAAAAATGCATTGGAAGTAATTTTACTCTTGAGACAATTTTTATAGCAATTTGAGTTTGAAGATAAAGCTTATCAATATTTAACCAATTGTAGTTTGTGAAATGTTGGGTCGAATCTTACATAGCGATATTTGATGTTAAGGACCTGATTATGAAATAAATCAAATAAGTTTATTTGTGGAAAAGTGATATTTTTATTTAAATCTGTTTTGCAATTAAAGTAAGCCAGAAATCAAATTTAACAAAAGTTTGGATAGACGGTATAATTCACTGTGTCACTATTTATTGTAGGAAACAGTTGCATCACTATTGCAGACTAGACAGAGAGACAACTACGCATAAGAGATTATTCCATAAGTTATTAAAATAAAACCGAAATACGAAAACCTATACAGAAATATACGTTTCTTCTGAGTGAGATTTTGATATGTTTAATACTTGATAATTATTTTACCAACACTTATTTATTATAAATGTACATCCACTGAAAGACAATGTTGTTTATTAAACCTCACTTAAAAACACTTACTGATTGGCTCAAAATAATATCACAACGCAATATCACAAAGCCGAAAATTAGCTTGCAGAGTGTGACAACTTAAAACCGAATCGGAAACGGGGAGACAATAGTGTAACACTCGAAATCACGTGATCGCAAATTGAAACGGGGAGACAATACCTGGACAATCCTAATTCATTAAATTAACGTAATCGATTGTTGAAAACAGTTTGTATTATTTAAATTTGCAATAATGGATATCAACAAGGTTTTGAATACACATACATGAAATTATAAGAAATAACGCTATTAAAGGCATATTTGGTCTATAAAGTTGTTCAATGATGGTTTGCTCAGTTTCACAAAACAATTGTGGCTTCGTTAATTATTGGACATCCATAATTGTCAACTCGCTTGGGTTGTCTTCCCTCGGAAAAGAAGGTCATAGTTGTATAATATTAATATTTACAGTAGAACTTAATTAAATTATAGCAATTGTTGCAGTTGTTTGCAACAACTTTTTATTATATTCGCTAGAAAGTTCCAATAAATGTTTTTTGATATGGAATGATACGGTTTTACCACATATCATTCATCTTTATTAAATTTGGCGTAATAACATTTCGTAAAGCTTAACGTTAACGTTACATTCTATATTGATTTGCTTCTACTTGACCTGCAACAGGAAGACCGTATCTTCTCAGTTTTATATATTAAACATACAGACATGCATTCTTGTATGCGTGAGTTTTTTTTTCATTCAAATACCCATAATATTTCATGTACACTGAAATTTCTAACCAATACAACATACCCTGACAACCATTAAGTTAGCTACATTAGATGAACATACACGATAGATAAATACAATAACCTAATTAATTTGAACTACAGAAAACACAAACTAATATGAAACCTCCAGGTGTTCCAAATGGGAAACCGTTTCTTGCATCATCATCTGTTGTGTTAGGAATGAGTAGGAAAACTAAAATTATCCCTTTTAGTATGTTACTTTTACTTAGTTGTCAACTTAAAACATAATGACGATAAGACAATATTATTATTGATGGCATAGAAAGTTGACATTAGCATGTACAATCTTTGATTAAAAATAGCTTTTTTACTTTTTAAAACTATGGAGATTCGTCGTACAAGACATTCATTTTACTTTCTATGACATGTTTGTTTCTTTACCAATATAATTAACAATTACACCAAAACTTCACGTTATGTCCGTAACGTTGAATTGTACCCACTGTGAAGCTTTAAAGCTAAAGTATCATACTAAACAGTCATAATGTTCACATGGTTAACTTTAAAAATAGTCAAAATAGTAATAAAACAAGGAATAATGTTATCAGTAGGATTTCGCTGATCAATATCAAACAATGTTACTTGTTAAAATGATTTATGTTGTACATTTCATTCGCGAGATATTATCAGTAGAGGCGGCAATTATTGAAATCTTGTTATTATCGCCTGAGTGAAAAACAACATCATATTCTGTTATTCAACAAATTGTGTTTGTACTACCAATGTGTCTGTGAAATATTGTGAGACACTTTTGAAAATGTCAATAAATCTTGCATTAAGTTGTTTACTATTTGTTTTAAAATTACCAGCATTTGATTTACAGCTGTCAACACTGTATTAACTACACCCAATTACTAGTATACAAAATTTAGGATATACTTCGTTTTTCATTTGATTATTTAGATTTTTTACTTATTTATAAAGGAACGAAAGAAATAATCAATATATGAGTTACGCCATTATGTCTAGAAGACTGAGATATGTTTGTAATATATGTATGAATATACTTGTAGGAGACCCTTGTGGAAAAGCGATACCTTTAATGTAAAACTGTGATTATCATTATTAGACTACTTATTGGTATGTGAGGATAATAATGCTTCACTTACAACTTTTTCGCAGATGACTTATATGTTACACTATCGTCATCTTCTGATAACTTAAACTTGATTACGATGGTGCTCATCTTAGTTTGTACTTCCCATAGGTGTTTGTGTATTTTTCTTTCATCATTTGTTTATAATTATCCATCCTGATTTCGGATTTCACGTATAAGTATCTTCTGCCTTATTTTAGACAGACAGGAAAATTCTTTTAAAACGATTATGGGTTGATTCATTTTTAACCATGTAAAGTAGCAAAATAGTTTAGCTGCTGGTTTTCCTTTTATTCTGAACACAACAAAATAAGAAAATTAAGTGCTAATTCTGTGAGATGTTTTATACTGAAGTACACGAATTAGGGAATTATTTGCTATAAAGCAGATATTACAGCTGGAAATAAGTATAAGAGGTTTTTATATAGCAGTATACATAGCGAAATTACGTATCAAACTGAAACCTCCATATCTGCCTGGGGGCCTTAAAGCATGACATTTATGGATTTAAATTGAAATTATGTATATCTGTTTCGCCCCCCCCTCCCCCACCCCCCACCACCAAGTAATGTGACATGTCATCCGTATTACACCCCTTGGTGATTATGCCCTAAAGGTGATATAATTTATAATGCTTTGAAGACTTTGCAAATTTTTTGTCAATTTTGCAAGTTTTATTAAAACAAGGATACGAAATCATCTATTATGCAAGTTTTTGTAAATAAACCGTGTTTAGACGTTGATTTCCTTTCCCATATGTTTATTAATCCTACATTTTACTCTCTTGAGTATCGGCCTTGTTTACCAAATCTGTATAGAACAATAGAATGTTTGCACTTTCTGTTGCACTTAGGTGCAATCCTTTGATTGTACTTTACACATCAGGTAATAATTATTATTTTCAAACACATCTATGCAACACAATCAATTCATTTAATCTACAGGAATGCTAAGGAGTCATTATCATAAACATTTGTTTGAAATTGATGAATTTGGGGAAAACCTCGATGCAGTCGCTATATATCCTGCGTATTCAATTAAGTAATATACCTATTAAATAGTAGTCATCACACTGAAGTGCAAATAAAAACGAAAACATTGGTATCAATATTACAAGTCTAAATGTCAATATATTTTTAATCACATGTTGCAAATGAATCACTTCAATGATTTGTACTGTTATTGTAAGAAGTACTTTTATAAGACATTTTTATTTCTTTCTGATAATGAATTATTTCAGTGATGTGTACTATTCGATGTGGGTTGAAATCAATAAAAAATATTATGAAGAAGTGAAAACAAGAACCTTTCACACATTTCCAAGACTGATTTTAAGTTTATCGAATAACATTTTACTGACACTGAAGACAATTTTTTTACTTTAAAACTTGTCTTCCATTTTTCTTTATTTATTGCGTTTGTTATCGTCCTCCCAATCGTACGGCAACCTTTTTTTCATAATGTATAGCATGTCGCCGGCGACACAATTTAATGGTTTTTCTATAGTAAAATTTAGTCTTGCTGTTTATTGTGATACTATACACTTGTTTGTTCTAGTTCTATTTTTACCATTTAACCTGATTATAGCTGAAATATTGCTTGCTATACGAAAAACGACAATCAATCAATCAATTATAATGTATTCAAACTGTAAACAAAACGAACGATCAACAAGAATAAAAAAAACTATAAAAATAATTGACTGAGACCAAGACTCAAGACATCTGAATCAAAATAGTTATATCAGTCCCAGAACGACATAAAGAAGATAACAAAGTAACAACAAGAACCAAAACATGAGTAACCCAAATACAATAAAAACACGAATGTACTCAGATGCCCTTAATAGATTGCGTAATACATTAATGATTATAATTTGTTGTTTGACGAATTGTACAGAGTACCATTTGTCTCATTAACGATTGACGATTAACATAACGTTATATTTTTCAAGAAACAAACGAAGAACACAACATTCTGGAAAAAATTCCGTTTGGCTGCAAGATGAAAGAAAACTAAATATTTTGATTATTTACCTTCATTCCAGAATAATAAAGATGTAATTCAATGACAGAGGTAATTTCATATATCAATAAATATCTTTATTATACATAAACAATCATAATTATTATATGCCTCTATTGTTAACACTCTTCATCTAATATGTTTTCTTAATAAACATGACGCCTACGCAAGTATTTTATTTTCGTGTGTGGTTTTCAGACATATCTTTTAAGAGGTACTAACCTTTGAATGTTGCAGATATAGTATAATTTCATACAACTTTTACAAACAATTAAGTAATTTTGAATTAAAAAAAAAGATTTCATCAAAGATTGGTATAAAGAATATGATCGCAAATAGTACCAGTAACTTGCTGGTATCCGGTTCACACTAACACTACTCAGAATTAGTTGATATAGATTGAAATTAAAATGTCAGGCATCAGAGGCTGTCACTAAATGAAAGGATTTGTAAATTTTCAAATGTAATATTGATTGTTTTGATTTGTTTGTATGGTGTTTAACGCCACATACAGCAATTTTCGGCTATATCGTGTCTTCCGGTTTTTATTGGAGTGGAAGCCAGAGTACCGGTAGAAAACCCACGACCCATTTTACGAAACTGGAACTCCTTGTCAGTTAAGATTGCAGTCGGGTACAACCGGCTTGCAGTGAGACTCGAACCCGAAATCAAATGTTAACAGACCATGTAATTAACAGTAGATGACTCACTACCTTAACCACTCGGCTACTGAAACCCCAATGTGATATTGAGAATGAAATACTTTTTGTATTTCATAAATTGGAAAAGGAAAGATCCGGATTCATAAAATATTTAAATGTTAAATATGCAAACATTGCAACTATGGATTAAGATTCAAAATTTGCATTGCTTATGTCTTGTGCAGACCATTTTGTCACATGTTTTTATTAGAACAATTTGTAATCTTGTTTCTTTCTGAAGAGACTAAATATTTTAAAATAGAATACAGAGAGGGAACGAGAATAAAAGATAAAATATCTTAAGTATAGTAATGAATTGCTGCACTATAAAAATTCAGGTATAGTCTTTTATACAATCAATGGTATGATGATCCTTAGCTTTTTTATGTTTAGTGATTATTTGAATAGGCTAAAGAATAACTTTTTATTTCGTGTTTCGATTTCAGTCATACAAAATGTAAATAATAATATAAACCTTTTGCTAAAATTACAAAATCTTTTGACGCTCAATTATTATAGACAAAAATAGTAACAACGAACCAAGTGCTCTTTTATACGGCGGTACAAATTCGCCATGTTTTATAAATTCAAACAGCTTTTCTATCGAAGTTTTGTAAACGACAGTACACAAACGTTAAAAATCTTATGTCTCAATTGCTGTGGTATTGAAATGAGGTTACAATGCCCAGAATTTACAGATTTGTTACAAGAATACGATATTGTTTGTTTTGTAGAAACAAAAACAGATGATCTTGATACGATACATTTTCCCGGTTACATTTTAAGCATGAAAAATTGACGAACCGTTACTAACAAACGCTTAGGGGGTATTATTGTAGGATATAAGGAAATGTGTACCAATTATATTGATATTGTGGACGGCTGTAGTAAATATGTCCTGTGGTTTAAATGTAGTGAGTTAATGTTCAAAACAGATCAACCTGTATTTATTGGTGTTGTATATGTACCACCTGAATACACCAGAGATGCTTTTAGTGAAATATAACAGGACTATCATTTGTTTTTGAAAAAGTCAATATACACATGTCTTATAGTGGATTTTAATGCCAGGACCTCTAATGATAAAGACTTTGTTAAAATGGAAGAAAATGGACACGTAGATGAATATCTTTGTGAATTTGTCAATGATATTACCTATATATTAAATGATTTAAAGATACCGTTAGTTAGGGGGAGCATGGATAAAGTAAAAAACAGATACAAAAATGTATTGCTTAATTTTTGTAAAGGAAATAACATGTTTATAATTAATGGTAGGGTTGGGAAGGATATGAATATTGGAAAATTTACATGTAAGAATGCTAGTGTAGTCGATTACTGTATAAGTAGTCCAGAGTTTCTTAAATTCATCTCAGACTTTGATGTTTTAGATCCTAGTACATTATTCTCGGATGTCCACGCACCACTACGTTTATCATTATCTAACACAATTATAGATAATGTTACCCCTTATACTGATGTCCATACTTTTACAAATAAAGGTAAATTAAAACCCTGGGATATTGAAAAAGCTCGAGACTTTCAAAATAACATAGACGAGTCTGCGTTATTAAAATTAGAACAAAAACTCGAAACAAGCTGTAAAGAAATAAATAATCTAAACAATGATTCAGTTAATAAGTTATTAGACGATTTTGGAATAAATTTTTTGGAATCAGCTTAAAAAACCTTCGGAAGATATAGTACAAAGCACTCGGCAAGTAGCACGCAAAAACGTAGTGTAAACAAAAAAAATTAACCTTGGTTTGATAGAAACTGCAAAATAGCTAGACAACATTTTCGTAAAGCAAAAAAAAAATTTATAAATCAAATAACACTATGCAAAACAGGTCAAATATGGTTAATGCAGAAAAGAATTATAAAAAGATCTTGAACACAAAATATAAAAATTATTGTATTGATCTTTCGCAAGTCTTACAAAAAGAATCGGTTAGTCATCCCAAACATTTCTGGAAATTATTACATAAGAGACAAAACCAGCAAAATATTGACATCGAAACCCTCTATGATTTATGATTTTCAAATTATGAACAACAACCGACTTTCAATTACGAGGTTCCAAACATATCAAATCAATTTATAAATGGCTATATTTCTCAAGAAGAAATTATGAAGTGTATCCAAAATCATCAAAATTATCAGTAAAAATTCTTCTAGATTTGTTTGATAAAATGGTTAAGTCTATTCTTCTTTATGGCTGTAAAATTTGGGGCTTCGATAATAACGAATCGTTAGAAAGAGTTCACTTAAAATGTTGTAAACTTCTGTTGAATTTAGTCTTCAACGCCAAATTATTTGATTTATGGGGAACTTAGACTTCCTATTGCTATTGATATTAAGATACGGATGGTATCTTACTTGTCCAAACTTGTAAATGGCAAACAATCTAAACTGTCTTCAATACCCTATCGTCTTACTCGGCAATCGAACGAAAACTATAGTATACAATATTCTTGGATTAACTGTTAACAATTTTAAATGGTTTTTCACTAATATGGGATGCAGAACAATTATTCAATAATGAGTGGCTAAAATACATAGTAAATCAAAGGTTAACAGACCAGTTTTCGCAAATTTGGAATTCGGTTGTGTTTCATTCATCAAAAGCAATAAATTATAGAATTTTCAAAACAAAATTGGAATTCGAAAATTATTGAAATGTCTTGAACTTCTCGGAAGCTATAAATCTATGCAGATTAAGGACAACAAATCATCATCTACCAATAGAAATTGGAAGATTGAAATATATTGAAAGAGAAAATTCTCTTTGTCATTTATATAACTGTAACAAAGTAGGAGTTGAATACCATTACATGTTTGAATGCATTGCTTTCAGAGAACAACGTGTGAAAAACCACATTGTTTATAAGTACTCAGAATTCATGTCCAGCAACAGAAAATCTCTGCTAAGAAATATTTCCAGGTTTATTAATATTATTAATGATCATGTAGCGCCCCGGCTTACCTGTTGTGTAAGCATAACCTTATTATTGTTTGTATATATTGTATATAGCCTGTTGTTTTGTTTGTTTATTTGTTACCTTCTCTGTACCAATTGTATTATTGGCCGTGTGAGAATACAACTATATATAATATCTGTAATCAACAGGAAATATTCCTTGTTATTTGTCAACAAAGAATAAATCTTCTTGCTAGTTGTGTGTTGTTTTTATGGTCTATTGTCATTTTTATTCATTATTCATTAACAAAATTTTGACTAAATTTTTTTTGTTATTAGGTGGTTGGTTTCTGGCAAATAAATAATCAAAGTTTTATAAAATATCGTTTTCTCTAGACTTATATCTCTTTTCATTATTTTTTTTATTATTGTGTTTTTTGGCTGGTTTAGTTAAACGTAGTTTAATGTCACTTTCAGCATTTTTAAATATATATCGTGGCGTCCAGTTTTTATTGGGGTAGGAAGCCCGAGTCACTGAAAACTCTGGACCATCAGTAGTAGAAATGGTTTTTCAAGATGCATAAATTTAGACATATCGAAAGTTGATGGCTTTTCGCTGTCGTCGAGTATAATTTAAAGTTTTTTTCCAAAAGGACTGTGTAAGAGGCCGACTTGAGTGTATTAGCGTTGTCTAGCTAGGGTACATTTAGGACAATGTATCTTGCATATTTCATGAAGGATGTCTCGTGTTGTCTCCTTTTTATTCTATTGTTTAGTGTTTCCATTAGGTATTTCTAGTAAATTTTCTAATACTCAGGTTTATTGTGTTCTTCTTTGTTTAATGAATTGTATTGCTGTGGTACACAATACTTCTACATATACTCTGTATATTAAATGTGTTCAAATGTATATGGTATGTAGAAAGGTAAAAACAATTTCTGAATTATGAACAAACAAGGTAAGTGTGTTTCCAGTCCACAGAAAGAGGCCTAAAGAAGTGGGTTACACTTGTTTTATTGAAAGTATAATGCAAGTAATCTAAGCACAATGTTAAAGAATTATTTAACGGTAGATAACACTACGAAATATTCTGTAGCTGTACAAATAATATTGGCGTTAATGATCTTCCAGTCTCTTCTCATTTATGTTTTGAATACACCAAAATACGCATATAGTAGTCCTTGGTCTATGCCAGCCTGGGTGGATAAGGGCATCACGCCTCAGGAATCGTATTACTACTAGTAATACACCTCTCTTTCTAACGTGCATCTGTAGATAATGAACGTTAACGTGGTGCAAAGTCATCGTTTTCACTTCAGAGAGCATTGTAGTTCACGTTTCAATCAGTTACATGTTATTTCTTAATTGGAGACGTTATGAATTGTATAGATACGAACAAATATGAACTTGATTATTTAAATTGCGACTTCATTAATGTTTTATACCAGCAATATTAGTGTATAGCGTTGTTTAGGACACATGTAGTTCGTATTATAATTTACATATTTCTTTCGGAATTAATTATAATTGAAAAGGATATAAAGGTTTCTTCAGTTTTTGACATGCTAATGTATTTCTTCTGGGGTATAATTAAATAGTGTCTTCTAAGCTATTGTTAACATATGTATATAAATTACCAAAAATCCACGAATCTTATGTTTTTGGTGGATTGTTTGGAATTTTTCACCCTTTACCTTTTTGTTATACTTTGGTTTGGTTTTTTACATGTTAGTTAAACTGGTTGGACTAGTAATGCTGTTATGAAAGGTATGTTAAGAAAGTTACAAAAGATTTTGTTTTGTTTTATTTTATCCCACCAACTATATATGACATGAAACATTGGTATCGAGTTTAGAAATAAAATCAAACCCTTCGAAATCGTTCCGAGGCAATCAAATGTAAAGATATAACTTCGATAAATGTTATGTAATTTCTAATAACATCTACTGAAACGCTTTCTTTGCCTTGTCAATTTATTATTTAGTGTAATGTTACGACAATTTTTTTTTGTTTTTGTATTTGATCCCGCGCTCTATTAAATGAAGCAATAGTATTTTGGAATTAAAATCTGTTTCGTCAATACACAATTGATATTGACAATTCTACTAATAACCAATGTCAATTGTGTAAGAGATTGGCAGAGAACCTTTTTCTGAAGGTGTTATGTTTTAGTGTCTGTAAGTAATTGTTAGTAGGAAGTGATGGGCTAGGGGGCGATATTGACTAATATTGTAATGGATCATAACTGAATTGAGCTATTACCATTAAACTGTTATAATTCTTAGAAATCTTATCTTACCTTGCTTTTTAATGATATTTTTAATATCTTGTCAGTAATTAATCTTTTAGCTTTCGTGATGTTCAATATAACTATATTTACGTTGTGCTATCTTATTGTTTATGTTTAAAACCAGTGGGTTCGAAATTAATCTCCATCGGCTATAATTTTCGCCGTTCCTTTAACAAATCTTTTTGTAATTTGTGAATATGCCGTGAACACAAGGCAGACGTGGTCGTCATATTGTATGCAAACTATAGATTTGTTATTATATAATAATGTGTAGTTTTATAATAAACAACTTCGATGAACTCCATACAATCTTTTAAACAAATTTTATGCGATTTTTTTACTTAAAATAGCGAGAAATCCAACATAACAACAAGGTTTCAATGTCAAGGGACAATTGCAAATCCGGAATCATTCAAACATTAACAACAAAAATAGCACAAAAAACTCCACACCTAATAAATGTTTGTTAATTAATATATAGTGAAATTATTGTTTGCATACATTTTACTATTTATTATAATAAGTTATAATAATTATAATGTTTTCTTTATTTTCAACCTATTAGAACTGTTCGATGGTCATTTGAACAGAAACAAATTCCATGTAAGTATTTGTTTGCAAATATCCGACAATTATAAAATATAAATGTATATATTTATTGTTTCACTAATACATCTTAAAACTAAAACAATTATATGGTTTGTTGTCACATTGCAAAATACATTAAATTAAATATTATCAATATATGTGACAAGACAAGACAACTGTTTATTATGCCTCAGACACACAGGTGTACAAGAGGACACAAAGAATATATAAACAAATAAATACCTACAGTAGAGGGTTTAGACATTAATACATACAGACACAAAATACATCCGAGCTAATTAAAACATACAATACATAATAAACATATCTTCAACAAGAACTTACAGCCAATACACAATGTAAATAAATAACAATAAGTGTAGAGAAAGCAAAAAAGAATACAAAATACAAAAGCAGTTTATTCACAACACAGATCTATATTACATCAGATGGTAAAGGATTTGGTAATAAACAATCAATACATAAAACGTCAAGAAAAGACTAGAGCGTTTCATAAGTAACGACATAAAATTTGTACAAACTTTGATAAGTTTTAGTAGAGATCAGCGTGAAAGAACAATAGAAGACCGTTTTGTTTATATTCTGTTGGCTTAACAGTAATATTTTAGAAATTCACCACCAACTCCATTCTCACAAAGATAACATAATACTTCCATTTATAATGTCCTGTTCCATCACCCCGTTTCTGTAGGAAATTTTATTTTAGAACACATAAATGTTGATGTATAGATTCTTTCACATAAATTTATTTTTAATATTATGTTTCCAAGCAAATTGATTTTTATATTTTGCATAAAATTTATCTCGTGATGAGTTATTCATATGTTGAAACCAAATTTGAATCAATTGATCGATCAACTGTCGTGAAATCATATTTTCAGTACCTGTCTATCCCACGAAATTTGATTTTCCCATACAAACTTAAACCACAGCTATCCAGAATTGATCTAGCTTTTGAGATCCATTCAAATTTAGAAGGATTAAGTGATTATAAATTAAGCCTTACTTTAAACAAAATGAAAGATTTAAACTTATTATTATTATCTAAAATTATACTATTCCAGTACAAAAACTATTTTCCATTTCAATAAACATTATCATCGGAAATCGTCCATAATCCCAAAAGACCATGCTATTATGTATACTACTTCGAACTTTTAAAATGTTCTTACAGAACTGAAGATGTACTTTTCTGGGGGGTTTTTTGTTTAGCAGGATCGTCTAAGTGTACTACCAAAACAAAACACTATCGCAACTCCTGACCACTATTTTAACAACAGTAAAAACGGGACTTCAAAAATACAGCGACGGCGTTAAAAAGATAACTATGCCGTTATTTTATTTAGCAAGATTTTGGATATAAAATATTCTAACGTAGGTTATACAGTTTCTACTAAGTGCTTAGGAATCGTGATTTTCCAATGACAGCAACTTTAGTTTTATTTACATTTAGATTATATTTCTTCTAGAAACAAAATCATCAACGACATTAATCACAATATCTTTACGTCATTTAAGTGTCGTATACAAATGGATTGTTAGGTTTCGTAAAATGGGTATGTCAGATGAGGAATTAGCATTCACAAGCATCTTGTCATAAATGAATTCATTTGAAGAGGTCATTAGTGGTCACTACACCATCAGTTATTTATATTGCATAACTGATTTATAGTTAAATACTAATATCATTAGTTTGAGTAAGACATTGAATACGGTATAATTTTTTTCAACGGGAATTTAAAACAGTGATTTTATTAGCAGCATATTTTGAGGTGATATCTTATTTAAGTATTAGAAACCAACTAATTTCTTGCTTAAGTTTTACCATACATGCATGTATATTTTTGTAATTGTAATTAAATGCACCACAATATTTACTGACCTGTCATTTATTATACATGAGACAATTTGTGTACATATATTCTTGTATTGTGGTAATTTTATTATGTGATGTGAACATCTCAATTCTATTTCACCACTAAAATACCGCCAAGTATATTTTATTTAAACATGACAAAATGAGAAATTTGGGCTTTGACCGGAAGAAGGTAGAACCTCTAAAATCAATAATATTATAACATATGATTATGATTTTTCTAATGGGTGCTTTTCAGGTCTGTCCTGTAATTTCAAAACTAATTTTGATTCAGTTTGTTTAGCTATTCGCAAGGTGTAGATGGCCTTCGCATTATTTGGTGTCATGTTTTGAGATTTTGGTAATAAAAGCTGTACATCGTTTTTTTTCGGTATGGTTTTTTGTTTGAGCGTCACTGAGACTTAATCACGAAACTTATTGTTAAGTTGTATAACCTTAGTATTTTTGACGATATTTTCTTTGCAAGCACTGGTTCGATCCCTATATTGGTGGACTGTTAGTCCCCGGGGGTATCATAAGCGCAGTAGTCACACTTTGGTGCTGACAAGGCTGTCATTTATTCTTTCAGTGATGTAGTCGTTGCCTAAATTTTTTACCTGCTGCTCCTACTTCAATAAAACTGAACGCCTTGATACATCTTAAATTTTGCTTAAAAGTGGTGTTAACCCTAATCAAACAAACAAACAAATAACAAAAACAGTTGTAACACATGCCGTTTAATCTGATCCTGAAATACAACCAGAATTAAAACACAATTGTTTGATTTCTAGTTATTAATGTCAAAGTTGTTTTGAAAGCATATTTATTTCTTTAAATACACACAAGCACGTAGTAGTTGATTATCTGACAAAAAAGCAGCTTTACTTTTAATAGGACAACAAAAAAACAAATCACACGTTCATTCGTGGTATTTTTATAAACTCGACTAAGCATGGTTAATGACACTTAATAACAGTTCTGATAACACAAAGTGTAACCAATTTTTTCTGGATTCTTATAGCTTCTCAGTAACATATCTACTGATGTTTCGTTGATTCTTATAGATTGTCAGTGATATATCTACAGTTATAGTTTTTTTCTTCATATCTAATTTGTGGTGAACTTTTTTATGAGTTATTATCTCGACATATTGATTTTATTTGAAATAAGATTGGGTTGAGTTGGTAGTTTTCTTTAAAAGAAAGCAAAATTTTTTTTGCATTAACAACTACGCAAACAACAGTTTTTTGTACTTGTGATATTTTATAACCAAGCAGTCGTCAGTAATCTCGCCAAGCATTAATATTTTACGGTTTGGAATATCTTCTGTAAATATTACTTGAAATTGCTATATTGGTTCCATAATCAGTGCTTTCACAATTGTGATGTTACACATCAAACATGATGGATTATTTTATGCATAATAATATATATGGTAATTGCATAGGTTATGAAATTTGGATAGGAGACATGAACATAATGAAAGAATTCTATGAAGACGTTCATGGAAGTTTCCGTTTATCTAAGAACTGTGCGTAAACAGGAAAGAAGCGTTTCCTGAATGACATCAGTCATACAGGATGATAGCATTATTCTTTACTGGTGTATTTAGCAAATTAATTCCTTAGATAAAAATATAATCATGCTGGATTCAATTTGATTACACGAAGCCAAATTTGTTAGGTAATGAGTATTCACCGCCTTTTCATGTCTGATGAATTACCAGATTAATGATTTATATTGGAAGCATCACATTTCGATCTCGAATTAAATGAATTTTCATGGTTACAACAGCGTCATAGTATCTGACAAAATGGTAAACAATCTGACGAAAAACGTGTAGCAGAAAAGTCAAACTTGTACGAAATATAGTTACCATATAATATTATATTTATGTATGAATAAAGTGTATATTTTCAGATATCATCTAGTTCCTGTCAATTACGTGTATTAAAAATAAAAATGTTTAATTTTTAAACTAAAACTAGCGCAGGTGCAATTTACTAACTGCGATAACGCGTAGACAGAAACAAAAATAATCCAGGCAAACGTAAAACCATCGATTGACGTTAACTTACAGTTACATCTGAAATTATTTGTTTATTCAGTCTTATATTATTGATGATTTTACAAAAGTATTGTAGGTCATTGATTAATACTATATTTAATAGAATATTTTTCTATTGCTGTTTCATCATATTAATATTTACACTTCTCGAAACTAAGCGTATCTTTTGTTTGTAAAATAACTCTCCGATCACATAAACATAAGTTTCCACTATATCAGTTTGAATGTATGAATGATTTAAACGTACAGAACACAAACATCATTGCTAACATCAATCCCAATATTGATTGATTGACTGCTTGATTGTTTGATTGGTTGATTGATTGATTGGTTGGTTGGTTGATTGGTCGTAAAAAGGGTAGGACTCTTCTGTTATTAGAACGCGAACATATAAACAACACAATAAATAAATACATTAGAAAGTGTTTTGGAAAGGGAGCAACATTTACCCTTTTGCAGCGAACCTGCTCTTATCGTATTTTTTCTGTAGCAGTAAAACTTTGCAATTGATTGATCTATTCTTTTACATCTTTTTGTTCCGGAATAAGACTTCCCACAAGTCTCTTTGAGTAGGTTTGATATTATGGACATCTTTATTATCAACATCTCCTACACTATTCACTTGTGTACAAAAGTGTAGAAGTGGATAGTATACTAAATGGATCTATCTAATAGCAAGCAGATTTAAAGGGACTTGTCTATTTTGAAATTTCTTGCTCCAGTCAACCATGTAGTCTTAGGCATGCCTGTTAAAGTTTCATGCGTTTTAGCTGAAATGCGCGTACTGTGGTATACGATCTTATTTACACAAATAAACCTATAACTAAATCTGTCATCTACTGATAAAAAACTGGTTGATTTGTTGTTCTGTATTTTACTTAATAACTAAACAAAAACAAATAGACCTATTATCAGTGTATTTTCCTTATCAGAAAACACTATTGTTTTTCAAAGAAGGTATAACCGTTACTTGGCCATTTATACAATTTATGATGATATTATATGGGCAGCTGGTTTCAACGTAATTGGACGACAAAATGTTATACGGTACATTAATGGCTATCGGGTTATGAAGGTTTCTTCTTAATGTTTTTAGGAACACGAATATGTACTTAAAAGTTATCGATATGACGATTTATTTACTAGTTGTAACTATCTGATTTGATAGATATGTATGTTATACCTTTGTTTGATGTATTTAAATGGCGTTAATTATTCTTGTTTGTAATTGGTTGTTTATCGTCGCTTAGCAGAAATATTAGAAACAAATATAAGCACAGTAACTTTAATCTGACCTGGGCAACTTATTTTTACAAAATAATAAATATAGGTGTTTGCATCTGTACGCAGTTCTTGAATGTCATTATTTTGGCATTTACTATTTCAAAATTTATAAATATTTTACAATGTGTAGCAAGAGGTCATGGTAAATAACACGTAAGCATTACAATAATATGGTAATTACACATTAACATGATATTCATCTACAACACATAATTTGTAAAAATACGTAAAAAATATGCAGCCTAACATGTGTATAAAGTTCATACGATATTTATTTTTTGATTTGATTATTTTAATTAAAAATATGATATTTATTGAGAAATATATACTTATAACCAAACTAAATTTTGAAAAAATGTATGACTCGAAATAATTGAAATAGCTGTAGACTCTTTTCTTTCTTTTTTATGTTGAAAATGTATTTGAGTTGTTGGTTTTGCTATGTGAATAAATTTATAACTAATTAAGTACAAATCATTGCCATAATATTCCCATGTCTCTGAATACATCATAAAAATATTAGATTTAAAATAGTAACTGGATATGGTTTAATATTCCTTGAATTTAAGTCTCCTATAACACTCAAAATGCATTTTAAACCTTTAAATTCAGGAAAAATTTATTTCCAGCATTCGTTCTTGCATTAATTTGGTGTTTGCAGTTTAAGCGTTATAAAGTGCAAGTATTAAAAATTCTACTTAGTTAATGTATATAACTTTTATTTGGTCATTACGCAACGAGTTTATCAAACAATAAACATTGCAAAATGTAGCAAAGTGTTTGATTTTATTATTGTATGTATAGAAACAAAATTGCAGGAAATTTCTCATGAATTCAGACACGCATACGTAACAAGAAACAGAAACCAAATAAAACCACAAAATTGAGACTGAATTATGCTAACATTAACAATAAATCAATCTTTAAAAGGAACAGTTATTGAAAGAAACTTATTGTGATGAAAGATATATTTTAGGAAAAACAAACCTTTTTTCTGATCCATAAAGATAAAACCAATCATTTCTAATAAAACTTATATATTATTTTTTGCTTACACAATTTATTACTTTGCTATCTTTTTATAATGTTTTTAGTTAAAAATTGCTTCCAACCTATAGCATTTTGACATGAAGACTTGAAATAACTTCCAAATATAAGTTTATCAAAGTCATATTACAGTCCATGTTGTAAACAGTGTACCGATTTATAATTTGTTTATAATTCCGTCCTGTTATCTGATGCATTTTTAAGTAGAAATTACAAAATACATTAAGTCTAGATATAATCAATGGCATTATGAGATACCTCAATTATGTTGAAATGTAGACTGATATGAAAGCTGATATTATTTTATCTTTAGCTTGTTAAATTTAATTTATAGTACGTCTTGGACATTTATATTTATTTTATTATCGTAAAATATGCATTTTTGTGTAAATTTCTGCTAATATATATATTTGAATGTATGAGAAGAGTATTTACACTACAATGTTTAAAGAGGAAAAGTTTCAAAACTATTGAATGGTTTAGTTAATATTTTGTATGTAATGAAAACAAGTTAGTAACATTTTCATGTTAAACGATTACCACCTTTTACAGTTATGGTGACGTAGAGCTTCTAATTGATCAAATATAAAATATCATGAAACTTCATTGCAATCAATTCGCAAATTACAGTTTTGTTGCGAAATTTGTTGCATTTGTAACAGGTATGTTGTAAAACATGGAGTGGAGTTTGGAGTCAAAATTGGAGTGGAGTCTGTTGTCAAAATTGGAGGGGAGTCTGGAGTCAAAATTGGAGTTGTATTTGGAGTCAAAATTGGAGTTCTAAGTAGTTCTGTGTGATTGATTAATGTTTTTAATAGCCTCATTAAAATGTTAAATTTATTAAAGAAATAACGATAATCTCACAAAATGTTTGCCTGTCAATCCTTCTCTTATCTTAGACTGATCTCACACTTTATGACCTGAAGATAATATACATGGATGCTGGAATTTAATATCTGTTCTGTGAAAGTGGTCAACATGTCATTTTTATTGTTTTATGTAACATATTTTCCACATCCACATGTGTACGAAATGACTTGTAAAATCTGCATTGTCTTAAAATAAGGCCAGAAAATAAATAACAAATAAAAATAATTAATTTTGACAAATTGGTGATAAAATTGCACTGAACTGTTAGCCAATATATTGCTGACAAGGTGGCTAGAATTTCACATTCTTTACAAATGCTATTTTTATTGAAGGAGCCTCAAAAGAATGCAAACAGGTTTATTTATATATGATTAAAATCCTTAAACTAGTAACAATCGAAATTTTTTATATAATTATATGCAATTACACAAAATATTGTTTTATAATCTAACTTGACGTCAGACCTTTGTCGGACCTTAAATCAAAAACAGGTTTCATGTAACTTTGAAGAAAACATTTTACATGAAAATGATATGAAGACGACTTTCACAGAACAGATACTAAATTTCAGCATCCATGTCATAAAGTGTGAGATCAGACTAAGATAACAGAAGGAATGACAGGCAAACATTTTGTGAGATTATCATTATTTCTTTTAAATTAGTAATGTATTAAATAACATTTTAATGAGCTATTGAAAACATTAATCAATCACACAGAAAATTTAAAAAGAACTCCAATTTTGACTCCAATTTCGACTCCACACTCCACTCCAATTTAGACTCCAGACTCCACTCCATGTTTTACAACATGCCTTTGTAACAGTCATTGTTACATGGTAATGTTATAGTATGTGTGAGTAGAATTATCAGATTTCTATGTCTAGAGTTTGTTTGTATGCGTTTTCCACCACTTTCTGATTTGTTCAGCTATATTTTGGAAAACTGGCTCACTTCCTTATCAATAAGGATTAGAGTAGTACATGCCTTGACAATATTTGACTGACATGACGGTGATCTGTAGTAGATGACCACTTTGTGCCTGGAGGATCGAAGGTGACAAAAATGTTATCAATAATATGTAAAAAGCCAGATGTGAACTTACTGTCTAAACTGATCTTGCCCTACACACCCAGACTGTTTATTTGATTTTTTTTCTATGTGCAAGAGATGTCATCAGTGATATCAAGGTCAAAAGCTTAAAAACACACGAGAATCAAATTGCAGTGGACATAACAAAATAAACAACATGTAAAATTCTTTGACTTCAATCTTTATTAAAGCCTTGTTTTTATAATTAGATATAGTTATTACTGTTCGCTGGTCTCTTAATATGTACTTGTAATATAAGCTAGTTTAGATTAGAAACAATTCGTCTATTTAATGGTATTACTTGTCGAACATTGTATTTAAGGATCGATTAGAAAACTTTGTGGAATTTTAACCGTTTACACAGCTTATATATCAAAACAAACTTAGATGTTGGTATTTACAGTTTTCTGCATCATTTTATTGGCATGGCTATCACAGTATTTATATTTCATATTATGTAAACAGATAGAGTCAATCGACTTTCTTGACGTTATAATAAAAAAGTATAATTACTTTGCTTGTTTAAATGGGTTTAATGCTACTTATAGCAAATTTTTCACTTTATCATAGCCTCCAGTTGTAGGTGGGATTAAACGTATATGTATGTTTGTGTTCCTCTGCTCTATTATGTATAATAGCTTGATATGAGGTTTGTACAATTGGAATAATTAAAATTTACTGTTTATTAATAATTTTGTCCAACAATCATCAAGATAATTCTGATTTATCATTTTCGCACGATTTGTAATTGTCATTCAAATAAAAAAATTTATGACGAAACGGATCAGGAGTAATTAGTGTTACAAATGCAGTGGTATGCCATTCGTCAATAGTTGAAGCTGTAAACAGAATCACAATTGATTGGTGGTTTGTAATAAAAACAAAAGCTTGGTTAGTTACAACTTTTTATTATACAATTGTAGTTTCCTAATAACTATCATTTTCATGTGGAATGATACGGTCTTACCACAATATCGTTCACCTTTCTTAATTCGGGGTTAACAACACAACGTAAATCTCAATATTAATGTAATATTGATTATGTTTCTACTTGACCTTCATCCGAAAAGACTTACTACCTTTCTCATCTGTGTATATAAAACTTACTACACGCAGATCAAACCAGAATATTTAATGTACTCTAAACATACCAATGATATTGCTGACAAATACAGTGCATTACTCAAAACCATGTATTTTCTCAGGACATTCATGGCAGATTTTACTTTACATTAAGTTAACATCGTAAAAGAACTAGTTTTGAACGTTTGATAAAGTATGAGGTGTGTTTTTGTAGCTTTATTGGACTTGTAAAGAGAGTTGAGACACACAGACATGTTATCACTTCTGAAACGCTCAGCAAAACATAGGTCTGGACTCAGTTTTGATGATTATCTCAACTTATCATCAAATACGAATCAATAGGACTTTTGGAAAGTTTTAACTTAATCAGACTTCTGAAAAGTTTTAACTTAATCAGACTTCTGAAAAGTTTTAACTTAATCAGACTTCTGAAAAGTTTTAATTTAAGGACAATCTCAAGTATTTGAGACGAATATCAATTTTATCAATTTATTGTTGAACTGAGCCTGTACCAAATATAATTTATATCGTCCGCTATTTCGTGGACCAGATAATGCTATGCTATATTTCTACTATATATGCAACATATTTTACATTTATAAAACGACTTTAAATTATGCCTGGACATTTCTATTTATTACGTAGATATTTAATTAACAACAATGTTATCTATTTTCAACATTTTAACATAAACAGTTGTAACAATAATCAATAATGCAACAAGAACAACTTGTAAATAAATATTGTTAAACTATACAAACACAATAAGTTCTAGAATTTCAAGAATTGTTAATAAATTATAATGATTCTAAACATTATTGCAATAAAACTGATAAGATTCGATCCATATTAACCTATACTGCAGTTGCTGTTGCAGTCGGAACTCTTCGTAAGGGACTCTTCTCGCAATCACCAAGTAGGAATCGCCGATAGGCAGTTCGAAAGTTATGATCCATTATTGTATACACGATAGGATTAGAACAATATAAAATCCATCCCAAAATAGTTGTCCATAAATGATGTATTGGTTCGGAGAAGTTTCTGTCGTACACGTTTACAATAAAGTATGGAAAGGTTCCAATAAAAAATACCGCGAATATGCACAACATCATAGCTGACAGACGTAATGCTTTCGTTTGAGGAACATTTCCATGCCACTGACTGACACGTTTAGAACTTCCGTAAGCAATACATCCTATTCTAGCATAACAAAATATAATGAAAATGCACGGAACTATAAAACCTAATGTAACGGTCATGATTCTATTTGATTGATCAACTCCTTTCTCAAATGTGCACGCTAAAATAGCAGGCACAAATGTAAATGCTCCCCAGATTTTGAATGATGGAGGAACGGTGAAAACGAGAGGGAGTAACCATCCAATGGCTATTGTTGTAGCTAATGGCCGAATCTGTGAAAGTTTTTGGTATTGGGACAAATGCACAACATTGAGATATCTGTATAAAGCAATTATTCCTAGATGTATAACAATGACACCAACTAGTGTATAACGAATCGCTCCTGCGGCACTACAAAACTCCTGCGGAATCTCGTGGCTTTGACGATGGAATATAACTGCTTGTAACGGCAGGATTAAACAACAGTATAAAAATCCAGCGAAACTTAAACTTCCGATCAAAATGCAGTTGATATTACTCCGTAGACTAGAAAAACAAATAGCAAGAACTGTTATTATATTACCCAGACTTCCAATCACACATAGCACTATCGCAATGATTTCTAATGTCAGTAAAGTTCCCTTTTGGCTGCACCACCATTCATTGCACTCGCCTGTTTCATTCATAGCTATCTCGTTAAAGAAGAATTGCTTTAAGCTTAAAAAGAAATCTGTCATTTATTGTTCTTCTTCTTATTGTTCACTTCAATAATTTTAACCTTAATAAAGATATATATTATATTGTGACGATTTTCGTGTGGTGTAGCCAGAAATCTAGTTACACGTACTTTGTTGAACTGTACAAATGGAAACAAGTAAATGTAAACAAAAAGGTAACGGCCTGCTACTGACACGTCTGCATCCTGCAGTAATCAACAGTAATTAGTAATATTAATTAGATTGACTTGTTGAATGGTGCTGAACGTCCAGCAAGCAATATTTTAAATAAAATAATTGTGTAATACTGTATTCGATTTGATTATTAACAAACACCTATTAAAGGTATGAATTACATCGCTAGAAAATCCAATATAATGGTTCCATTCTTATTCCAGAAGATCTTGTATCCATCAAAACAAAACAAGCATTATTTTTAATGTTTTAGACAGTTATTTCCTTTCAATTATGTAATATCAGATCAAACTCCAATATTGTAGAAACTATTTCCTCCTACTGATCAGTTTAATTGAACTGCAGATTTTCCACACTCTCATGTAATTATCAAATTGTATGCTTTATAGTTATTCTTACTTCTGCTTTAATGTTGATTTTGTGTTCTGTAGTGCCTACAACGTACAAAGAACAAAAATAGTAAATACATTACGTTTAACATTGATCGAAAATGTAAAATTAACGTAGACAAATATTTTAAGCAATTATACTAAACGAAATTAATTGTGTATCTTGGTTATATATCGATTCATTGATGCATGCGTAATATAGTTGTTATTTGTTTACTTGGCGAAATTTAGTTCTCCTAAGATTGCTTAGCATTCCGAAGCACGTATGTTCTACCTCAGATTGCGTTCCTCGTCTTTAGTTTACAGTAATTGTTTTAGGCAAATATTTGTCCTTCCAATGTGTGTATCATGTCTGTGTATCTTTGTTTTGACATTATGACTGAATTAAGAATATGCATATAGTACACTTATATCATAATATAAGAACATTTACGTCTATTGTCATGCATGAATACTGTTTTAATTTGATAAAGTAGTCATCCCGTTTATGAAGATGATTGGTAAAATAAATATTACACTGCTCTGGTTTTATATAGAAAATACGAATTGGCGCTGTAGTTTGTATTCATTTTCACACAAACTTGAAATGTTCATTGAAATAGCAGTAATTAAATTAAAATAGAATATGAAGAATTACCAAAAACTTTTCGAACATTAAATGATGACAAAGTACAGATATTCATCAAGTCAATTTACTGTTCACACAAGCTACCAACTATAGAGAGGATTCACGAAGTTTGATTTATTTTTAAAAAAAATAATGATTTAACAATATTTAGGTCATGCTTGATTAAATTGGTTCTAGTTTATCAACCAATAAGTGATTGATGATATTGAATTATCAATGTACCTTGTTCTAAATTATTTTTCATCGTTATCTTACACATAATCAAATAAAAGGTTATTTTATCTGGTCAGTTACTTCCACATTTTATTTTTGTTTTGATTAATGTTTTTTCTCTTATTAGTTGAAGTTTTTTTGGTTAATTAGATAAATGTGATGATAATAATGTCAGCGGTTAGGTGCGCGAAAACTTAGGTTAATATATATGGCTTGTATTTGCAACGAATAATGTTTTTTTGAAAACCCAGTTGATCGTAGCGAGTGGAGCGTAGCGGAAAAATTTTTTTTATCATGAGTGGAAGAATCACATTCTTGTTTCAGACGTTTTGATTGGATGATGCAACGAGTACAGATGAGTGCTCGTGAGCTCATCTGTACCGGGTCATCTGCACCAGAAATCGACCATTCACGGAAGAAGGAAACAATATACACAAAATATCTGTAATAAGCATACCATTATAACCATGACCAGCATATACAAGGGCTATGACATTAAAAAACTGCTTATTCAAAATAAAAAAAGTACATGCAGTATTAATCCCATGACCAATTCCTTATGTTAAACAATACAGAGACATACATGTTCCAATAGTATAATACACAAATCGCCTGCACACACAGAACATATTTAATTTTTCTACAAGCTGTTGATAAAATATGCCTTTATAGCTATAAAGGTTATAGTTAATGCTTATTAGAAGCCTGGAAATCAAAATATTTCATTTTATTTTATGTATTTAGATTTGACCGTTAATACTTACCAAACATCTCATTCCTAAGAATATGATCCTTGAAAATTAACAGATGGCACCTGCTAACGGTTTGTATATATAATTAAGTCATTTTATAACGTAAATTTTTTCTCGTTCACTTTGAATAACAAACGATTTGTCTGTTAAAAAGAAATTTTAATTCAACACGTCCGAAATCAATTAGAACGGAATAAACAGAAACAAAGTAATCCTTTATTGTACAGAAATAGGCGATCATATGTTATACGTAAATAGTCTGTCATATGTAGGATACTTATTTTGGCAGGAATCCCGTTAATTTGTATATGTTGTGTATAAAACTTATATTTGCATTTCTGTAATAGTTTTGGCTCTCGGTGTCACGAAGGTGTACTTGACTAAACGCAATGTTTAAAACTATATGTATTAACGTCTTTCCCACTACAGTGGAAATACCTTCTTACCTTTTTCTGATAATTAAGGTCTTTCCCACTACGTTGGGTCATATCCGGAGATGACATGGCTCACGCTTTTAAACCGATCTATTTTTAGAAACAGAGTTATCTGCCCAAACACGAAAACCCTTGTTAGCAGATGAACTCAGAAACCGTAATCAATTTCAAAAATCTGATCCTAAGTGACATAAATTACATTTAACAATGTCAAGGTCAAAGGTCAACATTGGTCTTGTTAGCACTATATCTCAAAGAAGAAGACAATAAATGGGCAAAATACTCCTCTTATCAAGACCATCCTCCCCAGTCAGGGTTTCTGTGCCCACATGTGTCCACGAAACCCTGACAAACTTAGCTGGGAAATTCCTGTGCTAGAAGTCACTATTTAGATTGGCTACATCATACCTGCATGTAGCTAATCAAAGACTCGCTTTCATTCGCGACTTGCTTAGGGGATATCCCGATGTCTATTGTAAATAAACCACACGGATGTGTTGCAAAGACCATGTGAAAATCAGTGTATTTTGTACATTAGTGTTAATAGTGTGTTATTATCGCGTTATTTATTAGTTTCGTTACGTGTTCGTCCCACTCAAGAATGATTAAGAATGACTACTGCCAAACACTTGCTTCTTTCAATGAATTTCTTTGGTTGATATTTTGAAGATTTGACGCCATATGAAATAGCCCGGGAATTTCCTAGCTACGTTTGTCAGGGTTTCATGGACACATGTGGACACAGAAACCCTGACTTGTGAGGATGAACTAGACCCTCGTTTGACACATTTGGTCCAAAACTGTGCGATAAACCGTTTCGAGTTATAGCTCTTGACTCATTTCTGTTAATCGGTTTTTTGCATACAACTTGAAAACGGTTAACTAATATAGTAAACATATCGGTTTAAAGTGAATAGTAGGAAAATAGGGTCTTAGGTCCATGTCATATCATAGCAACAAGGTAACCGTTATAAAAAGTCCGTAGCAACTACGTATTTTTAAAATCAGAATGCTGTCCTTTATTGAAATTTCATTTCGTAACCAGAAATGGTTTTTGTCATAAAAGTCCTAAACAACCATATATTTTTTTACTCGGGACCACTTTCTATACTCAAATAAATCATATTCATGACTATAAGTGACATTTTGTGCCTGCAACAGACACAAAAGTCAATAACATCATATATATTTTTATTTCTTTAGAGCGATAGTGGGAAAGACCTTCTCGTGTGTTCTCAGAACAAATGGCAATTTAATTATTTAAATGTTGTTCTTTTGAAATAAGATAAATAGAAAGCTTTGTATATAATAGCATGATCATACCTATATTGCACCAACATGAACGTATCACCAAATGAACCCTGTAACATGTTACACATTATTATTTAAAAAGGTATTGGATTAGATCATGACATAATACGGCGAGTTGTGGCTGTATATCGAGAGTACATTATTCTCTGAAAACCTTATTTGATTAGACGAATTCGTACGCAGGGGAAACTGCTGCTAGACGATCAGGAGAGACTTACTCTGTCGACCAACCTGAAAAATATATTATCGTATTTGAGAAATCGATTCAATCAGGTACAGAACATTCCTGTTTAAGATTAGCAGTCCACAACAGTATCCGGTCTAGAAAATCGAAACACCGATCGGAAGATTAGCATAACGTATAAGTTGAAAACTGTAAACAGTATACCATGGTACTGCAGGAATTAAGCTAGTGATAGAGTTAAATGGACAGATAGACATGATACTATATATGCCAAGACAGCCTGGATGATCTTCGAGACAAACGCTCTATAATAATTCACGATGACCATTTGTAAAATGTGTCTTAATCTAAGTGTCGAGAAAGATTGTTGTAACAGGTCTTGTAATATCGTAATAATTGAGTTATATAAACTTTGTATGCAGGTGTTAACACTGGAGCTTTGCTACAAATGATGGAAATTATTTTTAATTGATTAAATCGAAGAAATCAATGAAGCGTGAATTAAAGGATTATGCTAACTTCTAATTTTTCCCGATTTATCTCCTGGGTGAAGTCAGATTAACTGTAATGTTTTAATTGGTAAAATGGAAGGGAAAATATGGCACATTAGAATGGAAACTTTTGGCAACCCACGCAACAAATATGTTAATTAAAAACGACATCTTTTTGAAATTCTATCTCAGAATACTTTTTTGTAAGAATCATAGTGGTTATTTAAGCTTCTTTTCCAAATATAAAAAGTTCTTACAAAAGAAAGTCATAAAATGCCAACACGTTAACACAAGTACAGAATCCAACATTTAGATTAAACAAAAGAACAAAATATTTTAGTGTTAAATATTCTATAATAACAATTAAAGATAAGTTTGGTTTGAGCGCACCGAGACGAAAATCCCTTTATAAATTTTGTAACATCGGTACCTATGCTAATTTTTTTTCAACAATGTTACAATAAACTAATCAGAGCAAAAATATGTTTACGTGTTAGTCTTGGTTCAACACAATTGTATTTGAATATACCGCTTTCCTGCATGTAAACATTACAATATGTGTGTCGACT
Organism: Limnoperna fortunei; assembly: GCA_944474755.1. Taxonomy (NCBI): domain Eukaryota; kingdom Metazoa; phylum Mollusca; class Bivalvia; order Mytilida; family Modiolidae; genus Limnoperna; species Limnoperna fortunei. The sequence goes on from OX104111.1 coordinate 74,522,867, forward strand.
CGCAGATGTAAGCCTTATAATATCTCTATGGATTTCATTAACAATTCATATTAGTTCATAAAAGGATTTGGAATGAGCCAACATGCAGGCACTTAAACATGTTTGATATTAACATTGAAAGCGCTGAGTAGAAGTCAATCATGTTAAAAGATCGAAAAGTAAATGCTAAATTACTAAACTTATTCATTATTTAATGAAGCTCGAACGTGACTGCCAATTGGATGTTTGTATCATCACAGATTCTGACCATTTGCAGTCGTTGACTAACACTACTATTGCCCTTTTACCAGAAGTCTGTAGAGTTTTAAAATCAAATAATCAATGTTGAAGATCGGAAGGAATATAAAACTTCTTTCATTTCTACAGGGTGCTTCCATAATAACTTACAACTATGAACTATAATAGATCCGTTTTTGAAATAAAGTTTAATACAGCATGTTCTGATCAGACAAAAAGCCCGTCAGGCGTATTGAATTTAACAACGTTGGTATCTGTTGATGATCTTTTTGTTGGGCTTGGATTTGCATATTTACGATTGTTATTGTACGCTGCATAGTACACTTAACAGTTTCCAAGTTTATCAGATCACCATTTATTTCTTATTAATACAACCATAAGATCATACTGCAATAATATCTATGGTAATTGGTAACACATCGAGGAACGTCTGCAATCGATTCCTTGTAAAACAGTACATTTTATTTGAACAGAAGTTGAAGTTTTTGAATCATGCAAAGAAATCGTTATTAGTCGGAAGGAATTTCTATGGTAAATGGTTAGTTTCATTCTAACAAATTGCTTTCTCATAAGATTTCATTTAATACGGTTATAAATAGTTTACAGCAATGACAATGGCATGTGGCGGGTAAATTGTGGAAAACTTAATACAAACGATTTTACTGATATAAATATTTTTATTACAAGTAATAACTCAATAAAATATAACACTATTTTTCCATGCAATTTAAGACTGGATTATAAAAATTTAATTATTTCAACAAAACATATTAATTACTTGCGATTCTACACGTGAATTATAGTTCTAAGTAATTTGTCTGGTATAATTTGAAACCAATATAATATAGTTCTGTTGCAGACAAGTTTTTTTTTCAGTATCAGTATAATGGTTTATCCATCTCTATAAAGCCTCTTGATAGATATTGATATATTTATATAAGAATTTGTCAATAACTATCAGTATTTTGCAAATTTTGTTTAAACACTTAAAAATATTGTGAACGATTTGCTTGAGATGACTACAGCTCTCTTTATGAACTTTGCCAAAGAGAGAGAAAATTCGTTCTAAATTGACAATTTGACCACGCCGAATTGTAGAATTGTGTTGGTTTGCCACTTTCAACAAGTTTAGCCTGATTAATCGCATTCAGTCTTTTGGAAAAGGAGTAGCCAGAGTCGGTATGAAAAAAATATCAATCCTTGTCAGTTCAGGTTAAGTACTCTATGTCCGCAGTTGACTGAGTTGAGGCTCGAACTCGCAAACGTAGTGTTCAAAGTCAGTAACGTGATCAATTATGAATTCCAACTCCGATTCAGGTCTCATTTACCTCGGATATGGTTAGCCTCTACTAAATAGCCAATCAGTTGATTCCGTAGTCGAAAGTGCTTAAAAGAACGAAGGTAGTTCTACTCTCATTTTGCATAAAATGTGTACTCCTGAACGAATCTGTTTAACATTAAGTTTATTTGATGCACAAATATTTGAAACTGAAATTAATTCAAAATTATTCATTTAAATCAAGTATTTCTAGCCATCTGACAACTGAAACTAACTAAATTTATTGGACGTCATTTTCTATACTTTCAAAAACATTCTTATGAGATTTAAACATGGTGCGTGGTTCAGAGTTTTTTTTTTAGCGAAGTCATGGTATTTTTTAAATAATAGTGAACACAAGGTAAACAATACTGAAGACTGAAGTCTTGTTATACAATGGAAACTAAATATTTTTAGATCATTTATTAAATTAAATGTTTTTTGTAAGCTCATCAAGGATGATTCATTTTTAATAATTTGTTAAATTAAATGCTTTTGTAAAGCTCAACGTGGATGATCCAGTTTTGACTTTAGCGGTTCTTATGTGTTTCCTTTGGGAAATTAAGAAAAATGTTGGCTGACGTAATGTTCTGAAAATTTCATGTACTAAAATTAAATTGGTTCCGCTCGCTTTGACTGGTCTCGTGTTTAGATTTTTCAGTCTACTGTTATTATAGTTTTATATAATACAACAGTTTTGGTATGTTATTACTTGCATTCATCAGGTAATCTCGATTTTCCCTGTTTCTTCTGATCCATTACAACTATACACTTTCCAGAAAAATCGGCTTAAATAACAGTTCTCCAAATTTTGAGTAATTTAAGTGAAATATAGTTTGTTATTCCTACAAAATCAATGGACATATTGTCTAACTATTCACGTCAATGTCAGCGGAAAATCATATTAACTGCATCATTTAAAAAAAATAGGCAATGATTTTTTTTAAATGTTAACAGAAACATTACTGCAGTGCTATTCTTAAAAAGGGACGTTCATCGTGACATTATGTGAGTTTCCTCGTTTCGTTTAACAATGTAGAGGAATAATATTTTCATTTGCTGAATAAACTAACTGAAAATTTAAATAATATATGGAGTTTAAAATCAATGCTTATCGTCTTTAAATTAACGTATCTATTATTTACGCTAAGAACTAAGTAATTTTGTTTGTAGCGTGTTGTCATGGAAACATTAATTTATAGGTTAATTTGTTCCAGGAACAATTTTTTAGAGTTAATAGGTGTATTTTTTTTCAACAATATTAACAATTCAATTTTATCAATTAGGTTTAATTATGTTAAATTTGTGATATTCTATGATTTTACTTCATTTTGAGTCGCATTATATGCAGTCCCTTAAAAAAATATTATTTATGCATTTTGCTCTTAAAATTGTATATTCCAGTACTACATATCAGTTATCACAACTGTTTGTCCCTGCAAGTGGTATCTGAATCTTAATATGTGTTTTGAAGCATAAGATGTGCATTACCATAACAGGTTAATTAGGGCATAAAACCATACAATGTGTGACACATTAATGGCCAAGCAGGTTAAGCAGAGCCTTAAAGCATACGGCGTACATTCATGCTCTAGCAGGTAAGTCGTGCCGTAAAGCATACGATGTACATTCATACCCTAGCAGGTAAGTCGGGCCTTAAAGCACACAAATTACGTTGCCTAGAAGGTTAAGTATGGAATTAAAGCATAAGATCTAAAATCGTGCTTTATCAAGTTACGTAGGGCCTTATAGCATACGATGTACAATAATTCCCTAGCAGGTAAAGTAGGGCATTTTAGCATATGATTTACATTCATACCCTAGCAGGTTAAGTAGGGGCTTAAAGTATATGATGTGCATTCATGCCCTAGCAAGTTAAGTGGGGCCTTAAAGCATATGATGTACAGTCATGCCCTAGCTACAATAATGGAGCTCCCTTTTCATGGACGGAGCTACAATGTGGTATCTTTACTAGTTATGGATCAAAAACACCCTTGGGATATATACATATTTTTCGCTATTAAACTTGCTGTCTTTGTTTAAATAGTTCTTCCTTTCTCTGCTGTTCAGCCAATTTTTATAATTTTAACACTTTTTCGTAATCATTGAATTGTTGGCAAATCGGTATCGGTAAAAAATGTATCAGGGATAATGCAATACATATAGCCAAAATGATCCGGAATGAACTTCTTTACCATATCCATTCAGAAATTAGGCCTTTCAGGAATTCAAATGTTGTCTCAACATTGCCATGATTACGAATAAAGTGTCAAACTAACGAATAAGGTGTTGTAGAAATATCAGATAAAAAAGACATGCAAAAGTATGTAGCAATGCAGGGAAAGTTTAATAGCTGATTATATGCATAAAACCCCGGGGTGTGAATACTCCTGGCTGCTCCATTAGAAGTAATGGGGCCTGTTTGTAGTTCCGTCCATAAAAAAGGTGCAACATTAGTGTAGCTAATTCATGCCCAAGCATGTTAGATAAAGCCTTAAAGCATATTATGCACAGTAATTCCCTGGCAGCTTAAGTAATGTCTTTAAGGATACGATGTACTTTTATGCCCTAACAGTAGCTCCCGTTTCATGTTTATTTTCAACATTTTTTAATGTTTTTAGTGAAATGCGAGGTTTCATCTTTAAACGCATTTTCCCGTGCGCAAATTCCGCAAGAAAATTTGTGCGGAATGTTTAAGTTAAGTTTGATATGAAAAAAGGTTGGACATCCATGGAAACTACGCTAAACAAAAAAGAAAAATGTCTAAATTTTCTATAAATAGTCTTCCCTTAGTATATCGAGGATGTTTTAAGTCCTTTTTGAAGATTTATTTGAGATACCCCTTCACTCCCATTACAATGAATGGACGACACCATTTAAATCTATCTTATGGCTTTGGTTTTTACGAAACGAATTTTTCATTTGTTACATTTGTTTTATTCGTTCCGCAATTAAATATGACGTGAGTCCGTAATTTTGATTTACCGTTTATTTCAAAGTCAGCTCCCGGTAAAATTTTGCCTCGATATTTCAACATGGATGACTTGTGAACATAGTTTAATTTATGGAAAATATAAATAGTCTTTGTGTTTATGCAGGAAACTATAAATCAAGTTCGGTTATAATAAGTTAGTTATACTAGTCCCAGGTTTATGTTAGTTTCATTATATTTAAATGTTAAAATATACCGAACTTCTGAAAAAAATTTACTCCCAGAACTTCCACTGACAGATAAAACCTCGCATTTCAAATAATAATAAAAAATGTAAAAGACCTATAAAAATGATAAATATAAACGTGAAATGGGAGGTTTTATGTTATAGAACTAACCCTAACCGGCAAAGAAAGCATACGATGTACATTCATACCCTAGCAGGTTAAGTAGGGTCTAGTTGTGAGAAATACTGAGCTTGTAGCAACATGTAAACATCCAATTACCTAAGGTATGTAGGTGCTGCTCGCATGACATCTATTGGAGCAACTTGACGTTCACAATTGGACAGTTGACGCGTCTCGTTTGTCGTGCAGTGTAATCTCAACTAGTCTTTATTGTCAGTTTAAAATTGACATGACGTTTGAAGCAAAAAAAATTAAATTGACATAGATTTCATTACCATACCATTACGTTTCTAATCGAAATTCTGCACTTTTTGAAAATATTTTAGAATCGGGGGGGGGGGGGGGTTAATGCTATTTTTAAATTTCAGTGAAATTTCATGATCACAAACGTTTTGTTTCTTTAACATTCTTATTCGATTAATTTAATCCACACAGATATGCAATTGCTTCAAAATTATTTTGTAATCGTATGCGTATTAATTAAAGAAAACAAAAGGGTCAATGATACAAGTTTCAATCTGTACCGTGTTCTCAGACTTATAAAATATCGAGTTTAAACATTTGATATGTGGTTGAAACGCCACGCCGTCCAAAAATTTTGGACCTAGCAGATTTACTAGTATATATATATTATATTTATACAACAAATAGAGATTATGGAAGTCAACTTAAATTATTTAAGAAAAATTCGGATAATGAAATCTGAGCAAAAATGTTAATAAGTATTAATCAGAGGAAACATGTGTTCTAAGCAAATAATTTATTGTAACTTTAATTATAACTTACCGTGTACTTCTCTGTATAAAATGGATCCATTTACCACTATTAAACGCCGACAAACAAATCAATCTGTATTACACTAACGGTACGTTTTTATTTACCATCAATCCACTCCTCAGCTGTCTTATCCAATACAATCATCTATCTTATGCCAATAATACATTGGATCTCTTCCCGTGATCGGTGTGTTTATTAATTGACAACGTTTTAGTTTTGCAGTCAAACTCAATTGTTACATATGCAAACGTATTATTATTGTTCTCTATAAATGTAAAGATAACTATTGTTGGGTTGCTATACCAATATATATATGTATACTTCTATATAAATTATTTATCGTTCGGAGGAATCCACTGCGGTTTAATTGTAATGTTTGTTTGAAATGCTTGTTTGATATATAATAACTGGAAATATTTCACGTACTAACATTATTTATACGTATTTTGTTAAATCTAATATTAAGCAGTGGATCAAATGGAGATGTCAACTTGTCGTCCAGAATTATTTATTTATTTATTTATTTATTTATTTATTTATTTATTTATTTATTTATTTATTTATTTATTTATTTATTTATTTATTTATTTATATTTATTTATTTATTTATTTATTTATTTATTTATTTATTTATTTATTTATTTATTTATTTATTTATTTATTTATTTATTTATTTATTTTTCAATCAACTCGGATGTCTAAAGACGGGTTAATGTTTACCTATTTAAAATTGTAAAGTATTTTATGTCTTTGAATATCCCAAATACCGTTAACCTGGTTTTCAATACATTGCTGTCATTTTGCTACACAACTTGATAGTAAATTAAAATAAATCCGTAACATACTGCAAGGTCATATCCTGGAGGGGGTGAAATGCGTACACGTGCAAAGCCCCCTCCCCCAATTTTAATAAACAGAAATGGCTAGTAATTGGCATAAATTATAACTGAAATAGTCTTTATGTATTTATTATATACATGTATACAACTCAAATTAATCTAGACACTGGGATATATTATACTTTATTTAGCTGGGTGTAGAATACGAAAAGTCTTCGTGTTATTAATGTTGGAACTTTTACACTTATTTTAAACTACCATTTTTGGTCTTACATACCTGTAGCCACACCCAGAAATACGAACACTGACAGTCTTACAGACATATAGCAACACCCTGAAATACCATCACTGACAGTCTAACAGTACTAGCCATTTTTGGAGAATAAATAAGTAGGACCCTAAATAAACCATATGCTATGTAAAAGTATCTCTTTTATACCCTTAAGATAAAAAATTCTTGTTGTTGAAGTGAAGCTGATATTATATATTGTAGCTGGATAACATATTCCGTGGAAACCGAATGACATAATCTTTGAACGCTGGAAGACAATCCGCGAAGGATGGGAACTGGTTGACATTATTCATGTACGTTAAATGATATAATCTGTAAGAGCTCGACGACATATATTAGTGGAAGCTGGATGACATAATCCGCTGAAGCTGGATGACACAATTTGTGGATCTGTTGACACACTCTGTAAAGGCTAGGCAACATAATCTGTGGATGCTAATTGAAACACCCTGTATAGGCTAAGTAACATAATTCGTGGAAGCTTAATGACATAATCTCTGGAAGTTTAATGACATCTTTAGAAGGTTGGTGACATAATCTTTGGTTGCTGGTTGACATAATCTGTAAAGATGACTTAATGTGAGGAAGCTAGATGACTTAATGTGAGGAAGCTAGATGACATAATTGGTGGAAGACGGATGGCATAATCCGTGTAATCTGGATGGCACAATTCGTGCAAGCTAGATGGACATAATTTTTGAAAGCTAACATAATCTGTAAAAGCTCGATGACATATATCAGTGAAAAATGTTTTGTTTGTTTGTTTGAATGATGTTTAACGCCATTTTCAGCAATTTTTTAGCTATATCATGGCGTCCAGTTTTTATTGGGGGAGGATGCAGGAGTACCAGGAGAGAAGCCCCGACATTCGGTAGGAAAACTGGCACTCCTTGTCAATTAAGATTGGAGTCGGGTACACCCTGCCCGCAGTGAGACTCGAACCCGCAACTTCAGTGTTGACAGACTACGTGATCAATAGTAGTCGAACTGCCTTAACCACTCGGCCACCGAGGCCCCATCAGTGAAAAATGAATTACATAACCTGTGGAAGCTGGATGACATATTCTTTGGAAGTTGGATGACATAATCCAATGGAGCTGGATGGCCTAAATCGTGGAAGCTTTGATGACATTCTCCATCAAAGCTTGATGACATAATCTGAGAAAGCTGGATAACATAATCCGTGGAAGCTAGATAATTAATTTGTGGATGCTAGTTGACACAACTTATAAACCTGTATGATATAATAAAGCTTGATGACATAATAGTGGAAGCTGGATGGCATAATCAGTGGAAGCTGGATGACATATTTCGTGGAAGCTGGATGACATATTCTTTGGATGTTGGTTGAAACAATCTAAAAGCTGAATGATATAATCTGCAGAAGCTGGATGGCATAACTTGTGGAAGCTTGATAAAATAATCTGAGAAAGCTGGATGACATAATCCAGGGAACTGGAGGACATTATCTGTGAATGTTGTTTTTCACAACCAGTAAAAGCTGAATGACATAATACGTAGATACTGGATGACATAAAACGTTCTAGCTTGATGACATAGTATGAGAAACCTGCATGACATGATTAATAGAAGCTGCATGCATAATGCGTGGACGCTGGATGACATGATCTGAGAATGATGGATGACATAATCCATGGAAGCTTGACGGCATACTTAGTGAAGTTGAATGACATTATCCGTGGGAGCTTGATGACATCATCTGTAAATGCAGGGTAATTTATCTATGGAACCCGAATGACTTCGTCCGTGGAAGCTGGATAACATAATTTGTTAAGCGCTGGATAGTATAACCTGTGCTACATGTAGCTTGATGACATAAACTAGACAAGCTGGATGACATAATCCGTGAAAGCTGGATTATATAATCTGGAAATGCTTGGTGATTTATCTGCGGAACTGGATTACATAATCTGTAGATGTTCCCATTTATTCAGAGGGGTTTGCATTGCATTTTCGTTGTGTTTTAAGTTTGAGTAGCTTGTTTGCAACTCCTCGCATTATATAAATTAAGTATTTAGAACTTATTGTATTTTGTTGAAATATTTGAAAAAAACAACTTGACATGAGTGACAGAACGCAAAATTGTCACAAAGTTATTTATGAGAAAAAAAAGAAGATACATTCTGCTTACAACAATTGGCAAAATTTTTATTGTATAAAATCGGGAACTTTTATGACAAAAAATTGCAACAGAGCAGAATTAAATAATCAAAGTAAAATTTTATAGCTTAGGTAATTGGCATGAAATCTGTATTATTTAACGCGAATGACGTAGAATAGAGACATGTGTAATGGACGGCAGTATATTTTGAAACTTTCATCAATAGGAATGGTTTATAATTATAAATGTGATATAAACCAGACCTATAATCCAAATAGTAAATCACGCTGTTGTAGCTTTCATGTCAATATTTACAGATTTGTTATTTCGTTATATAGTCGACACAATCTTTGTATTGAAGTTATTTCTGACGGTTGTAGATGTTGATTAAACGCCTGCAAGTATTGTTTTTTATATTATTTGGTACTTTTATTTTACTATTTTTTATATGTCTTGTTAGAACATACAAGTAAGGATACACTAGTCTAACAACTTGTCGAGAAACCCTTTCATATTTAACATCAGGAATGCAACATTTCTCGTAAACCATTATTATTTTTGTTGACTCTTTCTAAAAAAATTCCAAATTAATTGTGAAATGTTGCTAGTTCAGCATAGGAGCAGTTAAAGTCTTTTGTTTGAAAAGTTAATCTTTTATACGATTTTTCTTGTTCGACGTTGCCTTTACTCTTTCACCTATTAATGTTTTCATACTTTCCTTATCCGAACGTTTCTTTGATTGATTTGTCTACCGTTATCTGACATGATTGAATTGAGTTTACATGCAAAACTGCCAACACTGAAGTCTAAGGACATTTATCCAAAGACTTCAATTTCCATCACTGACATTCTAACAGGCATGTATCCACACCCTTAAATACCAACAATGACAGTCTAACGGACATGTGGCCAAATCATTAAATACCACATTGACAGTCTAACAGACATGTAGTCATACCCTTAAATACCAACACTGAAAGTCTAACGGACATGTGGCCAAATCATTAAATACCAACACTGACATTCTAACAGACATGTAGCCACACCCTTACATACCAACAATGACAGTCAAACGGACATGTGGCCAAATCATTAAATACCAACAAAGACATTCTAACAGACATGTGGCCAAATAATTAAATACCAACACAGACAGTCTAACACCACATGTGGCCAAATCATTAAATACCACACTGACATTCTAACAGACATGTAGCCACACTCTTAAATACCAACACAGACAGTCTAACAGACATGTGGCCAAATCATTAAATACCAACACAGATATTCTAACAGACATGTGGCCAAATCATTAAATACCAACACAGACAGTCTAACAGATATGAAGGCACACCCTTAAATACCACACTGACATTCTAACGGACATGTAGCCACACTCTTAAATACCAACACTGACAGTCTAACAGACATGTGGCCAAATCATTAAATACCAACACAGACATTCTAACAGACATGTGGCCAAATAATTAAATACCAACACAGACAGTCTAACAGACATGTGGCCAAATCATTAAATACCAACACATACAGTCTAACAGATATGAAGGCACACCCTTAAATACCACACTGACATTCTAACAGACATGTAGCCACACTCTTAAATAACAACACTGACAGTCTAACAGACATGTGGCCAAATCATTAAATACCAACACAGACATTCTAACAGACATGTGGCCAAATCATTAAATACCAACACAGACAGTCTAACAGATATGAAGGCACACCCTTAAATACCACACTGACATTCTAACAGACATGTAGCCACACTCTTAAATACCAACACTGACAGTCTAACAGACATGTGGCCAAATCATTAAATACCAACACAGACATTCTAACAGACATGTGGCCAAATAATTAAATACCAACACAGACAGTCTAAAAGATATGTGGCCAAATCATTCAATATCAACACTAGCAGTCTAAAAGATATGTGGCCAAATCATTCAATATCGACACTAGCAGTCTAAAAGATATGTGGCCAAATCATTCAATATCAACACTAGCAGTCTAAACGATATGTGGCCAAATCATTCAATATCAACACTAGCAGTCTAAAAGATATGTGGCCAAATCATTCAATACCAACACTAGCAGTCTAAAAGATATGTGGCCAAATCATTCAATATCGACACTAGCAGTCTAAAAGATATGTGGCCAAATCATTCAATATCAACACTAGCAGTCTAAACGATATGTGGCCAAATCATTCAATATCAACACTAGCAGTCTAAAAGATATGTGGCCAAATCATTCAATACCAACACTAGCAGTCTAAAAGATATGTGGCCAAATCATTCAATATCGACACTAGCAGTCTAAAAGATATGTGGCCAAATCATTCAATATCGACACTAGCAGTCTAAAAGATATGTGGCCAAATCATTCAATATCAACACTAGCAGTCTAAAAGATATGTGGCCAAATCATTCAATATCAACACTAGCAGTCTAAAAGATATGTGGCCAAATCATTCAATATCGACACTAGCAGTCTAAAAGATATGTGGCCAAATCATTCAATATCAACACTAGCAGTCTAAACGATATGTGGCCAAATCATTCAATATCAACACTAGCAGTCTAAAAGATATGTGGCCAAATCATTCAATACCAACACTAGCAGTCTAAAAGATATGTGGCCAAATCATTCAATATCGACACTAGCAGTCTAAAAGATATGCGGCCAAATCATTCAATATCAACACTAGCAGTCTAAAAGATATGTGGCCAAATCATTCAATATCAACACTAGCAGTCTAAAAGATATGTGGCCAAATCATTCAAAAGCAACACTAGCAGTCTGAAAGATATGTGGCCAAATCATTCAATATCAACACTAGCAGTCTAAAAGATATGTGGCCAAATCATTCAATACCAACACTAGCAGTCTAACAGACATTATGCCACAATTTTAAATAGCAACACTGACTTCCATCAGACATGTAGCCACCATCTAATAACAACACTTATAGTCTAACATAAATATAGCCACACCCTGAAATACCAACATCGACAGTCTTACAGTCATGTTGCCACACCATGAAATGCCAACACTGACAGTCTAACAGACATGTGGCCATACCATTAAATACCAACACTAGCAGTCTAACAGACATTATGCCACAATTTTAAATAGCAACACCGACTGTCTATCAGACATGTAGCCACCCCCTAATAACAAAACTTATAGTCTAACATGCATGTAGCCATACCCTGAAATACCAACATCGACAGTCTAACAGTCATGTTGCCACACCTTGAAATACCAACACTGACAGTCTTACATTCATACCCTGAAATACCAACATTGAGAGTCTATCAGTCATGTTGCCTCACCTTGAAATACCAACACTGAAGTCTTACAGACGTATAGCCACACCCTGAAATACAATAACTGACAGTCTAACAGTACTAGTGATGTTGCCACACCCTGAAATACCAACACTGATAATTTGGCAGACAAGTAGCCACACCCTGAAATACCAATATAGCCACAACCTGAAATACCAACATCGACAGTCTAACAGTCATGTTGCCACACCTTGAAATACCAACACTGACAGTCTTACATTCATACCCTGAAATACCAACATTGAGAGTCTATCAGTCATGTTGCCTCACCTTGAAATACCAACACTGAAGTCTTACAGACGTATAGCCACACCCTGAAATACAATAACTGACAGTCTAACAGTACTAGTGATGTTGCCACACCCTGAAATACCAACACTGATAATTTGGCAGACAAGTAGCCACACCCTGAAATACCAATGTAGCCACAACCTGAAATACCAACATCGACAGTTATAACAGTCATGTTGCCACACCCGGAATTACCAAAATTGACAGTTTTACAGACATGTATCGAAATAATGTCAGTCTTACAGTCATGCAATATTCCTCCTAACAGCGTTTTGATTGATCAGTTTGCCTTTGAACGCTTGTTGCTATACATTGACCAAATGATCAAAGATTGAAAACCTCTCGGGCTTTTTTTGGTAAATATAATGTGCATCTAGATCTATTGATTAATGTGTATACTTAAGGACTTAAAATGGTTACACTACAGCTTTGTACAGAATTTCCAACCGGATTCAACCTACCTGCATAATTTTGGTTATTTAAGACGCTGCGTCTGCTTCCTGTGGTAGGAACAATAGTTCATAAAACACATCTGTGTGAGTCATTTAAACTAAAGCCCGTTATTGTGGATTTACAAAGTTATTGACAATAATTAAGTTCTTATGTAATGATTCACGTAATTGAAATAGCGATTCTACATGTGTTTAATAATACAAAGTTATAGAAGTTACTTTCGATCAATTTTGATGTAAACGTTTGAACACGAAGAAAATTTGGTTTAAAATTGTTGAATGTCGTACTCAAAAGTTGTCTTAGCAACAAGTGTCGTGATGTAATTGTGTACATGTATATGATTTAGCTGTGATTTGCTGCATTGCTAATATATGCCAGAAAGAAATAAAAAATTGAATGGTGTAAGTAGATTATAAATAGCACCAATAAGAACGTGGCTTACTTTGTATATAACAAAATCATCTTTTCTTATCTTTGGCACAAATTGGTGACCTCATATCAAAATATTTCAAAGAAAAGCTGTTGTCGTGACAATAGTAAAACCATTTTTAATTTTAATTGGACGTGTACTTAAACATACGAATAAGAATAGCAGGGATACTGACCGAACAACAGGATTCGAAAGTCTAGGGACGATGACAATTCCAGATTCAGACAAACATATACAACACGAAACAAAAACACAAAAAATAAAAAGAGTAACCCAAATAAAAGTGGATGCCTCTAATAAGACACTCGCCGAGTTACTAGTTGGTATATCTAGGAAAAATTCAAATCGAGGAAAGATTACCTATGACTCAGCAAATATGCCTGAATGTACCGGTATTTGAGAGATGGACATCTCAAAACGATCAATTAAGTCACGGTGACGACCATAAAACTTCTGAAGGGATAACATGAACTTAGGCACAACAAACCATTGTTTCAGTTGCTTAGTAGACAACGGCAGTGACCGGCTACAAAACAAAATGAATAGAATACCAATCGCAAGATTTAGCATAACTATAAGTTGTGAATCGTACACACCATACGTCGGAGCTATCGATGAATGGCAAGTTGTCGATTGAAAAGTTCACGTCACGTTGTCGTTTAAGTCTAGTTTGAAGTTTTACCAAGTCTATTTTAGATGTATGTCTAAGCAAGTAGCCGACCTAAGTGTACTGGTGGTGCCTTTAATTTTAAGATCGTGAGGGTAGGTTAAATTCAAATAGTCCACCAAATTTTGCATTTAGGGACGAAACATCATTAATATAGCGGAATGTAAAATTTGAGGTCTGGGCCATTTTGTCCAAGGGGGTTACCCAAAATTTATACAACTGGGTTAAATCTGCTTACTACTTTATTTTAGGACTATCACTGGAAGTAAACATGTAGTATTTGACGACGTAATGGAATAAAAAGAAAAACAAAAGATTTCTTGTTGTATAATTTAACTCAACAAAACGAAATAAAACACAGAAACAGACCAAATTAAAACTATTTTCATACTTTCTTCTCATGTTTTGAAATTATTACTACTGTTTAAATTGATGTTTTAGTACAAATATTATTTACATGGTCATATACGGTTATATAAAACAAATGTAAATAGGAGAAGTACTTGACAAATAAAATAGGTTCAAGCGAATTGATTTTATTCCTGCCAAAACGCATTTAGTTTGCATTTACTGTTTCGTCTGAATCGTGATATTTTGCGCGTTAATATTGTTTTTTATCTATATCTTATAAAATTGAATTCGGAAAGGCATTACAATATAATACCATTTAGACGTTAATTATTTTTGAAATTGTGCGTTTTTATTTACCACGCTCAAATTGTAACGTGTAAACGATATTATCATGGTGGTCATAGATTTTTATTAGTACATCAATCATGTAGATAAATTTATATATTTATTAATTTTATTTCTGCATGCAATTCACTGATAATTAACACCACTAAGGTAAATAACGGATGTCAGTTTTCAGATATCAGATATACATGAGTAAATTGTGTTAAGTTAATCATTTAGTGTGGTTTAAAATTATTCATTTCTCTCTGTCATTACACTTGAAAGTGATTGCTTCAAATTTCTAATCAGAGTTCATGGATATTAATTCTGTTATCATGTCAAGTACCGTTTAATTAATATGAATACATTTTTTTATCAAACCAATATGTTTTGCACTTTCATTTTATACCTAAAAAATAACAAGCACTTTAAGTGTCATTTACATTTGACATTAGTGATCGTGTGGCCCTTCTTCGTTTTCCATGTTTATTCACAGTTGCGTTTGACTTTGCATTTAGATTTACAATTTCATAATAATGCTATTATCTTAGGAAACATGACTAGAAGGAAAAGACAGAATTATGAGACTATTCAAACATTTGCTAGATGATTTGCGACGTTTCTTATAAACAATTGCGTAATAATCACGTCTACAGTTCATCATATTTATTGATTGTGTCAAACACATTGTACATTCAATAACAAATGACAGCGGCGCCTAAATTGTAACTGAAGTGCAAATATAACTAAATAATATATGACTCTGTTTGTCCGAAATGGCGAACAAAATAAACAAATCTGTACTCATATTTATATCTTTGTCAAAACAAATATTTCAACTACAATAACAGAATAAAGTTTTATAATCAACTGGAGAATAGGTTTCAGCATTGGTTATAACTTCTCTTATTAGAACTTTTCTTTCCTGATATTGTCAGGCAGCGTTTAAGTTGTATCAAAAAGGTCAAAATCATCCAATATACTGAAAAAATTGGAGTGTAGGACAAAATCCCCCTCGTTAAGTACCACGTAAAAAATTATTAAACAAGATGCATAATACTTATCGGGTTTTACCATAATCGGATGCGGGAGGGATTTTGTCCGCCTTGGCAATTTTACAAGGGGGATTTTTTTCCGCCTTGTAAATTTAATGAGGGTGTTCTGTCCGCCTATGCTAAATTACACGGAAGGGATTTTATCAGGGGGAATTTTGTCCGTCCCCCAAAAATTGAACACTTTACAGAAATACACAAATGTACACAATTCAATAGCTTATTACAACATTTCAAACGTACCAAAAATGTTTTGTTATCTTAATCTGAAAATAAAAAGATATTCGCATTGCTCCAGATGTAGAAAATCACAGTAAAATCAGGACTTGTATTATTAGCATTTGTTGGCGCCTACGTCCGGTTGTTATTTTAAGATTTCTAAATATTTTATTAGCATTAATTCAGAACTCCTGCAGTATTATCTGACCGCTGTTCTACTGCCAGAAATAATAAACATTAATCTGTTTTACATTTCATCACTACAAATTATTCTATATTGAAGATATTTTTCTTGTAATGGTTTAATTATAAACATCTTTAAGTAACTTTTCATATTTATCATTATATACCCAGCTGTAATGTGTCCGTGCAAACTGTCGACTATGTTAATATTACTTGTAAGATATAGTTACAAACCCTCATTATCAGCGGCATGATCTACGATTTTTTTCTAATCTTGTCTGGTCGAAAAAGCCTTGCTTTACCTCAGAATTAGCTTCAAGTCTCCGGTAAAAATTTTTGTAATATTTAAAAGACGATCGAACAGATAGATAAAAATTTCTAAATGTGTTGTCTGAAAATTGTTTTGTGGCAGTATTAATTTGTAGCTTTTGCTATTTATTAACGCCAATAAAGTTGTATATTATAATACAAGACTTGAGTAATAATGGCAATAATTTTGCCGTAATTGACTGCTGTTTCATGTTCATTGTTTTGGCAAAGTAGAAACCCCTCTTTGGGCTAAAAATAAACATCAAACCAAGCTTTCTAGTTCATAACAAATTTATGTGTTGCGTTACAATGTGATTGGGTGTTAGTATTCCAGTTTGCAATTGGCGACTTATTTGATAAAGTTTACATCTTGTGTTCACTTTCTGGTCGAAATAATCCACACACAAATATTAGTAATTGCTGCTTTACCGCCATGAAACAGAATTTAAGAGGTTTCCGGGTAGGAATCCGGAGTACCCGGAGAAAACCCCGGACATGCGGTAGGAAAACTGGCATTCCTTGTCAATTAAGCTTGGAGTCGAGTACACCCTGTCGAGTGCCTGCAGTGAGAATCGAACCCGCAATCTCAATGTTGACAGACCACGTGATCAATAGCAGACGAACTATCTTAACCACTCGGCCACTGAGGCCCCGTGTCGATAATTACTATCTAGTCTATTGGTCACGTTGTAATATAGAATATGATAAGATTTTGTCTTGCCGAAAATTTAGTTGTCTAGAGTTTCGAAAGTTTAAGAAAATTGCAGAGATGTTTGACAGAGATACATCTTAAGAAGACATGCGATTTTCATATACGCGGTTTTCTCAATAACCCAAGTAAGAAGAAAATGAAAGGGTAAAGGCAATAATTATAACACAACCTTTTATGTTAAACAATAAGACATGCATCTGATTTATCAACAATAACTTAAAAGCAAGACTTCAAAGCGCAGATGTTAAATCAGGCAAGGACCAGATACATTAAATATATTAAAACATACACCGAGACTGAAAGCCTATTTACATCCGGATAAACAAATTGCAGATTTAACAAATCCTCCCCAGAGTTTTGACGATTTTAAAGACTAAACCAATATTTACACATGGTTTTCTTTTGAGAAAAATAGCTTATTGTATTTAACAAAATTAATTATTCAAATATAAAGCATATCTAAAAATCCTAATAATTTTTAAACATGTAATTGTCTAATCTAAATACCACTTAAGAAATAAAGTACAATAAAAGGTAATTATAAAACTGTTATAATCTTTCCCCACGTTTATTTTTTTTCTTATTAAAGAGGTATTTATGATTAGTTTACTTCTTACTTCGATAAAGTCGATACTTGTCGGCCATAACATTTGGCTAAGACTGTTCAAATACTCTGCTGACAATAGTAGAAGACTGAAAAAAGAATTTGCATAGAAATAAATATGTGGCAGCAAAATTAATAGACGTGTTTAACGCATATCTTTTTGCTGGCATATTATAATAATTCTTCTAAAAAAATAGATTAGCTACCCCATCTTATCTAGTACAAGATGCTTCAAACAACAATTTGTTATTACAACCAATACACAAACAGACACATCAATAATGTCTAATTTTGTAAGGTTTTGGGGGGGGGGGGGGGCTCAGTGGCCGAGTGTTAATCATCTATTATGGATCCCGTGCCTGCCAACGCTGAGGTTTATTGCGTCCAAGTGAGCTTGACTGCAACCTTAATTGAAAAGTATTGCCAGTTTTTCCTGCCGAAGGTCAGGTGATTTTACGTGGTTTCCTCTGCAATAAAACGGGACGCCACGATATAGCTGAACAATTTATGAACCAGTTCAAACTAACAAACAAAAATACAAATGTTGTGTGTTTCGTATGAAATAATGACGTTAAACAGTGGAATTTAATTTGTTATTGTTTCTTAGTTCATTCTGATTCTCATTGTTACATTTAGTTAACATAAGTCTCTCGCTTTCTCCCTTTTTTCATTTATATTTTTGTATTTTCACTTTAAAAGGTTCAGATCTATGAATGTAAATTCTGAGAAATCAATATTCCTTCTTTATTCGTACACCAATATGTAGTCGATCAAGCTTTGATTCATGATAAGTTGACAGTTCTAAACTATGTAGGCATAAACCTAGATGGCTTAATTCTTTGCTGGTTGATTTTTAGGAAATATAAGTGTCATGATTTGCAAAGTGGCAGACATCTACAATAAATGACAAACATCTGCTGAAAGTACTGATAAGACAATTACATTTCATAGATATATAATATAAATACTGGTACGTTTATCTCATTTATTGCGATGTTTAGCTTCCTCTTAGAATTTAAAACTGGTGAAAGATATACAATGACATGAGGATGTTATAAACTCGACTGTTTTACGAACGTCACGGAATCAAATATATGTAAAAATTTTCAAGATAAACCATTACATAAGAATGATATGAGTTACATAATAAGAAAAATAGCAAGGAAACTCGAACTGGAAGAGTCAAAAGTCAAGGAACGATCAAATTTGGTCGTATTGACGGTTATAGGTCTAAAGGGATAACACAGTAACATGAACGGACATGAATTGGAAAGTTGAAATCATTCCGTTTTTCGTAGTCTAATTTGTAGTTTTCTTGAGTCTTTTTCCAGAAGTAAGTCAAAGTAAGAGGCCGACCAAAGTATAGCAGTGGCGCCTTTAATTTCTAATGTAAACTAAGTGCAAATAGTCACTGAATTCAGCATTATCATCAATATAGCTGTATGTGTATTTTCTTTTATATTTGTCCTGTGAGAATATTCATTACTTTGCGTAGTCGTTGTCGTCGTTCGACGTTGTTAGTGTATGTACACTTTTCACAAGTGCAATCTATTTCTCTGAAACAATTGAAATCAAACTTAGTCAGAATGTTCATTGGATGGACCTTTACAAAGTTTGTGTTTTTATTCTGATTGGAAAACCAATATGGCCGCTTCTGCAGGACTTTATTTAACATAGGACCCTATGGGAAAACAGCTTTAAAAGGCTTCTTCGATGAAACCACTTAACCAATTTGAACACATCTTACACATCATACTTTTTGTATGCCAATCGGAAATTTATAATGGCTGCAGGATTTGTTACATAGGACCCTGTTGGAAAACGTTTTTAAAAGACTTCTTCTCTGAAACCTGTAGACCAATCGAAAAAACTTATTACCAGTATTCATTGGATGGTCCTCTATAAAATCAAATCTATATTTTAATGCCAAAATTAGAAATTGAAAATGGTCGCCACCACAGGACCATAGGACCATAAGGGAAAAAAGTTTTAAAAGCTTCTCCTAGTAATTCAGTTAACCAATCAAAACAAACGTTATATATGAATATTTATCGGATGGTCCTCTACATATTTTATCAGAAAGTTTCAGAGAGGATTTTATAGGAATAATTTTCGAAAGTAATCTTTTTTGAAACTGCAATCCTAAATCAAGCCATATTGTATGTAAATGTTTATGGGATGGTTCTCTTAAAAGTTTATGCTTGCTTATTAGATCGAAAATCCATGATGGCTGCAATTGTAAGAATACATTTAACATTAAAAAAACATATAAGAAAATGTTCAAATTGCTGCCTATCTGAAACTATTGAACCACTTGAAACAAAACAGCAAGATTCCTTGGCTGGTCTCTACAAAGATCATGTTTTTTTATGTCAGTAGAGTATTGAAAATTACAGGAGTTAGTTTATGCCATCTTCAATTTCTTTATAAATCAGTTGAGCGATACAGTCTCTTAAGCAGGCCTTCTAGGAACTCGGCCTCATAGAATACAAAACCAGATCTGCGATAAGAGAGTCTGTATTGAAAATTACAGGAGTTAGTTTATGCCATCTTCAATTTCTTTTTGTATCAGTTGAGCGATACAGTCTCCTAAGCAGGCCTTCTAGGAACTCGGCCTCATAGAATACAAACCCAGATCTGCGATAAGAGAGTCTGTTGAAAAAAAACGTACTCCAAAATATGACAAAAATGTTGTTCATTAGCAAAACTAATATTTGACAGATTTTATTGTATTTGATGTAGAGTCATTGATAATAGAATATATTTTGTCATGGCTAATTACCAATTTATTCATTTTTTTCTCGAGAGAACAGAGTTTAATAAGATCATTAAGCCTGGTCTTAAGCTGCATGTGGGGATGGTTGTGTAGAGTGTCGCAAAATCAGAGTTTTAATGCTATTACATTTGCTATTGTCCGAATATGTAATGGTCCGAATTTGTTTTGGTCCGAATAGTCTGGTTACCATGTTATTGCTTTGATATGGGAACCAAGGGATTTTCAAAAATCTGTTCTTTTGAAACAGTTGTAGATGTGTAAGTAGGATTGCAAAGTAAACTTTCTATGACTAAGTCATTTATTAAACACTCCATATAATGTTTCTTGCAGATAAAAATAACATTTACATTGTTAGAGACACAACATTTTTGACATAAATATCGGACATAGTTTTAGCAGCATCAAGATGTTTTAAGACTGATGATGCGTTTGTATTCACAGACCTTCGTAATCGACTGATTCTTTTTTGAATCAATTATCTCACGGCTTTTTCCCTCTCATGTAAGGTATCAATTTCCTAGACATTTTGTTCTGCCCATTTTCTCTATTGAATCCTTCAATATTTAAAAGTAACTCCCGATGATGGATTTAGGTTCATGGTATTTCGGTTATTTGATCAAGAAATTACGGTAACTTTCTTTGTGGAAAATGTTTAGATCTCCAGTTATCACGTGACATGAAGTACTGTATATGAATGAGAAATTATGACAAAAGCAGTGAGGAGGTTTAGCTTTTAAGTAATAGATTCTGCAATGCACGTTTGTAACTAAAGATGCAGTGGTAGGTGTAGTGTATTGTATAAGAAATAATCATAACTGATTTGTTTTTTGAAGAATGGGGAAAAATATGAATTAACAGAATTTAAAAAAATGGAAACAATGCGCATGACAAAATAAACATATATATTTAATAGTACAATAAAATTCAAGGCTATAAAACTCACCATGCACTAGATATTTGATTTCTTATTTGACCCTTTTTACACGAACAGTTTACCAGGCTTGAAACTATTTAATCTGTGTAAATAAAATGAACCTAACAATTCTTTTAATATTTAAAGTATAGCTCATTAGTATAGAGTAGAATTTGTCAGCTAACTCAAAAGAATTACAAATTAATGGTTACATGTTTTTTGTCTATCAGTTTCAGACGTCATGTTGCCTATGACTGTGTTCTCTAAATTGACAAAGTGTAATGGAGTCCTTGGTTTGAAATTTATTGATATATATCTCGAGCACAAACTTCTTCAAATAGCCTGTACAAAATTCCATTAGGTTGGTAGATACTTATTGTATTGAAAATCATAAGGCTTTGCTTGATGCATAAATGCATATGTATAAACATAAATGCCCAAACGCATGCTCGATTAGGTCTACAATATTATTATGCATATACACTATGCATGCGCCAAGCTCCAGAAACCATAAAATTCAAGAGTATATTTCTTTAAATTTTACTTAAACTTTGAGATGAACTCGCACTATAAGTCTGAAGTTAAATACATGACACCCCAAATTTCGCAGCCATGAAGCAATATCGAAAAACGTCAAGCTGGCATTTTGTGAAGTAATGAAGATACAATTTTCATATTTTGCACATTGAATATAAAGGTGGGGTAAATACTATGCAATCGGCCTTTTGTTTTGTCTGTGTTTACAGTCAAATTTTACGTTTTGCAATAATCAGAAAATTCAATAGGTTTTGAAGATCAGGTGCATATTCAGTAAAAAGCAACATATAATAAGCATGTAGTAATATAAAACGTTTATAAAACACTTAAGATCTCGCTCTATTTCTGTTGATATATACAATTTAAGCCGATAGAATGTTAACTAAATACAATGTTGTCACCATCATTTAGGGACCGACCATTTATCTTGCAGGGGGGGGGGGCCTTGGTTTTTTCTAAAAAAAAAATTTTGAAAATGATTTTTGATGAACAAAATATTTTGGAAGCAGAGGGTAAGAAAAAAAATATTCTAAAGTAGGATCTCTGCTATATAAAATAATGCTAATAATGAAAAAAATATTCTGTCGCGGCGCCTTAAAAAAAATAAATATTTTTTACGAGCTCTGCGCGGAAAAAAATTTTCTGACCAAAACAAAAAAACCAAGCCCCCCCTTCAAGTTAAATGGTCTGTGTCTTAAATACGAAGAAAACATCCACAGTACTCATCTGATTGTAACACTTGGCTATCGAAGATGGTATAGTACTATGAAACATTTCTTTTATTAATATTGATGGTCACTAAACCACGTCACATACCGGTAGTTAAAAACATTTCATGAGCATACATTCATATATTTGAAGTGTTTAGTATACTGTGATTGCAATGTGATGTTTATCATCGGCTTTAGGACGAATACCATACTTATGATACAGATGACACTGAGAGTTATAGTTTACAAATCAAATGGGCACTCTACACAATATTTATTTATTAAATCTTGCACACAGATTTGTAAGAAGAGAGTTTTTATAACACGCGTAGATATTAAAGGTTCAAAGTTTAAAAGTAGAAAAATAAAAACTAGTTTTGGCTGAGGTCAATTTTCAACGTCGACAAAAGTATTTACACCGGCAGTGCCCGTTTAAAAATAATAAGCAAAAGTTATACGACTTGCCTAGACATTTTCAGAGCGTGGTATATTTCGCTGTTGGTTTAAACGGTATAATTTTGTTTTCAGTTTGACAGTAATAACACATGCTATTGAAGGTCGTTCACATTGGCATCTTATAGTTGAAGGTGGTTTATGTGTCAGCCGTCAAACATACTCATAAAAAATTGTAATATTCTTATAAGCACTATAATATCCAAGCAAAAACTATTGAGCGAAAGAAATTAAGCAATAAATATGAAAACCAAACACGGAATGCAGGTCTGTTTGCTGAATTATTAGTGCTTTGTTTGTATTTTGTGTTTATATTAAAAAACATTTTGTATTCCTGTTTGAACTAAGACTTCCACTGTAATAACCTGCAATAAATTATATTAGTGCCGAGTAATAAATTGCCATGGAACATTTGTTATTATAACGATATATATTATGCACTTTCTACTGGAAATTTTACAATTCTTCCTTTTTATGTCTGTACCAGAACTGAACCAGACAAACGACATTATTTCAAAAGCCTTTCGGTTTCTGCTAAAATAATAGTAAACATAAGATTGTTCATCAATTAACTTGATTGAGCAGATTCGGAGGTTTGGTTGGGTTTAAAGCCGAAAACGAATAAGTTAGAAAAAATGTTGAATAATGGATAAAATCATGCCTGGTTCCCTTAGATGACCTTACGAGCTTTTTGAAGATCAAATTCTTTTCTTGACGGAGATGCCTGCAGGTGTTTGAATAAAAACGTTTATAAATGCTTAAACAAACATTCATCTGCTATTTCATGTCTGTAGCTGTGACGTATATGCACTGTACAGATTTATACTGCAATAAAGGACTATTAATTTGTATTATACATTACAACGTTAGATGGCCTATGTGTACTTAGTGAACTGTCTGTCACAGTGGGTTTCGTTTTGTCCTATAAAATTCATTAATCTCAATTGGTTTCTGGTCGATTAATGGCAAACGTGCGTCTTTAAACCAACATATTGCTCATAAATAAAATGTGCTTTTGTCTTCGTTATTTAAATGAATCTAAACCTTTGATACTCTGCGAATACGTAATAAACGGGCAGATCTGAGGCGCAGAGAACGGCACCATGTATTTTACAGATTGGAGTCTTGGAGTGGAGTCATAGAGTGGAGTCTGGAGAGAAATTTAAAGTGAACATTTGGAGTGATAATAATTTGTATAAATCATTGAATTAAATTTAAATAACATCTCAGCCTAAAACACATTTATCTTTGAACAGACTTAATCAAATCCCCATCAAAATGATGGGGCTTTTCATTATCATTTGTTTGCACAATTAAACTGTGAATTTAATTATAATCTTTGCTGGTGACAAATACCAGATGACTGTAGCGTCATCATGACGACATCATGTAAAAAAATAACAAAGAATTGCAGATGGATGTTCTATCTCATTCCGGAACATTGTCAGAAACTTGGTTTTTTGCAGTGGTTTTTTTGTAATTATTCAATAAGAAATTAATAGGACACATAATGTGTTATATGCTTAGATTTTAATAACTTTAACTTCAAAATCAACTCCAAATTTCTCTCCTGATTCCACTATACGTCTCCACTCCAAGACTCCACTCAGTAAAATACATGGTGCCACAGAGAACACAATTTGTTCCCAGATAAAACCTCTGCCACACGTCACGCATCTTCCGTTTTCTGCGGGAAAATTTTGTGTTCTTATACACAAAACACGAAAACGACTTATCCTTCAGATAAATTGTAAAGACAATCTGAATTTAAATTCCACAAATGATCGACAAAGCAAGGCCTACAAATGATCGCTTAGTCCATAATTGCAAGATGATTATAGGAGTGATTGTGCAGTGTAGTAAAACACCGTGTTTAAATGATAAATTTTAGCAAGTTTCCGAGTTTTGCTGATCATTTCACCGTGTATTACTTTTCATAAAATTTCTTCACTATGCATAAATATTGGTTGATATTTTCATTTTGGGTCAGTTATAGCCTTTGGCGTTATAGATTGTCTTTACAATTTATCTAAATGATAAGTCGTTTTCGTGTTTTGTGTATAAGAACACAAAATTTTCCTTGAAAAAATACGTTTTACCTTTAAAATCAACCTTTTTTAACTTTTCTAACAGGGTTTTCAATACATGAATTTTATAGTCAGAAAGCCCAAAGCATCCTAAACGGAATGGTACTATTCATTTGTTAAAGTCTTATCATCTATACTATACAGACATAATATTGTTAGACCTACCTCAAGCATGGTACGTTTTACTCTGACCGTGTTATACTAATCTTACCGTGTTTTACTTATCGCTATGAAGGGTGTGAAATTGTTGTCATCGATCAGGTTTTTTGTTGTTGTTGAAATAACTGTATATTTTGCTTTGGTCATATCTAATTTAATTATACTTATATATTATAAAATATAATTCAAGAAAGTACATTTGTTAAAGATTATTTGGTGCAACACTCTGTTATAATTAGCCATAACGTACAGTGTTACATAGTGTGAATACACATTTAAATGTAGACTAATATTGCAAAATTATTAACCTAGTATGGATAATTTCGTAATTCCATTTAAATATTGACTGTTTCTATTTTTAGTTCAGGGTATTTCCATGAGGTTCTAATATTGATTATGTACTCATTATTTACTGTGTAATTTCTATTTCTAAAAGGTGACATTAATACTGAACAGAGTATATAAACACGATCTATTTTGCATTTCAGTGTCAAAATAGATACAGGATTTTGTATAACGGTAAGAGGGTATTGTAGTCGTCCTTCTAAGGGACAGACCATTTAGCTTGAAAGGGGGGGTCTTGGTTTTTTGTTTTTGTCAGAAAATTTTGGGCGCGGAAAAAATATTTATTTTTTAAAGGCGTCGCGACAGAATATTTTTCTATTATTAGCGCTATTTTATATAGCAGAAATCCTTCTTACGAATATTTGTTTTCTTACCCTCTGCCTCCAAAATATTTTTTTTCATCAAAAATCATTTTCAAAATATTTTTTTAGGAAAAACCAAGCCCCCCCTTTTGCAAGTGGAATTGTCCGTCCCTAAGCTGACAGATTTTTCATTCGTCGCTAGATGTGTTCTGTACGAATAAATACAATGTGTTTCTTTTAAATGCATACTGCTAACAAATATTTTTTGTTGTTGTTGTGAAAATCTCTAAATGGACAAATAGATATAACATTTAAGGTAAATTTAATAATAATATCTAATTACCACTATTATTTGAACAATAAAATACTTTTAAACTAATAGTTCTACCTAAATACAATTGGGATGAAGAAATCGAATTCTTACAAATACAGCGGTGACTCGTAAAGATTTAAAATAAGACCCCTCCCTCTTTTATAAATCCTTATTGTTAAAATGCTAACCTATATATTCAGTTATACCAACCGAACACCCTATACTGTAGCAAAACTCGCCATTTACCTAATTCTTGGTTCAATGTAATAATACTCAAATAAGGATACTCCACTTACGAAGTAATATTAAAAGGATAAGCGAAAATAAGTATCCGTTGACATTCTGAAAGTTACGGGTCAATATATAAGCCTGCGTGGTCATAACATTGGAAGGGCGATAACCCAAACAAATATTGTTAATTGTTTACTACAGTATGTCTGAGGTTGAGTGCTTCGAAACTCATTTCTGTAGCAAGGTTAATCACATGACCTGTATGTTTCAGAAATTTGTCAGCTATCTTGTGGCGTTGTAAAGCCGGAGTACCACCAACCTTTAGTAGGAAAACTAGTTAAAACTGGAATCGAGCACACCATGCCTGCTGTGAAACTTTGATTCTGAAAACTCAGTGTTTAAAAGATCTTAGGCAATTCTTGTCAGTTAGGACTTAGTCGAGCACCCCATGACTGCAGTGAAACTTAGAACCCGTTGACAGGCACTTGATTAATAATAGATGACTTACTACCTTAGCCACTCGCATGACCCGTATGTATGAATACATTATCTGTGTTATATAATGTTATATAATTTGCTATGCATTAATCCATTACTTTATTTGCCCGTGTATAAATCTTATTTACCCGTGTATAATTCTATATTGGCCCGTGTACAGCGATGAATTCATTACTTCAATACCACTGAATTATTTATTCGACTGATATTTACAAGTCGTCGATCAATCTACACGGTGAGTATAATCGATGTGACATCTTAACGACATTTAGTTTTAATATAATTTCCTCTATAATTAAGGTCCCCATTCACACAAATGTGTATTTATACATATATAAAATCATGACTAAACAGATGAGGAAACATTAATTATTATTTCCGTGTATGTTTGAAACTACAGCCATTACATCAGGTCTATTACTTAAGATATATTTCTTTTTTATTTTTTAAAGAACATTGGTTATTCATAAAGCACATATAAAGCAAAACTGATATTTTTCTGTCTGCAGTTGATAAATAAATAGAAGAATTGGAAATGGCAGACTCGGGCAGTAATTCTGAGAGACAAGGTAGCGGCTTCCCTGTGGATACTTGTGGCTGTGAGCATAGACCTAATTCTTACATGGAATTAGAAAAACAGATGGAAGAAAAGGTAATACAAACTCAAATTATGTCTGTAGTACTTGTCAATTATTTTCCAGTTCTTTGTTACATTGACAGATTTCAGACTCATTATTTTATTCTTTCTCTTGTCTTGGTTGTAGTCGAGCACACCCCCTGCCTGCAGAAAGTTCGAAACAGCAATCTCAGTGTTGATAGGCACATTATCAGTAGTAAATGACTAAATACTTCAACTATTAATGCATCGTTCACCATTTGAAATACATGACAATTAACTTAACAGCGCTTCATTGTGCATGCATTAATCATGTTCAATACAACTTAAAACGACTGATCAAGTCAGTGACCTCGACATAGATAGTATACATGTTACTTCCTGATGTTTCCTTGTACTTTCTTACTTAGTTACTTCCTTAGTTCCTTATGCTGTGCTTAAACAATGGTTTAACAGTAGTATTTTCCGTAACATTATCAACAATAAAGTAAATAATTACAGTAGTGTTTAATAGTAAAGATTGCAACCATAAATCAAACACATTTTAATTATTGTACATGTATAGCATATGGCAATGCTAATTGTACATTTTACAGGGCGTAGAGCAAATGTTTGCTGTAAAGCCTTTAGAATGGTGCCCACATCTAGAAACCGTGTCCCCACTCCCAGCAGACAAAGAGGTCTTGGACACCAAAGCACCTTGTGAAAAATGTGGAGATACTTCGGAAAACTGGATTTGTTTGGTTTGCTATAGGGTAAATAATTGCTACATGATAAACAATTGCTACAAGGCTATTAAAATTTAAAAAGAACGTTGATCCATACAACAAGTCTGATAACATATTAGACATAGTGAATATAAAAAATATTCATGATCACTCGTGTCGCTAAATGCATTAGATAATTAAACTCGTGCGCGGAACTTTCCGCTCACCCATTTAATCTTATGCGTTTGACGGCACTCGTGATCATATCTTTGATGTTATACCTCTACTATAACTAATTTGCGATATGTTGTGCTTTGTGGAATCATGAAGATTATTGTAAGCCATTATACAACGTTTTATATACCCACATGTCTAAAGATACAAAGAATCTATTTCTTATGTCATATTTCAGAATTTGTCTGTATTTAGCTGTTCATTTCTTTTCTGTTTTCTGGTAATGATAGTTTTAACATATAAGTTTCATAACATATAGTCTCCCTTGTATGGTGGTTCCTGTTTGTCTAAATAATTAATATTTTTATGTTCTTTCAAACTGAGTCATTAACCGCTCGTCAAACTAATGTTTTCTTGTTGAACCAATCATTTATATTTTTCAGGTGTTTTGCAGTAGATTTGTAAACGAACACATGGTAGCACATGGTTTAGAGGAGAGTCACGTGATGTGTCTGAGCTACTCTGATTTATCTGTCTGGTGTTATGGATGTGACAATTATGTCGACAATCAGGTTTGTACAAGATGCGATTATACATGGTTCAGGATTTCGGGTCTATTTAAAGTTTTGTTTATTTGTTTTTTTGATGGTGTTTAACGCCACGTTAAGCAATTTTTCAGCTATATCATGGCGTCCAGTTTTTATTGGGGGAGGAAGCCGGAGTACCCGGAGAAAACCCCCGACCTGCGGTAGGAAAACTGGCAATCCTTGTCAATTAAGATTGGAGTCGAGTACATCCTGCCTGCAGTGAGATTTAAAGTTTTGAAACTCTGAAGGTCTTGCCGTTACAGTTGCGGGTATATTGTATTATTGTTAATTATCAACACATTTATTTGTGTGGTCTTAAGTTTGGATTTGTTACCGTTTTTCGTTTGACTGTAGTTTCAAGTTTATACTTCATTTTATGTGTTAGGTCAGCAATTTAATGATAGTAAACAACAGTTAAAATAGCCCCCCCCCTCTAGTCATTTTGACAAATACCATTTCCATGGTACGATCCGAACCAGTGACATAACAGTCAAAATTAGTTTTCATGAAATACTTAGTAAATTAACATATTACATGATTAATAATAGACGTGAAACTCAATGATAGGATTATTTCGGCAGTAGCGTAGCCAGGGAGAATCCAAGGCATCACAGATGCTTCCCCTGAACCATGGCATTGCTTTGGATCCACCGGGGCCTTCATCCACACCCAGAACCCTCGTTAAGAGAAAGAAGTTATTCAGACCCTAACTACGCCATTGTAATGGGGAATGAATTTAGTTTTTAAACCGAGGAGTCAAGATAAACAAAATATGTTGCGACTAATGGGAATCTATGTGTGTCGACACAGGATTTGTTATATGTGAATCACTAAATTTAAAGCAAGTGAAAAAATTGCACATTTAGATTTAGTCAGTTGATGTTAAAACTATTATTTATTTCAGGTTCTTTGTGCTGCCAAGAATGCCGCTCACCTCCATAAGTTTGGACAGTCTTTGATTTAACCAATTGTACAATGGCTTTAAAAGTTGCTACAACTGTTATCAACATTTGTAAATAATACACTTTTTGGTACGCTTTAATGCATGTACACGTTTTTTTTCAAGAAAGATTCAAGCTTTAAATGCTCTAATAACATCAGACATTAAACTGTATATGTATAGATCAACTATATTAACTAATCAATATGCGTATATTGTTTTCTTTTATTTAATTGTTTCTTTTAAATAAGTTCCTTCATATCAAATAAAGGACAATGAAATTGTTTTAGTATTTATCCTGGCTTGCCATTTATAACTAAAGTGATCTTGGGTTTTATGCCAAATGTTTCCAATCTTTTAGAGAAGGACTGTACTTCATGGCCTGCGGAGTAAAGTGTGTGAAATTAAATAATGAATGTGATATTGACTTCTAACAAATCCAGAATATCCCATATCGAGATTTATTAAAAATATATGTGCTGAAAATGCGAGTTCTATCGCGTGTAACCACGTTTAAATCAATTTAACGATATACGAGTTTTGTTTCCAGGCATTACAATGACCCTTGGGACAACGTACTATATCATACGAGACCCATAAATTCGTTTATTCGAATTCAAATGCATTCTCCCATTTTGGCAAAACGATTTTTTCAAAATCTATCATTTGCAGAAGTTAGAGGCATATAATGATTGTAGATCTTTGCACAGAAAATCGGCCAATTGTTTAAATTGTTACCCTATATATGATGCAGGCTACCTTTAAAAAAATATTGGTCAAATTTGTTGATTGTATCCTTTGTTATTTTTACACAAATATGGCGGATCTTTTGTAATAATACTTAGCCGTTTAACACGGAAGTTTTTTAATTGCCTTGACAGTTCTTTTGTCTAGTTCTGCATTGTGAAAATCAGATTACAAATATGAAAGATTACGGAGACACATCTTGTAGAATATTTTCTTGCTTTCTTGTTTTTTTATCAGTATCAAATGGATGTGTCTTAATTAAATTCCAGATTTATGGATAATTCATGTTGATGTTTCACGTTTTTTTCCAGCAATTTCCGCGTCCTGGAATCCCCCCCCCCACCGAGTGGAATGCCCCCCTCCCCCGATGTGTGTTTTTAAGTTAGAAGAAGGATAGCTAGGTGGTGGACCATAGTGGATGTCGTGTTCTTTCCGTTGCACGTTGGAGACTCGTTTTGTAGATTTCGCAAAAGATAAGACTCGTTGTACCTACATACTAAGTTCTCCCTACCCAACTCAACTCTCTGTACTTCTCCAATGGCAGCAAAAAATGCATGGCCATTACTGCATCTTAATACCTGAATATGGCTGAATTATTGTTTGAAGAGACCAAATAATCTCGATGTTCTTACTACACACACCACTGACTGAATACTTTTATTTCTCCATAACTTCATAATAAACAAACAACGTGGAGTAAAACCACCCCTGTGTGTGAAGTATGGAACGATCACGGTCTAACGGCTTCTTTTGTGCAACTTAGAATTCTAAAACATTTAACATATTAAAATATCATAAAAATACATTACTAGTATGGCTTGGTAGTAATTGCATACTAAAGCTCGAGAAAAATAGCCTTGAGAAACAATGTAGCGGCTTCCATCTGGATTCTTGTGGCTATGAGCATGCAGAGACCTAATTCTTACATGGAGTTAGAAAAACAGATGGAAGAAAAGGTAATACAAACTCAAACATACTCAAATTATGTTTGCAGTATTTGTCAATTGTTTTCCAGTTCTTTGTTACATTGAGACAGATTTCAAATTCATTATTTTATTCTTTCTCTTGTCTTGGTTGTCGAGTACACCCTGCCTGTAAAAATATCAACTATTAATACATCGTTCACCATGTGAAGTACATGACAATTAACTAAACACTGCTTTCTAGTCCATGCATTAATCATGTTCAATACAACTAAAAACGACTGATTAAGTCACTGATCTCGACACAGTATACATGTTACTTCCTGATGTTGTCCTTGTACTTTCTTACTTAGATACCTTGTAACTGTACTTCCTTAGTTCCTTATGCTGTGCTTAAACAATGGTTTAACAGCAAAACATGTCCTCTCACATTATTGACAGTAAAGTAAATAATTACAGTAGTGTTAAATAGTCAAGATTGCAACCATAAATCAACACATTTTATTTATTGTATAACATTAGGCGATGCTAATTGTCCATTTTG
Source organism: Limnoperna fortunei (assembly GCA_944474755.1). NCBI lineage: Eukaryota > Metazoa > Mollusca > Bivalvia > Mytilida > Modiolidae > Limnoperna > Limnoperna fortunei. The sequence continues at coordinate 74,555,325 of OX104111.1, forward strand.
CAGGACGCAGAGCAAATGTTTGCTGTAAAGCATTTAGAATGGTGCCCACATCTGGAAACCGTGTCCCCACTTCCAGCAGACAAACGGGTCTTGGGCAATCTTTGAAGCACCATGTGAAAAATGTGGAGATACTTCGGAAAACTGGATTTGTTTGATTTGCTATAGGGTCAATAATTGCTACATGATAAACAATTGCTACAAGGTCTTATATTAATCCATTTATTATATATATAGGTATAAAATATCGAATTTCCCCCATTACAGAAATCCCAGATAAGCATGCACGTGAAAGAAAATAATTGTCCATTTTCAATCTCGGGCTCACAGTTATTGTTGTACATATATTCGTCCGCCATTTATGCTTTTAAAATTAAAAAAAGAATGTTGATCCATACAATAAGTCCGATAATCAATTGGACGAAGTGAATATAAAAAATATTCGTGATCACTCGTGTCGCTTAACGCATTAGATAATAAAACTCGTGCGCGGAACTTTCCGCGCACCCATTTAATCTGATGCGTTTTATGGCACTCGTGATTATATTTTTGATGTTATACTATGGGGGGCTTATATTATAACTAATTTATGATATGTTATGCTTTGTGGAATCATGAAGATTATTGTAAGCCATTATACAACGTTTTTATATACGCACATGTCCATAGAATCTATTTCTTATGTCATATTTCAGAATTTGTCTGGATTTAGCTGTTTATTTCTGTTCTGTTTTCTGTTAATGATAGTTTTAACATGAAATTTTCATAAAGTATGGTCACCCTTGTAAGGTGTTTCCTCTTTGTCAAAATAATTAATATATTTAGGTTCTTTCAAACTAATTCTTTAACCACTCATCAAACTAATGTTTTCTTGCTGAACAAATCATTTCAAATTTTCCAGGTGTTTTGCAGTAGATTTGTTAACGAACACATGGTAGCACATGGTTTAGAGGAGGGTCCCTTGATGTGTCTGAGCCACTCTGATTTATCCGTCTGGTGTTATGGATGTGATAAGTATGTCGACACTCCGGTTTGTACAAGATGAACTTGTACCTGGTTCAGGAATTCGGATCTATTTAATGTTTTGAAACTCTAAAGGTTTGTCTTGCCGTTACAGTTGCGGGTACATTGTATTATTGTTAATTATCAACACGTATATTTGTGTGGTCTTAAGTTTGGATTTGTTACCGTTTTTCGTTTGACTGTAGTTTCAAGTTTATACATCATTTACGTGACTTCATTTTATGTGTTAGGTCAGCAATTTAATGATAGTAAACAACGGGTAATATAGCGCCCCCTCTAGCCGCTGGAGTCATTCTGACAAATGCCATTTGGATGGTACGATCTTAACCAGTGACAGAACAGTCAAAATTTATTTTCATGAACTACTATAAGTAATTAACATATTACATGATAAATAATAGACTTGAAACTCAGTGACCGGAAATTATTTCGACAGTGGCGTAGCCAGGGAGAATCCAAGGCATCACAGATGATTCCCCTGAACCACGGCATTGCTTTGGATCCACCGGGGCCTTCATCCACACCCAGACCCCTCGTTAAGAGAAAGAAGTTATTCAGATCCTAGCTACGCAATTGTAATTGGGAATGAATTTTGTGGGTTTTTTTAACCGAGGAGTCCAAGATAAACAAAATATGTTACGACTAATGGGAATCTGTGTGTGTCGACACAGGATTTGTTATATGTGAATCACTAAATTTAAAGCATGTGAAAAAATTGCACATATAGATTTAGTCAGTTGATGTTAAAATATCATTTTTTATTTCAGGTTCTTTGTGCTGCCGAGAATGCCGCTCACCTTCATAAGTTTGGACAGTCTTTGATTTAACCAATTGTACAATGGTTTTAAAAGTTGCTACAACTGTTATCAACATTTGTAAATAATACACTTTTTGGGTTCGCTTTAATGCATGTACACGTTTTTTTCAAGAAAGATTCAAGCTTTAAATGCTCTAATAACATCAGACATTAAACTGTATATATAGATCAACTATATTAACTAATCAATATGCGTATATTGTTTTCTTTTATTTAATTATGTTTCTTTTAAATAAATTCCTTCATATCAAATAAAGGATAATGAAATTGTTTTAGTATTCATCCTGGCTTGCCATTTATAACTAAAGTGATCTTGGGTTTATGGCAAATGTTTCCAATCTTTTAGAGAAGGACTGTCCTTCATGGCCTGCGGAGTAAAGGGTGTGATATTAAATAATGAATGTGATATTGACTTCTAACAAATCCAGAATACCCCATATCGAGATTTATTAAAAATATGTGTGCTGAAAATGCGTGTTCTATCGTGTGCAACCACGTTTAAATCAATTTAACGATATACGAGGTTTGTTTCCAGGCATTACAATGACCCTTGTGACAACGTAACTATTTCATACGAGACCCAGAAATTCGTTTGTTCGAATTCAAATGCATTCTCCCATTTTGGCAAAACGATTTTTTCGAAACCTATGATTTGCAGAAGTGAGAGGCATATAATGATTGTAGATCGTTGCACAGGAAATCAGCCAATTGTTTAAATTGTTACCCTATATATGATGCAGGCTCCCTTTAAAAATATATTGGTCAAATTTGTTGATTGTATCCATTGTTATTTTTACACAAATATGGCGGATCTTTTGTGATGATACTTAGCCGTTTAACACGGAAGTTTTTTAATTGCCTTGACAGTTCTTTTGTCTAGTTCTGCATTGTGAAAATCAGATTACAATGAAAGATTACGGAGACACATCTTGTAGAATATTTTCTTGCTTTCTTGTTTTTTTCTTATCAGTATCAAATGGATGTGTCTTAATTAAATTCCAGATTTATGGATAATTCATGTTGATGTCTAACGTTTCTTCAGCAATTTCAGCGTCCTGGAATCCCCCCTCCCGAGTTGATGCCCCCTCCACCCCGATGTGTGTTTTTAAGTTAGAAGAAGGATAGCTAGGTGGTGGACCATAGTGGATGTCGTGTTCTTTCCGTTGCACGTTGGAGACTCGTTTTGTAAATTTCGCAAAAGATAAGACACATTGTACCCGCTACTACACACTAAATTTTCCCTATCCAACTCAACTCTCTGTACTTCCCCAGTGACAGCAAACAAAATGCCTGGCCATTACTTCATCTTAATACCTGAATATGGCTGAAATATTGTTTGACGCATTTTAAGAGACCAAATAATCTCGATGTTCTTACTACACACACCACTGACAAAATACTTAAATTTCTCCATATCTTCATAATAAACAACCAGCGTGGAGTAAAACTACCGCTGTGTGTAAACTACGGGACGATCACGGTCTAACGGCTTCTTTTGTGCAACTTAGAATTCTAAAACATTTAACATATTAAAATATCATAAAAAGACATTACTAGTATGGCTTGGTAGTAATTACATAATAAATCACGAGAAAAATAGCTCTGAGAAACAATGTAGCGGCTTCCCTCTGGATACTTGTGGCTGTGAGCATGCAGAGACCTAATTCTTTCATGGAGTTAGAAAAACAGATGGAAGAAAAGGTAATACAAACTCAAACATACTCAAATTATGTTTGCAGTATTTGTCAATTGTTTTCCAGTTCTTTGTTCCATTGAGACAGATTTCAAATTCATTATTTTATTCTTTCTCTTGTCTTGGTTGTCGAGTACATCCTGCCTGTAAAAATATCAACTATTAATACATCGTTGACCATGTGAAATACATGACAATTAACTAAACACTGCTTTCTAGTCCATGCATTAATCATGTTCAATACAACTAAAAACGACTGATTAAGTCACTGATCTCGACACAGTATACATGTTACTTCCTGATGTTGTCCTTGTACTTTCTTACTTAGATACCTTGTAACTGTACTTCCTTATGCTGTGCTGCTTAAACAATGGTTTAACAGCAATTCATTTCCTCTCACATTATAGACAGTAAAGTAAATAATTACAGTAGTGTTAAATAGTCAAGATTACAACCATAAATCAACACATTTTATTTATTGTATAACATTAGGCGATGCTAATTGTCCATTTTTCGTGGCGCAGAGCAAATGTTTGCTGTAAAGCATTTAGAATGGTGCCCACATCTGGAAACCGTGTCCCCACTTCCAGCAGACAAACGGGTCTTGGACCATCTTTGAAGCACCATGTGAAAAATGTGGAGATACTTCGGAAAACTGGATTTGTTTGATTTGCTATAGGGTCAATAATTGCTACATGATAAACAATTGCTACAAGGTCTTATATTTATCCATTTATTATATATATATATAGGTATAAAATATCGAATTTCCTCCATTACAGAAATCCCAGATAATCATGCACGTGAAAATAATTGTCCATTTTCAATCTCGGGTTCACAATGATTGTTGTACATATATTCGTCCGCCATTTATGCTTTTAAAATTAAAAAGATAATGTTGATCCATACGATAAGTCCGATAATCAATTGGACAAAATATTCATGATCATTAGCGTTGCTAAACGAATTACATAATTAAACTCTGCGCAGTACTTTCATCGCACAAATTTAATCTGATGCGTTTTACGGCACACGTGATCATATTTTTGATGTTATACTATATCTACTTTGCGATATGTTATGCTTTGTGGAATCATGAAAATTATTGTAAGCCATTATACAACGTTTTTATATACGCACATACGTAATTATACATAGAATCTATTTCTTATGTCATATTTCAGAATTTGTCTGGATTAAGCTGTTCATTTGTGTTCTGTTTTCTGTTAATGATAGTTTTAACATAAAATTTTCATAAAATATGGTCTCCATTGTATGGTGGTTCCTGTTTGTCTAAAATAATTAATATTTTATTGTTCTTTCAAACTTATTCATTAAACAATCATCAAACTAATGTTTTCTTGTTGTCCAAATTTGTGTAAAGCAATCATTTAAATTTTTCAGGTGTTTTGCAGTCGATTTGTAAACGAACACATGGTAGCGCATGGTTTAGAGGAGGGTCACGTGATGTGTCTGAGCTACTCTGATTTATCTGTCTGGTGTTATGGATGTGACAATTATGTCGACAATCAGGTTTGTACAAGATGCGCTTGTACCTGGTTCAGGATTTCAGGTCTATATAAAGTTTTCAAATCTCTAAAGGTTTGTCTTGTGGTTATAGTTGAGGGTACATTGTATTATTATTAATTATCAACAGATATTTGTGTGGTCTCAAATTTGGATTTGTTACCGTATTTCGTTTGACTGTAGTTTCAAATTTAATAATGATAGTAAACAACAGTTTATACAGCCCCCACCCCAGAACCACGGCATTGCTTTGGACCCACCGGGGCCCTCAGCCACACCCAGACCCCTCGTTAAGAGAAGGAAGTTATTCGGACCCTAGCTACGCCATTGTAATTGGGAATAATTTTTTTTAACCGAGGAGTCTAAGATAAACAAAATATGTGACGACTAATAAGATTCTTCCGTAAATGGCCGATTTCTGGTACAGATGAGCTCATGCTCACACATCTGTATTTGCTGCGTCATCCATTCAAAACGCCAGAAACAAGAACGTTGTTATGGAAGCATAAAAACGTTCTTGTTTCCGGCGTTCTGATGGGATGTCAGAGACAACGGAGTCTAAAACAATCGAGCGTCTATAGGATATAGCGATGTGAAAGTTGTTTATTTACGAAGAATAAGTACTTTCATACGCTTTTGGGAAAGACCGTGTGATTTCATTCGTGATAGAAATTTATATGTCTTTTGGCTCGTTTCGCTGCGCTCCACTCGCAAAAAGACATAAAATTTCTATCACTCGTAACAGATGAACCGGTCATATGTGAATAACTGAATTAAAAGCATGTGAAAAAATTGCACATTTAGATTTAGTCAGTTGATGTTAAAACATTATTATTTATTTCAGGTTCTTTGTGCCGCCAAGAATGCCGCTCACCTCCATAAGTTTGGACAGTCTTTGACTTAACCAATTTTACAATTGCTTTAAAAGTTGCTACAACTGTTATCAATATTTGTAAATAATACACTTTTTGTAACGCTTTTATGCATGTACACTTTTTTCTCAAGAAAGATCTTCAAATGCTCTAATAACTGTATATATAGACCAACTATATCAACTATTCAATATGCGTATATCGTTTTCTTTTATTTAATTATGTTTCTTTTAAATAAGTTCCTTCATATCAAATAAAGGATAATGAAATTGTTTTAGTATTCATCCTGGCTTGCCATTTATAACTAAAGTGATCTTGGGTTTTATGGCAAATATTTCCAATCTAATAGAGAAGGACTGTACTTCATGGCCTTTGGAGTAAAGGGTGTGATATTAAATAATGAATGTGATATTGACTTCTAACAAATCCAGAATATCCCATATCTAGATTTATTTAGAATATTTGTGCTGAAAATGTTCTATCGTGTGTAACCACGTTTAAATCAATTTAACGATATACGAGTTTGTTTCCAGACATTACAATGACCCTTGTGACAACATAACTATATCATACGAGGCCAGAAATTCGTTTATTCGAATTCAATGCATTCTCCCACTTTGGCAAAACGATGTTTTCGAAACCTATGATTTTCTGAAGTGAGAGGCATATAATGGTTGTAGATTTTTGCAATTGAAATCAGCAAATTGGTTAATTTGTTTCCCTATATATGATGCAGGCTACCTTTTAAAGAAAATATTGGTCAAATTTGTTTGTTGTAGCCTTTGTTATTTTTACACAAATATGGCGGATCTTTTATAATGATACTTAGCCGTTAAACACGGAAGTTTTTAAATTGCCTTGACAGTTCTTTTGTCTAGTTCTTCATTGTGAAAATCAGATTAAAATGAAAGATTACGGAGAAACACATCTTAAAGTATATTTTCTGGCTTTCTTGTTTTTTTCTTATTAGTATCAAATGGATGTACCTTAATTAAATTATAGATTTATGGATAATGCATGTTGATGTCTTATGCAATATGCTTCTTCAGCAATTTCAGCTTCCTGTAATGACCTCTCGATGTGTGTTTTTAAGTTAGAAGAAAGAAAGCTAGGTGATGGACCATAGTGGATATCATGTTCCTTCCTTTGCACGTTGAAGACTCGTTTTGCAGATGTCGCAAAAGATAAGACTCGTTGTACCTGTACCTACATACTAAATTCTCTCTCCCTACCCAACTCAACTCTCTGTACTTCTCCAAAGACAGCAATAAATGCCTGGCCATTGCTGCATTCCTTAATACATGAATATAAATGAAATATTGTTTGACGCATTTTAAGAGACCAAATAATCTCTGTGTGTTCTTACTACACACGCCACTGACAAAATACTTTTATTAGGACCCCGTCCGTACGTCCGTCAGAAGTTAATCGTGTCCGAGCTGTAACTTTTTTATCTTTTGAGGTAGGCTTTTGATATTTGGTATTTGGGTAGATAATATCAAGGCGATGTGTCGCATAGCATGGTTGATGACTTTTGACCTTGATTTTCGACCTGAAGGTCGGCGGGGTCCACAGAGATGGATGCCATCTCCCTGATATCTAGTTTCTCCATAACTTTATAATAAACAAACAACGTGGAATAAAACAATCTCTGTGTGTGAACAATGACACTATTACGTTCTAACTGCTTCTTTTATTTGATTGAGAATTCTAAAGCATTTTACATATTTAATATTATGAAAAAAACATTATGGCTATTTAGTAATTACATAGTATGTCACCAGAAAAAGTAGCTCTGAAAAATTTTACGACATTTTGAAATTCTCAAAATTAGACTTGTTTCCTATTTTCCATTTTTAGCTCAGTCACTAATAATTCAAAAATATCTGGTAGACAGCTATGATGAATACACACATATTAATATAAGAATATCAAACGTAACCTGAAAACAACGCTACGTGCAACTGGTCCCATCCGGTTTCGTTATTATCGTCGGACCATTCTATGAAATGAACATCTTGTCGAATTTGATGAAGTTCTGCAGGAAAATTTTCAACCGCAACATGTCTTTTTATTACAATAATTCGCTGTAAATCATTTGTGTATTTTTCGTATTTCGCTCTTTCAATTTCAAACGTTGTCCATATTTTGTCACGGAAACCGTCAGTTATAACAAATATAACGTTTCTGCTGTCGTGAATAGATTTTGAAATAGCGTCAGCGCAAATATCTCCTACAAGAATATCCCGATCTTCCAAGCAAACTGTCATTCCCCATGACCTCTCTAGTTTTTTACATAATGTGTTCTGTACCCAGTAAAAACCATCGGCGCCGTAAGAAACATAAAAGTCGTATTTGAATTTAAGTTTCATTTTATTCACAACAACCTTACGAAAATTAGTATAAATCCAATAAGCTATTCGCCATCTGAAATTAATTATAATAGCAATGGGTATCACTAAAACCACAAACGATACAAGCAGTCCTATTCCGAGCTGTAGCCACGTCTCGTTACGGCAGAGTCCAAACAGTTCGTGGAGATGATCATTTACTTCTTTCGTATTGGAATCTGTACCATCGGCCATCTTACACATGTAATTTCTGTCTGCCTTGTCCATGCTTATTTCAGTTTTGAAAAGCCATTGTATAACATCTACAGTCTCGCATGCGCATTTAAGTACATTTTCGGACATAAGAAGCTTAAAAGTTTTGCCTTTTTGCTTCAGTTTGTCGTTCTGATTGTCTAACCAATTACGCATTGTTGTATTTATGGTATAAATCAAGTTATGTCTTACATCTAAAATTTCCAAATTATTTAATTGTAATATAGCTGATGGTATTTGGCCTAACATGTTGTATGACATTGTAAGTACTCGTAAATCTGGGTTTCCTGAAAATGCGTTATCTGGTAATGACCACAAAGTATTGTGAGAAATATTTAAATTTTCAACAACAGGAATATACTGGAATATGTTCATACTATGTGCAAAAGTCTGATACAGTTTCATATATACAAAATTCACTGTTTTAGCATGTTCTAGCAATGGAATTGGCGGTTTTGAAGAACATGTAAATATGGTTCCAGGTATTCCAGAAAAATCGACAAATGTAATGTTATGATCAGGTTGTTCAAACGTTATATTTGGCAATAAATCGAGAGAGTAGTAAGAAAAGTCGAGATGTCGCAGATTAGATGCATTTATTAAAACAACATTATGACCAAGCCCTTGCACCGCTAAAACATTCGACATCCTAAGAATACGTAGTTTTGGGGGAATAGGAAACCAAACCCGGATACCATTACGGCTTCTATCTGTTTTTTCGTGTTCACAGTACTCACCATTCGGAGATGACGACTTTAGGTCATATGGAGAACTCGTAAGATAACTGTCTTCTGATAATATAGTTCTATCTTTGTATTTTGAAAGTGACGAATCGACGTATTTTTCATGTATATATTCTACGTTTCTATATGACAACGGGGTGTACGACATGTCAAACAACTCTAAGTTAACGAGTTTTGTATTGAGCACAAATAATTCAAGAACTTTTGAAGATGAAGTCATCGAAAATCTGTTTCCTGTTATAACAATATGCTTAAAACATCCGGGGTTGTCATAATGAAGCAATGAACCATTTTCAAAATCTACAATACCATTTTCTGCTAGTATTAATGTCGTTACGCATATCTTTTGTAAATGTGTCATCATCTCGCGTGTCAGCGTTACAGCTTCCGGGTACATGGTTTCTTTCGGTCCATCATAACCATTATTTACTTTGGTAAAGTCCAGTTTTCTCATCTTCTTTTTTTCAAAAGGATATAGAATGTACAGTACAGATTGTAAATGTAATGCTGACTTGAAGAAGCTTAATACTTCCAGTTTTTCAAAATGTTTCAAAAAGTCCCGTTCCACTGAAGTGGGCAGTACACGTACACACTCTCTGAAATATAGCTCCTCTACATTGTTTGGCATATTGGCAAACAAACCCTTGGTCATCGTTTTCATTTTACATCTATCAAAAACGACTATTTTCAACTGTGTTAAGTTTGTCAATCTAATTCTGTTGAATTCTGGGACAAGATCAACTGACAAATATATTAGATTTATAAGGTTCTCTATAAACGGATAATACATAGGTGGATAATTTCTACTTATATCTAGTTCCTTTAAAGAAATAAAATGTTTAAATATGTGCGTACTGTTGGTGTTTAACAAATTCAATTTATTACTTCCCATATATAGACTTGTCAGACGGTCAAGTCCTTGAAAGGCATCTTGTTCTATCGTTACCAGTCCGTTGTTATCTATTTTTAGACTGGTCAGATTAATATAATCTAATTGTCTAAAGATGTTACCTGGCAGATTCACAATTCTGTTTCCAGCTAAATCCAACTGGGATATCGTTTTAGGTAAATCAGTTGGAATGCTATCCAAGCCTTTATGTGAACAGTCAGCTGTTTCACCCGTAATTGTACAATTATGGCTGCTGCTGTCGTCTGCTAAAATTAATACAAGGAGAAGAATTACACAAGCCTTCATGTTGCTAAAACTGTGCTGTGACTTGTTCCATGCTTAGTCTTTTCTTATACTGGAAAGTGTACTAACTTCCTCAACATCGGGGTTTTCATTGCATTATTCTCAAACTGATAACCTGTTTATTTAAAACAACATGCAATTAGGATTTTCCTTTCAAAGTATTGGTTATGTGTGAAGTAATATTTAGCTAGCGTGTAAAAGATTTTAATCAAGGAAGCTAAATAAGATTTTGAATAAAATTAGTGTATGTTTCATAAATTAGTATATTGAGGAAGGTTCTTTAGGACATACACATTTTTTTAATTATTCGTTTATCATTAGTTTTAATTCGTTATCACAAATTCCAGAATCGTTATAACGGATTCCATAATGCGTGCCCACGGATTTTAAAATTCGTGATCACGGATTTTTAACTCTTTAACACAATTTGAGAATTCGTGATAACTGGTTTTAATTAACGAATTCAATTCGTGATCACGAATTAGAAAAATAATTTTAGATGTTTCCCAAGTATATATTTTAGTAGGTAAAATATTCTAAGTATACATAAATCTACGACGGCTTATTCGTGCCAAACAACAAAAAGAAAAAAAAATGTATTTCGTTTGTACGGTTTATTAAATCGTTTGTACGATTTATTAATCCGTTTGTACGGTTTATTAAATCGTTTGTACGGTTTATTAAACCGTTTGTATGGTTTATTAAACCGTTTGTACGGTTTATTAAGTCGTTTGTACGGTTTATTAACTCATTTGTACGGTTTATTAATCCGTTTGTACGGTGTATTAAATCGTTTGTACGATTTATTAAATCGTTTGTACGGTTTATAAAATCGTTTGAACGGTTTATTAAATCGTTTGTACGGTTTATTAAATCGTTTGTACGATTTATTTATCCGTTTGTACGGTTTATTAAATCGTTTGTACGGTTTATTAAATCGTTTGTACGGTTTATTAAATCGTTTGCACGGTTTATTAAATCGTTTATACGATTTATTAATCCGTTTGTACGGTTTATTAAATAGTTTGTACGATTTATTTTTCCGTTTGTACGGTTTATTAAATCGTGTGTACGGTTTATTAATCCGTTTGTACGATTTATTAATCCGTTTGCACGGTTTATTCAATCGTTTGTACGGTTTATTAATCCGTTTGTACGATTTATTATTCCGTTTGTCCGGTTTATTAAATCGTTTGTACGGTTTATTAATTCGTTTGAACGTTTTATTGTTTATTCACGTGGTGCCTATTGGACGGGATAATCAATAGTATATGGCCAAATAACTAGACCATGTGGTCCCTTTGGTCCCTGACAATCAAAAGTAGATCGTCAACTACCTAGACCATGTAGTTCTATTTGGTCCCTGATAATCAAATGTAGATGACCAACTACCTAGACCATGTGGTCCCTTTGGTCCCTGATTATCAAATGTAGATGACCAACTAACTAGACCATGTGGTCCCTTTGGTCTCCGATAATCAATTGTAGATGGCTAACTACTTCGATGTGGTCCCTATGGTCCCTGATAATAATAGTACAAACGATTTAATAAATCGTACAAACGATTTAATAAACCATACAAACGGATTAATAAACCGTACAAACGATTTAATAAACCGTACAAACGATTTAATAAACCGTACAAACGGATTAATAAACCGTACAAACGATTTAATAAACCGTACAAACGATTTAAAAAACCGTACAAACGGATTAATAAACCGTACAAACGATTTAATAAACCGTACAAACGAAATAATTTTTTTTCTTTTTGTTGTTTGGCACGAATAAGCCGTCGTATAAATCTATACAACAATAACATTATTAATTTTTAGATTGGTTAGTATATAAATCTCACATAACTGTTAAATTTTTTTTAGACCAATCATTCAAAAGAGTTAGTTGGTGCACAATAGAACGTGTAACCACCTTAAAGAGTTATAGTGGGATTGACAACTTGATACATTCTATGTATTTTTTATATTTGTAGTAAATTTAGTTCAAAGGTAATGAAATAGAAAAAGTTTACGATATTGAAACTGCGTAATTAATTTCGAACACGCAATTTATTATATGAAAAGACCAAATTCTGTAAAAAAAACATACACATGATAGTCTATTTATACACTTTCGATACGAGTACTGCTTTTGTACTCTGTTAAAATGGTATGTTCGTCAAATCAATATAGAGAAAAGTCAGAATGGCCGCACCCTGCCTTAAAAGTTTGAATATAATAAAAATTCATATGGACATGTCCAGACGCTAGAGTAGATGTTTGACTTAAATTGAGAAATTATATAATGGCTGCTCATTTTTTTTATTAATTATTTAAATATATGTCGCCATTATTTTTATGAATATTTAGCAACGAGCGTTAGTATGAGATAAAGAAGATGTTAATACAAGGTCCATAGTCTACTATTGTAGATATTAATAAAAATCCCATTTCCAAAAGACATAAATCACAACTTTGTAATTAAAAATAATATTGATTCAATTGATCGTGTATAGAATTTAATAATAGAAATGTGTCAAATAAATCAGGTCAAAAGTGTTTCTAATGAGCACTGTGTCAATCCTTCTGCTAGTAAACTGTTAATCCACAAGGTTATTTAACAAGCCCTTTGTTGACTCGTTGTAGTCATTATTAACGTTTACTGCCCTGTAATTTTGGAAAAAAATGTATTCTAATGTTTCCTTATGGTACAAACCTTACAACAGACAAAAAAAAATAACCAATATAATGTAAAATAACATGACAAATACAAGGGAATATGCTTGAGTAACATAAAACCATGACACAATTCCTGAGCAGTTTTGGGTGTTTTTTCAAAATTTTAGAGACAAAACATATTGTAGTCTCATGCAGACAAGTAGTTTAACATATAACTTTTCTTCATTTCGTTTTCTTTCTTTTTTTTCTTTTTCTTTTCTTTTTTTTTGGAAAAACTGATGATTATACATTTGTCGATAATTTCAAATAAGACTTATTCTGACTGAAAATAAATAACCGGTAAAAGTGTTAAATTGGCTGGTTAGGCTTCACTTCTCCAATGCGAACTGAAATCACATGAAGAGAAGAAGTTTAAAACACATTCCGGGTTATATCAAAAGAATAATACTTTCACTGATTTTACTGTATACACAAATTAGGTGTATTTTGACAGAGATTCAATTTTAAAATCTCCTCTAAATCCACTGAGCCCATTTTTACCGAAACTAGTCTTTGACCAAAGTTGTATATGACACCGCAACCTCTACTGATTTTCCGCAAGTGAGAAATGTTGTCGCTTTTCTGGGGTGGATGCCGCAACGAATAGAGATGCTTTTTCCGTAAATGACCGATTTACAGATGACCCAATACAGATCAGTTTACGAGCACTCATCTCGACTCGTTGCGACATCCAATAAGAAAGTTTTAAACATTAGCGGGTTTATGGTAACATAACAACATTCTTGATTTTGGTTTTCTAATTGGATATCGGATATTAACAATGAAGGTCTCTAGGATATCGCGATGCGAAATTTGTTGATTTACGGAAGATAAAGGTACTTGAATGTGCGCTTTGCCCGTGTGATCATTCACTCGTGATAGAATTTTTGTACATGTTCCGCTGTACTCCACTCGCGAAAAGACATAAATGTCTATTAATAGGGGAAGATCGTCATCCTGTCTCTCCCAAAAACATTTTGACATTAAAACGATAATTTACAGAAGATTATACCGGTGATACAAATGTCTTGTCGCTAGTGAGCGCAGCGCGATATCCATATTCAGAAGCGGATCGAATGTTGCTGCAGAAGAAGTGACAATTGACGATTGTGTGAAGTTTAAGTCATCGCGTGTTTCGTAGAAAGTCTTCCTTTGAGTGTCGATTTTTAGATGTAATACACATACGAAGCGGATCTATTAGTATCTGAAGTGTCTCTTATATTAAGCTCTTTCGGATAATTGAAATATAGGAGAATATTTAATGAAAGGCTATGAAGCTAAAAATAAAAGACTGACCTAGTTAGGACTTTCTAGCAGTAGTCATATGAATGGAGGAACAAATAGGCAATCAATAGTGGATATTTTTCTACATTTCGGAATACCAACTTTAGAACCATTTATGATAAAAAAAAAACGAAGGTAATAACAAAAACAGTAAAAAGACAATCCACAAATCGAAGTCCAGGAAACCGGCATACTTTTGAACCAGCAACCAAAAATATAGCAAACTACAGCAATAGACCGGAATTGGTATAGGCATTCAAAAGAATTGGTGGATTAAAACAGGTTTTATGGAATGCCAAACCTCTAGCTTCTATTACTGTGTAGTATGTGAGTTGGTTTGTTAATGAAAATGGTTGGGCATCATAAGCCATAAGTCAGTAATAAGAGTATCAAATATTCGAGGTGTAAGTCTAATAATAATGTAGATCTAAAAATTCAATGGTTTTCTTAATTTCCAGTTCCGAAGGAAATATGAACGAAAGCTAGGTCGAATTTAACTGCCGTTATAATCCGGTGTTAGTTTTGTGATTTGTCCGATTAAAAAAACCTAGCCTCTGCTATCTTCTTTAATAAGACGATGAAGAAATTCAGTTTCATAAGAATAAAGGAACAAATTGGCAAGGAGTTTGTGCAAATTGAAATTCCGATTGCCGGTTTTATCTTTCAAAGTTACAAATATATTGTCGATCTGAAAACCTAGCAAAGTGGTATAAAGAGTTGGAAAATCAAAGGTTCTGACAGATGAAATTTTAGATATCGATCTTGATTTTACAGTGTCCAAAAGTTCTTTAAAATTTATACGAATCCATGTTTGAGTAATGTGACTTACATACAAACACAATGTTGCTAGACGCCTTCTCTGCGTGGACAACAACATATTTGTCATGGAGGAAAGGGAGCATCTCCGTCTCTTAATAAGGATTTAGGTCGATCATTAATCCAATGTCTAAGATTCTTACGACGTTGTACCAAAGACCTTATTGTGATTTCTTAGAATATGTCCGACAGCCAGGTACGTTTTCCACTCTTGTAGTCATGCACCGTTGAATCAGTTTTGCCAATAGTGACTTTAATTGAGTATGCGGATTGAGGTGTGTCAATTTATACAGATATCAATGATCGGCCACGAGGGAACCAGTCTGATACATTTAAATGTATCTATTTAAAGAACTACATTTGAGTGCATAATGCCTTTTTAATATACCGACTCATCACACCAATCATGTAAATTTGGCTAATTTTAACCGAAAATGATCGATATCAATAATATTAAATTCCGTTACAGAGCTCTCCTTTGTTGGACTGTTGTTTAGAATGACTTGATGCTTTTTATCGAGACTTATAGTGGGACCACCAAGATCTTGAGTAAATTAATTGGTCAAGGGTCTGGGTCATTTATTTACAAACCTACTGTCAGAGAAAATGGCAATAAACAAAATTTTAGTACAGTGCCTCAATAATGTTATTCAACATGACTGATGACAATACATGTATTTACAAATTACGCTGTAATGAAGGTAGCTTAGTCATAATTGAACTTAATTTATTTACAAACAAAAATATAGACCAAACAAAGATATATTACTATTTACCCATAGATTCATATATCTAGATAAATATAGATTAGTTTTCAGAAGCCGAGTAAATACATTACCATTACCACTCAGTCTAGGATGAAGTGCGAGTAAACTGTGGACCATATACTGACAAAATGTCCTTCATTTATCTGAAAATGTTAAAACATTTAGAATGAAAGCATTTAATATTTATTGTTTGTTATTAAAATAACCCAGCCATTTTGTCAAAGTGGCGCGACCAGCATGGGAGGCTTCCCTGTGCTTGACCAACAGAGTCGCCGTGTATACTACAGTGGGAATTTACTGGCACTAAAAGTGACTAACGGCAATTTATATACCTGACCAGTTATAAACAGGAAATTTTTATTTCAATTTAAATAAAAGAACAACTGTTGCGGTTTTCCATACCAGCAATGCTACCTCAGTGGCCTACCCAATACTCCATATTTTTTGCCGATGTCGTAAGCAACTGAGTTCCTCGTGCTCAAATGGCAGAAAGATTTCTCTGTGGACGTTAAGCCAACATCCAATACATCATGAACAAAATCTACCAAATGAACAATGTGTAGATATGCAATACTAAGTACCATCAAGACAAAATCCAAGAGATACATGTGTGACGAACTATCTCGTAGTTTCGGGATAACTATCTAGTTGTAACGAAGTAACTATCCCGTAATTTCGAAATAACTATTTGCTTTAACAAAAAATATTGTTTATGGACAATACTTATCTCGTAATAACGAGTTTCTATCGCGATAAAGGAGATATTTACGTATTAATTACTTTTCGTGAGTTTTTGTAGCTTTATAAGGTATCAGTCTAGGTAAAAAAAACTGATATTCATGTATTCCTTTAAAACATATACTTCCTATAAATGTTTTTTGTAAGTTCATGTATTCCTGTAAAAATATACTTTTTAATGAGTTTTCACGTCGTTAATAAATGAAAGGCTATTATTAACCAGTTTGTATCTATATTTATTAATTAACTACTGTAATATTCGCTTAAATAGCAGTTAAACTGCCAATATGATATATTTTGCTGAACCAGTCCAATGCCGAATTAACTAGTCCAATATCGGTATTGGCCTGATTCGCTCTGTATTGGCCTAGTTCGTCCTGTATTGGCCTAATTGCAACCTGTATTGGTCTGAGAGATTTGGACTAGTTAATTAATAAAGATATCATTACATGATGATTTCTGTATTGGCCTAGTTATTGGTCCTTGGTCAGCTGTATTGTGCTTCGGCTGCGCCTCAGGCCAATACAGCAAGCCTTGGACCAATAACTAGGCCAATACAGAAATCATTACGTAATAATATCATAGTACTAAACAGGTTAATTTGTATCTTCATATGTATTGTAGCTGGTCCATTAAAGGTCAATCCGTTATGGCTATACATGGTCTGTTATGGATTTTCCAGTCAATTATGGCTTTGTTCCGTCTTTTTCGGATTTTATTAATTAAATTGTGAATTCCAGGAGAAATGTTGAAAAGTTCTCTGCTTCAATTTCCAACCTTGTATTATTCCTTTTTTTAGTTTTTATAAGTTATGATTTGAAAAAATACATTAGGAAAGACAAAGACAGAAAATAAATGACATTAATGAGCTAAAGTTTGGTTCCTTTTCAGATTTTTTTATCTTCAATTAACAGGATAAGATATATATTAAGAATATTGTTTTTCAAAAAGGGACTGGTTATATATCATTTTGTCCGTAACAACGGCCTACGCATAACAGTAAGGCAGTTATTAAAGACATGAGATATAACCAGTGCATTACCAAATAAAAAACTATTTATTAATACTCTGATTTTATTAACACTGAGATTGCGGGTTCAAGTCTCACTGCGGGCAGGGTGTACCCCGTACTCGACTCCAATCTTAATAAACAAGGATTGCCAATTTTCCTACCGCAGGTCTGGGGTTTTCTCCTGGTACTCCGGCTTCCTTCTCCAATAAAAACTGGACGCCATGATAGCTGAAAAATTGTTGAAATATCGTCACGATAAACAATATTGAAACAAACAAACAAACATATTATATTTCTAACACAATATACATAGTCCTCTGTAGAAATGTAACATTCCCTTTGCGAAATGAAAGTTCTGTAATTGGTGCTTTGAAAAGTGTTCAATGTAATGTACCAATTGTCATTTAACGAACATTTAGTCCAAAAGAACAAATTAGTTGACCCTTACAAATTATATAGAATAAAAACAACACATTTTTCGCAAATTTGTGGTTTTTATACATTCACTGAACGTTACCAAAACAAAAACTTTAAGACATTTAATATCAAATAAGAACTGTAATCAAAACTGACTTATTTAATTTTGAACAGTAGAACCATATGTGAATACAAAAATTTTAAGAATTGATACTAGAGAATATATTCATCAAAGCCGGTCTACTTGATCTTCTGATCTAGTAGAAAAGCTTATGTCGGGTTAGTGGGGGTCGCACGCTTTTAATTAAAGTCCTTTAAAATGCGGACAAATTTTAATTTAAGGCAAACTTTCCATCGTCAATTACACTTGTTTTTGTTTATTGTTAAACTTAGGATGTACTAACGTCATCAAACAACTATGGACTGCAGTGCCTTTAAATGCCTGATTTTTTGTTCATCAATATTGAAAAAATTCATCTTTTAAGCCGTCTCCTACTTTTTATAACCAAATGAACTTCGACATAAATCATACATTTATGTTACCAAAAGATCAAAGGGTTTACATCTGATGTTAATAAGTTAAATACGATTTAAGAAGGCATGCAGATCTCCTTACTCTTTTGAAAAATCATGGAAAAAAAA
Source organism: Limnoperna fortunei (assembly GCA_944474755.1). NCBI lineage: Eukaryota > Metazoa > Mollusca > Bivalvia > Mytilida > Modiolidae > Limnoperna > Limnoperna fortunei. Next base: position 74,574,182 of record OX104111.1, read on the forward strand.
GTTATTATAATGCGTCTGTCCATTGAGTATCTTGTGTTCTGGACCTTATTGACATCTGTAGATACATTTATATACAGTTTATACATTTAAAAACTATTTTTAGATGTTATAACAGATAAAGGATATCGATTTCTGATTCACTAGAATCGTTCAACCTGACCTACTCTATCTGTGAAAACACAAGTTCAGTGTCATGGTCAACGATAAAAATGTGTATCTGTGTGAACCTGTAGGTGTCGTCAGAAGGTAAGGTAAGTCAAGTTTGTGTATTCAAACAGAAACATATATTCATCGATTGCTGTGTTAAATCACTAAAACATGTTTTTGCTTAAGTAAATCTTACTTAACCAGCCTACATGACCTTGTCTGAATTCTATTGTAGAAACTACAGAGTAATTTTTTTGTAAATTACAAACAACTGGTAGTAGTATGTGTGCTTTGTGAGTAGAAGAACGAAATATAATTAACGTTGAGCCAAACATATACATGACTATTAATCAAAACAAATATGCACAACCCTGCATCTTTTCACTATTTGCACTTAAACTCTTGGCTAACTTGGAGGACCCTTTGAAAAACTATTTGTCAGTCATGTCTTCATTTAACCTCAGATCGTGTAATTTCTTGAATTAAATGTGCAGCCTATGATTCCTTACCACATATCTACTTGCAATAAATTATCTGGCCAATATACAAAGTTCCATTGTCCGACAATACCCAAACCTCCAGACCACCTGAATTGGGTACCTTTTATGGCCATTATTTATAGATCATTCTCTAGTGAAATTTATATTTACCGAAACTGTACTGCAAGGCGACATAAATTACGAGACCACTGTTCTCAGGTGTACCTTAGAACATGTTTAGGTGTACTTATATACCTACATTTGTATTCTTTAAGATCATTTTTAGTCCCCTATCGTCTTCGCCGAAGGGTACTGTGGGTTTGCACGCCATCCGTCACACAGACTTTTTCCGGCATTGTTTTATACCCAGCCACACAAAGTGGCGGGGTATTATGTGATACCCTCCGCATGTATATGAGTGTCCGTCCGTCCATCTTTCCGCGCCTCTGTGGTTTCCAGACTTGAAAACTTGAAAATGCGTCAACAGATTTTATTTAAACTTTGCACAGCTATTAAATACTATAAAATAAAGGTCAAATTCAAATTTCAGCACAATCCAATTTGTAGTTTTCGACTGAGGCCAATTTAAGTATTTTTTTGGTCGGCGGTTTCCATATGATAACTTGAACAGATTTTTTGTTTAACTTTGCACAGGTGTTAAGTACTATAAAATGAAGATCGGGTTGAATTTTCAGCACAATCCCATTTGTAGTTTTTCAGTTGTGCCAATTTGAAATTATTTTCATAGGTCCAGGGTCAAGGTAAAAATTGTCTTCCGAGATGGACTGTTATCATGCTCAGCTCTTCCTGTAAACTGATATGTAATTCAGTAAAATGTGTTAATGAATACTAAAAACAATGCAACGTGGCGGGTATCATTTAATGTGCTATTTTTTACGCTGCATGGCAAGCAGTTACTAAGCTGATATATTATATGTGAGTCATACACAGAGTTTGAATATCTGATGATTTTTGACAAAAGTATGGCCTCTTGGACTTGGAAAATTTCTGAAAAAAAACCAGTTTTCCTTACTTTTTTCAAAACACTTATAGATATGAAGCTGATATTTGGTATGTGAGTCAATCATCATGGGATACAGTCAAGTTTCAATGTCGTTCCGGTCCAATTATTTTTTTACGAAATTATGGCCAGTTGGTCATACCTTAGTATTGTCCAGACAATGCGGATTGCATTTGTTCTTGTTACATTTCATTCTTCCTATTTTTCAGATACTTACATCCGTTCAAAGATGGCATCATTCCTCGGTACACTGACTTTCATTTTATTTGGAATGGAATCATTTCATTTTATTGGACACTGTCTAATTATGTTTAGAGTACGTCAACTACCACGGAAGGATTTTGTACGAATGCGGTTCTACTTTCTTGTAGATCCTTTGTCTGTATCTATTTCGTCATTTCTGGTTTTAGGACAATTGCAGTGGTTAGCCGCAATTCAGTTGGTGCAACATATGTACTATTTTCTTGCGTGGGAACAAACAGACAGTGCAAAAAAGGTAAAAAAAATGATTTTTTCTGTGAATTTTGTTCTCATATTAATATTATATGATTCGAATTCCAACAAAACCTATGGAGGCTTTCAGTTATTTTTGTTACATTTCTGCTTGGACTCGCATGTATTAAAAAATGTTAAAATTACTAAGCAATGACTAAAACTTTTCCAATCACAGTCGGAAGTTTATTCTTTGTCACGTATCAACATTTTTTAATTTAATTTTGTTAAAATTTATTAGACAATAAAACAATGTTCCAGCTAGCACGTTGAACAAACGGCATTATATACATCAAAGAAAGACTTTGCACCTGCATTTTAAGCTAATCAAATTGCATTCTACTGTGTATTTTTCAGATTGTAAGCTGGAGCTCTTTAGACTGGACTAAAAGTAAATTCTACAAAGAGTGGCACATAGGTTCCATCACAGGAACGTTATTCGATGTCTTTGTACACATGGTCATGTTGTGTCTCCTGGGACAGTGTCTGTCGGCTGTGCAAATAATAATGGCGTTAATGATCTCACAGTCTCTTCTTTTGTTTGTTTTGAATACACCAAAATACGCATGGAGTAGTCCTTGGTCTATGCCAGCCTGGGTGGAAAAGCGTATTAAGCCTCTGGAATCGTATTACTCCTAGTGGTACACCTCAATTACTCGCCTGCATCTGTAGACGTTGTCCAAACTAAACATTTTTCACTTCAGATGGGATTCCGGTTTACTTTTTGATGTGCAATCAGTTACATGCTATTTGTTATTTAGAGAAGTTGTGAATTGTATAGATGGTGCTCAATATAACTTTTATATCATTTAATAAGCGACTCCATTTATGTTTTATGCCAGAAATTTATTTGATGTAAAGTTTTAATAAAATTTTATTCAAACTGTTTTGGTCAGTTTACTAAACATGGAGAGTATGAACAAGACTTCCAAATGGTAATGACTGAAACTGATACAAAAAACTAGATTACATATATTTTTTCATGTCGCAGGGCTATAACTCTGTGGCCAATTATGGAAACCAGAACAAAATGCAAACTTAAAATGTAACAGTTAATTTTTGTTAAATAACAATAGCAAATGTCTTCGTAAATGAGTTTTTGTAAACAAAATAGCAAATTCTAAACTGCAAGATGGATAGACATACTGACAGCCGCAAGTTTGTGAGAAGTAACCGGACTGCAACAATATCTTTGAATAAGTTTGAAACCGTGTTCATAGGTCGTGTAATAGCCTAAACACTATTATATAATAGCAAATTAAGGCTCGAAATTGTCCAAGTGTATTCATCATTTAGAAAATTCTATATTTCATAAAATCCGTGTGTTATTTTTCAATGCACATCGAACTGAAAAGGACTATTTGTTGCTCAGTTGCCGAGTGGTCTAGGTGGTTATACATCTAATTATTATATGCTGCAAGGTGTGCTCGATTCCACACGAGGAATGTCAGTTTTCTTTCCTGTGGTCTTGAAAGTGTGTAAAACGCGATTGAAAACAAACTATCATTGCGTTCAATTAAAAGAACTCGGGAGGTTAAAACAAATTAATTTATAGGCTAATAAGCTATTTTAAGGTCTAAACTTATATCAGGGTCTAGATTACAAGGACACAGAAGGTTAAAACAAATAAATTATAGGTTAATAAAATATTTTAAGGTCTGAACTTATATCTATGGCTAGACTTCTTTGTCTTCATTGCAAAATGAGAAAAATTAATTCAGCAAACACAGCAGGAATAAAAATGTGTGTGTCATGTTTATAATAAACTATTCCAATAATTTAAAAGATGGAGATTTTCATAGCCAAAGTAGGCATTTTTTTATAATCGTCCAATAATTTCAAAACGGAACTAATCCAGGTTCACCGACTCATTGTTGTGTAAAATAAAGGAGAAAATTATAATTCCAAACGAAAAATCAATGAATAGAAAATAAATTCTTATATAGTAAATTGATAGCTTTTTTCCATGGTCTTTTTAGGTCTTCAAAAACTGCTCTTATCTATATCATTATCTATGGCGAAGGGGTGCTGATGTTTATATCTAAACACAGGTAAAAATAAGTTTAAACCTTCACCACGAGTGTAGATGATCACATGATTGGTTATCAATGTGTAATAAATAATAGGTAACAACAGTGACTCCGGTAAGTTAATAATTGCATGTACATAATTCCATTTAATTGAACTTTTTTTGGTTCGTGTTTATAGAAAACTTATCAGCTAAATGTATTATTATTCAGATTTAAAATTATATTAAAATTTCTTTGTTTATGTGATTCTATATTTAGAAGTTAGTTTAATCTTCCATTTCACACGATTTATACTATCAATATTTACTATCAAAATGTTTCATGGCACTCGGATTTACAAGCGTACGTTAAAACCGTAGCTGTGACATACCCCGATTAGGTTGCTGCTTTCAGACGTGGATACAGGATTTTCAGTTAGAGGGGCGTAACAAATGGGCGAGGGGTATGGGGCCGCCAAAGGCCCACAGCGGGTCTAGTGCAGTGCTTAGGTAGAGGGTCCAGAGGGGGCGAAGCCTCCGTAAGCTCTGCAGAGATAGCTTCTAATTCGTCATTTTAGATCGTGTTCGACGGGTATTTTGTCCCCGTTCGACGTGGGTTTTTGTGTGTGTGTTTCTCTTTCTTTCCTTCTTACGTTTTTAATTTTTTAAGGGGCGGCGCCGGGTGCGCCCCGCCTAAAGCCGCGCCTGGTTTTTTAAGATAAGTATTACTGTTAGTTGGTTTGATTTAGGTTTAACGCCATTTATATATTATGGCATCCAGTTTTTATTGAAAAAAAGGGGACAGCCGGAGTACCAGGTGAGAACTCCTTATTTTCGTCAGGAAAACTGGCAAACGTTAATTAGTGTTGGAGTCGAGCACACCCTGCCCGCAGTTCGGCTAGAACCCGCAACTTCAGCTTCAGTGTTGACAGGCACGTGATCAATAATGGATGACTAACTACCTTAACCACTCGGCCACTAAGTCCCCTTTAAGATATGTCTTTCTGAATGGTGCTTAACGCAAGCAATTGTTCATATATATCAAACCATAATTTGTTTATACGCGAGGAAACGAAGTATCCTACTAAAGCCCCAATCTTCAGCAGGAAACTGGAAATCGGTTGGAGTCGAGCACACCCTGTACTCAGTAAAGCTCAAATATGCAACTTCAGTGTTGACATGCACGTGGGATCAATATTAGATAAATAACTATCTTCAACAAAGATCTGCAGTAAATTTGTCAACTATTCCAACGCTGATGGTCGATTCAGTGGCATACAAATCTTGATTTGTACGATAACCTTTGACAGTATTTACCTTCATTTTGTGTAGTTTACATTATCGACGTGCGTCTTTCAATTTTATAACGAATTTTAAGACCTTTTAAGTGTCAAATATGTAACTTTGTAATAGGAAAATAAAAGGCAGTTGTGTTGATTAGTACTATAACCCTTACGACTTAATCGTTTTAGTCATTTAACTATCCTTTAGCACAAACGCGACATTGCGGCGTCAAAACATTTGACGTGATTATCATGAGTTGACCCGAACATACATGTGTGTCACCGACGTCAAAGTCATGTTTGACCTGACGTTGATAACTGTTATCAAAAGTTTTCACAGAGCTGATTAAAACCTAAAATAAAATCGAATATTTGGTTATCTTGTCGAAAAAAAACACGACATAATTTGAGGGTTTTTTGGCGTTCAATAAAAAAATTATTTGACCATATCGGTTTTGCGTCTGATGTATAATTAACTTTTGGCGCATTTTGCAAACTATATAAACTGATAAATATGTAATAATTTCAAAAACTATTTGAAATAAGAAACTCAAGTGTATCTGGGGTATGATTTATTATACACTTATTTAACAAAGACTGTTTTCTGTGTACAAACTATTTGCCTTTTGATTACGTATAAACACAATAGTTCTACCATGTAGTTTCCAAAATATAAAGTACTCTAGTATAATTTCTATTTTACTCTGAACATTTCTATACTTGTAATTTGTAAACATAATTCATATGTATTATAATTATTGTACTACAGGTCTTAACCAATTATTGTAATTGTGTTTGAACCAATAAATAAATAAATAAATAAATAATATAGTAAAAAAAGATACGTGTTTATTACTATATAATTTTGAAGAATTCGAGATATAAAGAGTGGAAAACAGCAAAAATAAATAAATAAATAAATAAATAAATAAATAAATAAATAAATAAATAAATAAATAAATAAATAAATAAATAAATTCCAACATCCGTGATCAACTGTGGATTATCGTCACTGACACCGTATTTGAATTTGGTTATCTCCCTTGTTAAAATTGAAAGTGGAAGCAGACGCATATCATAATGAGTTTGTTTGGTTTGGTAAAATTGAAATCTTGAAGTTTAATATTAGTATATAATTGTATAAGTTCTACTATGAAAAGTTCCTTCCAGTCGTCTTTTACTTTATTATAATTATGTTCGCTGACTCGCATTTACAATTACTTCTTGTCGAACTAAACTATAAACTGTCATGACTGTGCAACAATGCAAGTTTTTAAAAGGCCTAACTGAAGAAGTAAGTTATAATTAATGACTGTATCACGATTTGTCTCGTACTTGTGTAACACTCGTTGTACAACCATATATGTTTGCTTATTTTCTCTTTTGTTTCAACATTTGTTTTTGTGTAATCCAATCAGTGTAATTGTTATCTTTTAAAATAAATTGCTTATAAACACATCATAACCTATAATAATCATAATTATTATTGGTTTATAACGGGGTGTTCCCAGGGTATCGTAACGACTCGCCCCACTCTCGAGTCGCCCCATCACGAGTCGCCCAATATTAATAACGAGTCGCCCCACATTTAATAACGAGTCGCCCCACTCAATAACGACTCGCCCCACAAATGTAAAATATATAATATAAGTTTATAAATTTAATATTTTAAAATATATTTAATTAAATTTATGGTATAATTTTGTAAATTTGCATATATTTTATTGCTAGAGCTTTTTTTTAATTGGCGGTGGATCACTTTCAAGAGATTAAAGTGAACTCGTGTTCACTTCTTTAATTAATTGTGATAATTATAATTGAATATTTGCTTGTTTACAATCGCGATTAACTTTGATGGGATTAACAGTTTTAAAGGATGAAAAGTTAACCGATGTAGTTAATATTATAATGAAGTAATTAATTGTCTTTAATGTCAAATTGTCCGAGATTGGCATATGCTACAGATATTGGTTTTTGAACAAGATTATCGTAGCATGTACCTTCACTTTCAAAACGGTGTAAAACCGAATATTTTTTACGAAAAGGTTACCATAATAAAGTTTTTAACAATAACAAAAACGTAGTTTTGTAGAAGTTTTGTATGAGAGGGCGGACAGGGTAGTGGGAGACAGGGGAGGGAGAAAGGAGCAACGGGGAGGGAGAAAGGAGAAAGGATGAGAAAGAAAGGAAAAAACAAAAACGATGGAGGCAGTACTAGTCCAAATTATTCTTTAATTCGTACCTGAAAATCATTTAATAAGTGTCAATTCATTAACTTAATGAAAAAAGACTAAAATTATGTACATAAAAATCCAGTAAAAAGATATTTTGCATTCAAAATGATCAGAATTTTTACGGCTAGTATGCAGTAAGGTGTTTTTCTAAAGCGTATGTCTGTTCCCCTTTACATATCAACTACAATGGTTGTTTTATGGTCTCTTGTTAACGGTCTCGGTGTAGTTTGAATAAGCAAGCACGTTAGAAATTTTTTAACAATAAGACAACCTTGTATTTTTTAACTTTTAGAAACCTGTTTTCAATAGTATGTAAGATTAACCGTATTCTACACAGTTTACAGGCAGCATTTAATAGTTTTACATTAAGAGTACAATTTCGATTAATTAAAACACCGAGCAGTACAATATACCAAAATTTAAAAATGTATACTATCAATGCATTTATTTATATATTATAATGTATTAAATATATAAATTTCTATTATACAATTTTTATTTTACATATGTGGGGCGAGTCGTTATTGAGTGGGGCGACTCGTTATTAAATGTGGGGCGACTCGTTATTAATATGGGGCGACTCGTGATGGGGCGACTCGAGAGTGGGGCGAGTCGTTATATATTCATAACCAGAATGCCAACATTTTAAAAATCACATAATTAAGTTTTGTTGTTTTAGTGGTTACAAAGGGGTACAACAAGGGGTGTAGGTATAATCTTAGGTAAAATAACCTTTTTTACAGAAAATGGTTAATTTTAATATTGTAAAATTACATGTATTTAGAACTTATTATTATTATGTTATTTAGGTAAAAATGAATAATAAGTTAATTAATTAATATTTTAAGCATCACACTTAATTTTGTAATAAATGTGAAAAATGACAAATTGATTATATTATCATGTATTAATTACTATAATTATAAGTATACTATAGTAAGTAAGTATACCTATCTGCTTAATTCATGAATACTAAACTGTGACTACTGCTTACCCTTTCATGAACTGTCATTTCGAAATATGAGTTCTCCAAGCCGTAACTTAACAAGCTTTGGGTTCTTGGTATAAATACTCCCACTCAATACTTTTAGCACCATTCAAAGTTAATCATGGCTATGGCACAGTTAAATTTCAAGTACATACCCAACCAACTAGGAGGCAAAAACTTAGCCTTCAATGGTTATCTTTTCCGGGTAAAAACTACCATGGTGAAAGAACTTACTAAAAATGAAATCTACCAGCATGCCCATCCAGTAACAACACCAAGAACAACACTCCATGAAGAACTAAGACCAATACCATCTATCTACCAAGAAGTTTAGTCAAAGCATGACACGTGGGCGACGATTCGAGAGAAGTTATTAAGAAGATACAGACATTTAACTCTGCAAAATCAATATTGTACAGAGCAGGCAGACACTCAAGTTACCCACCACTATTACAGACATCTAGCTTGATGACAAGTGGACCCACACTACAACATGAGACCGATTCCTACTATTCGACGACAGCACACAAGGACAATGCATCCTTGCCTGCGCATCGACAGAAGACCTGACTCGTTTTTCTGCTTCAGACTGCATCTTCTGTGATGGGACCTTCTACACATGCCCATTACTTTTCAACCAGAACCTGATCTACAGAATCCACATCCAGCTTGAAGGTACTATGTATTCAGTTGTATATGCCCTACTATCAAGGAAGGGCGAACAGACTTACGGAAGATGGTTCCGCCTACTGCAAACAGCAATGACTCATGGCCTATGTGGATGCCGTGTCACAGCTTCTCCATCTGGGATAAAAACTTAATAGACTTTACTTGTGCTGAATTATTTGTACTGTATAATTTTAACGAGAAATGTAGTGTTACTTATTATTACCTGTTTGTTTTATTTTGCTATAAATGAATGTATTTATAATGATAAAATAAAATAATAATAAAATGTATTCAAAATATATTCTGTGGAAATATACAAATATCTATTTATTATCTATAGTATTTTCATACCTAATATTTCTTAAAATCTGTTTTAAAAATTTACAATTTTGTTAAGTATTTGTTGACTGAAGGCAGAATTTTTTAATTCACAATGCAAATATACAAATACTATCACTCAATATAATTGATTTCACCAGTACAATATTACACAATTTTACCTATACAGTTAATTAATACCCGGTATGGGGGACCCCTTATTCCTCACTAATGAGAGCCTACAATGTTCTTTGATCTTTCAAAATGTTGGCATTCCAGCACACAGCCGTTTATAACACTTTAATTGTATTATCTAAATTGTATATTGCCATAGTATATTTATAAATTAAAAAAACATAAAGATAGTTAAGAGAATTTTTATTTTTAATGACGATTTAAATGACAGTTCACACAACAACAAAGTCAACAGTGTACATATTAATAAGAGTAGCAGTCTTGCAGTTCCGAACCACCAAATTCAACATACAGATACTACGATCATGAATCTATAAATCAATTAAATATACTAGTCCCAGCTATGATCAGTCATCTTTTTTGGCGGCCAACTTCAAAAAAATTAAAAAATGTTGGTACAGTGTTGCCAAACAAATATCAAGGTATTATTGCATATCAATTTGTACATTTCATTTGTTTACAACTGATCACCTTACATAAATACATGTTTACAGGGTATAGAGGCAGTCTATACTAGAAATTGGAAGTGTTGAAACTGATGGCAATACCACCAAATTCAAACAGCCAGCAAGCAATGGTATGGACTAGGAAAACTAAAATGGACCTGGACTGACTCTGGTCCAGCCCCATAAACATTCTCTTTGTTGAGAATTTGTTTATTCTCAGTTTCATCCAATCAAATCTTTTCTTTTCCCATGTTGTCATGGTAATTGTGAAAATTCCCATGCTGAGCAAAACATTTTTACTCAAAAAGGTTTAATGGCGCTGGGGCCAGGTGCATATAAATAATCCTGGTCCAAAACCATGGCCTTCGAGCAATCCAGAATTTCTTGGTATTCGTAATTCACCAGTGTTTTCTCTAGGATGCTAGAATGTGCGATTGCAGGATTATAACAAAACAATATATTTTCTCCCTTTCAGTAATCTCCAATATGTCCTGCACATTCATCGTTTTAATATAATATAATTCTAACTGGTACAAGTCAAATTTCTATGAGAAAAGCATTGTTCTCACTGTATGGCAAGCAGCAGACAATCAGTGCATTTTTCTCAATTTGCCCTAACCATGATAACTAATTCATGAATCCGATTTTATTTTTACTATCCAATCAGAATGCTCAGTTATAATTAGCCGATATGTAAACAAAGCTTCCGCCATCTTTGTCCCACAAGCAAACTATTTGTACAGTTGTGGGATCGGCATAATTTTCAATCGTTTTAAGAAAATCTTTCTTAGTTGTGAATGTGGTACATGTAATTCCGATGAAAGGTACCCAGGTTGAATGCAAAGATACATATTTATACCATTTCCAAAGATTAAAAGAGATTTAGAGAAATGTCTATGCTTGAAAACGTGTGGAAGTCCCAATGATCAGCTCAATATTAACAATAAATAAACAAAAAGCAGCTGCAATCCTGTATGATTTAAGCAACCCTACTATGTGAGAACAATGCCCACTTAGTCTACAAATGAATAAATGATTACGTGATGGTGTGCACGTTGTCAATTTCAAATGGATTTTTATTAAAATTTTAAGTCTGTTAGTGAATCTACCCTAATTCAATTATGATATACAAGAAATGGGACAGGAACAATGCTCTTTTTTATGTGTTCCTGTGTCAAAACTATTGGATTTATATATAATTATATAATGGACTTAATTAATTGTTAATGAACATTACTTACATAACGTTACAGATTTATGTTCTTTTTTTTCGGCTATAAACTCGGCCGGAGTACTTTAAACACAGACAAAAAATTCTTTAGTAAACATCGGGTTTTTTTATTATATTGATACATCTTTATCCAATGAATTAGCAGTTATCGATTTCCCAGTTCTCTGTAGATGTGTAGGAAATACTCTCTGACAGCGTATGTAAATACGCGTGCACACATGGCCAGTTTTAGACAGATTACATAAATATAAAATTTAACCGCAATTTCGGAAGGGAAAAACATACCCAGCTTTACATGTGCAATAGAATTCAGAAAGTTTCGGTTCAGGTTTAATTTCAATACGAAGACTGTGAGGCGATTAACTTTTTCTCACAGATCGCCAGCATTTTGTATCAACGGCAACGCGGACGGTACAATTTATTTCAGATATTCTGTTATCGTGAATACAACCCTGGGTGAAATAATTCATCCCATTTTCTGAAACTCTTTGGATAAGAAATTACTTTCTGGTAGGTACCAAATATCTATATTTTCGGGAATTTTGTCGAGACAATCGGTAGTAATATTGGCATCACGATGATGCTGAGCCGCCATTTTGAAAGAAGCTTGTGGCGCATAGAAACAATAACTAAGGAGGCGGGGCTTATCTTCTTATCTCGGAACCATGAATTATATTATGAGTCAAATTATTGACATTTTCTTCAACTTTTCAAGTACATAGACATGTAATTTGTATTCATGATATTCATATCGAGGGAACATTAACTGAAATAAGTACCCTTTTGAAAAGACAGTTAGCATCTCCCTCTTTCCAAGCTTATGGGGCATTGTCAAAAATATCTGGAGAAAATACTATTCACTATGTTGTAAGTATTTTCTTTATTGTTTGAACACTACAGAGGAACACATACAATGTTAAACATCTGTGTGAAATAAGGTTAATTATTCCAGAAAACTACTCGCTGAAATTAATACTACAATGTCTTTAAACTTTCCAGGCTAGCAGAAAGATGCCACCATGAATGACCCTATAACCGCTCACTATGCAAGTCATCATTTCATTCTGGGTTCAGAATCTCCAAATATTTTGGATGAGTATGAAGTTTTGCCACCATTCATTGACAATGACAAAGAGCGCTTTGTAAGACTTGGTCATTCAGTTGTCAACACCTTACAGAGCTGGTCTGATCCTGGTTATGTAGTGCTAGCTTTGAAAAATATTGAGGACAACTTTCAAAATGGTTAGTTTACCCTGCTGCACTAATATTACAGAAAAGCCTTTCAGTTCATTAGTTTTATTTATAGTCAATAGCCAGCTCAGTCTAAATGAAGTCTTTCACTAGCTCCCCTTTTTAGCTCACCTGACCCAAAGGGTCATGTGAGCTATTGCCATCACTTGGCGTCCATCGTTGTCGTCGTTAACTTTTCTTTAAAAATCTTCTCCTCCACTGGAGGGATTGCTTTGAAACTTTGCACACATCATCAGTAAAATGTCCTCGACCAATGTTTGCACACATCATGGCCTCAGACCAACCAACATGGCCACCATGGCTAAAAATTGAACAGGGGGTCAAAATACAGTTTTTGGCTTATAGTTCAAAAAGTATAACAGATACAGGAAAACCGACGAGACCTTCCTTCTTCTGCATCAAAACACTCCATTGGGTCAAAGTTGTATGATGACCCATTGTAGGAGTTATTGCCCTTTAATTGTCTATATTGATGATTTTTGCCATTTTTCCCTCAAAATCTTGAAAATTATTAGAACTAGAGAAAAAGTTAGCATTGCTTAATTGTTCTTCTCTATGAGAGCGACAAAAATGGCTTAAGGGTCAAGATTCTCTTATTAACCGTTTAGGAGTTATTCCCTTGAACTGTTTTTTTATTTTATTGGTGTTAATTGATTTTTTAAAATCTTCTCCTCTGAAACCACTGAAAGTACTGCTTTGAAACATTGTACACATCATCCTTCAAATGTCCTCAACCAAGTTTGCACCAACCATTGTCGCAGATAAACCAACTTGGCCACCATGGCTAAAAATAGAATGGAGGGGGGGTCAAAATAAGTTTTTGGCTTGTAGTTCAAAAAGTATAACAGATACAGGAAAACCCAAGAGACATGCTTTCATCGTCATCAAAAACTCTAAGACACTCCAATGGGTCAAAGCTGTATGATGACTCCTTATAGGGGTTATTGCCCTTTAATTGTCGAAATTGATTATTTTTGACATATTTGCCTCAAAATCTTGAAAATTATTAGAACTAGACAAAAAAATTAGCATTGCTTAATTGTACTGCTCTATGAGGGCTACAAAAATGACTTTAGGGTCAAGATTGTCTGATGAACTGTTTAGGAATTATTCTCCTTGAACATTTTTTTAATCAATATTAATTGATTTTTAAAAATCTTCTCTTTAACCAATGAAAGGACTGCTTTGAAACATTGCACACATCATCTTTAGGATGTCCTCTACCAAAATTGTGCAAATCATGACAGCTGACTACCTACATAGCTACGTTGGCTTAAAATAGAAAAGGGGGTGGGGGGGTCAAGAGAGTTTTCGTCTGATAGTTAAAAAAGTATAACAGGTACAGCAAATTTGAAGTGAAACTCCCTTATCCCACTAAGCATTAAAAGCTTCTTCTTATAGGAGTTATTTCCCTTAAAAGGTTGTTTGGTTTCAGGTTCAGGTGAGTGATACAGGCTCCTGGGAGCCTCTAGTTGTTATTGTCGCTGTTTAGTGACAAAAAGGGGAAAGCAGCTGATTTAAATGTTGAATGTTAAAAATTGCTTTCTTACAGTAGCATAGCATACCCCATCATTCATTAATATTTGCCACAATTTTAAATTTACAATTTTATTGAGCCTTTGGTAAACCTTGAAATCCCAAAAAAATTTATATGACATAAATATTAATATTCACTGTATTTGTACAGGAGTACAAAATCATTTTATATGTGTTCTTTGTTTCCAATCCAAGAGTTTTTCATTAGTATTTTATTACAAAAATTAAAGTTGTTTGTAATCGATTGTATGTCCAACTTAATCAGGTCTATAAATTATGTAAAATAGATAAAAAAACAAGACATTTATAAGGTTTGCTTGTCTGAAATTGGCTCGACAGATAAAAAATTTAAGACTTCTTTGGCTAACTGCTTTGCTTAAACATTTTATGGACACTCTAATGATGCAAATTGCCATGAAGCAATGTAGATATGAGCACTGAATCACTTAACACTAATGGTGAAAATATTTACTTGCATATAGTCTGTTAATATTCATGATCCAGACGATGGAGCTCATTAAGAGTGATCTGTGGTGTACTGTGAAGCTATTTTTTGTACCATTTTCTGCTAATATTTTATTGTTATTTAACTTGTTCTCATACTGAATATAGTTAAAATATATATAGCTGGACACTTAAAATTAAAATTCAGTATTGTTTGTTATTTTGCTCTAAACAAGCTTTTTTCCATTTTGGTTTTTTTTAGGCAGCAAATGAAACTAAAGAATAACATGATTGGAATAATAGATAATTTATGATATGAATAATTACTTTTATTTTCAGATGTCTTTCAGAAATTTCTCATTGACAAAGGCATAGACAAAATTGTGGTACATGTAATGAAATCACTGCCAGATGATGATGCAGTACAGATGGTTAGTTTGTACACTATAAACAGGAACACGGTTAAACAGACAGCAAGCAAATTTTGATAATGGCTTTCCTTCATGTGTCAGATGTCTGTTGTCTGACAAATATATTCTTTGCAAGCTTTTTATGTGTTTATGCTGATTATATGAATGCAACATCATAATTTACACGTGTAGTCAAACAAACAAAAATTAAAACCAAATGAACTTTTTCCTGGGCATTAATGTTGATACTTAGTTGATTTCCTGTTGATCAATGCCATATTTGAACAGTCATTCTTTTATGTTTTTGGTGCTGATTTTATGGCAAAATTTTATGATTTTCTGAATTTCTCAAAAGACATAAAGGTTTTGCACATCAACTGCCTGGTATTAAAACTAGTTGGATTTTGAAAAATGTTAGTACTAGTATGAGATGTCTGTATGCATGTGAGTAGTACTAGTATGAGATGTCTGTATGCATGTGAGACTTTGTATTACCCTACAGTAATTGTCAGCAATACTAACAGATAAATGTGCAACTTTTATAGTTTGGTTTGGTTTATTTAGTGTTTACCGCCTTTTTCAGCAATTTGTCAGCTATTTCATGGCGTCCAGTTTTTATTGGGGGAGGAAGCCATAGTACCCGAATAAAACACCTTACTTTCGGTAGGAAAACTGGCAATACTTGTCAATTAAGATTGGTGTCGAGTACACCCTGCCCGCAGTGTGCAACTTTATATTACGTTTAAGACCTTACAATAAAAACTACATTTAAAAATATGTTTTTGTGTTATATATGATTAAATTAAATATAAACATTGGATATTTTACAGCTTTGTTGTCGCTTAATTAATGTGTTCTATGACAGAAGTGAAGATCTACAGAAGAATTTGGAATCATCAGATGTATATAGGTAGTGTTTTTAAAGGAAGTCTTTTGCACATTTTATATTTGATGTAATTAATCAATCAAGTTATTGGGGGCGCCTTGGTGGCCAGGTGGTTAAGGTAGTTCGTCTATTATTGATCACGTGATCTATCAACACTAAGGTTGCAGGTTTGAGTCTTACTGCGGGCAGGATGTACTCTTACTTAATATATAATTAATAAAAAATACATTGCATTTACAAGTGTGAAATGCAAATAAAAATATTTCTCTAATTTTGATGTAATATTTCAACCGCTTGACCGGTGTGGAAAATATAGTTCTCGTCACTAGTGAATTTGTCGTTCTTTTGTTGATTTGTTTCAAATAATAACTTCATAATAAGAACTTATGACATCATAAACAAAACACCTTCCATTTCCCACGTATTCAAGTCATGAACGTAAAATTAGGGTTGTGAGAATATGAACTTCATTTTTCAAATTTACTACTTTTTAAAATTAGAGAAACAGAATCGTACATTAGTACTCTTGGATTATCTGATTTCTCCAATCTTGATAGTTAAATTATAGAAATTTAACTATCTCGATTGAAGAAATCCGACAATCCACTCGTACCAATGTAAGATCCTATATGTACATACTAGTATTCACATAGCATGATATATGTTCTTTGTTTTTATATAAAATATATGCAATTTTCTCTTTTATTGTTTTGTAAAACATTATTATTGCATCATTTGTTAAATGTGTCATTATAAACATGTTTGACAATAACTTTATGTTCAGTTTTGCCAGCAGTTTTAAATCACTGTATATCCTTAATGTAGCTGAAATATCTCTTGCTAGATGTTAAATAACAATCAATCAATCAAATAAATCATTGTAACTTTTTTAAGAATTGTGGGATATGTGTATCAAAATGTTGTAGTTAATATTTCCTTTTTTAATGAGCATGGGATGTTGGTTGGATAATCAAGAGAGTTTTTTTTTCAAGTTTCTTATTATAAATAACTTTTATAGGTACATATTGAAAGCTTTTAGTGGAGACAATGCTAATGTTGTGTTACAAATATCAGCCATTAGGACCTTGGACAAACTTATAGCTTTAGGTATGTACAAATATCAGCCATAAGGACCTTGGACAAACTTATAGCTTTAGGTATGTACAAACATCAGACATTAGGACCTTGGACAAACTTATAGCTTTAGGTATGAACAAACAAAAGCCATAAGGTCCTTGGACAGACATATAGCTTTAGGTATGTACAAATATCAGCGGTAAGGATCTTGGACAGACTTGAAGCTTTAGGGATGTACAAATATCAGCTATAAGGACCTTGGACAGACTTATAGCTTAAGGTGTGTACAAATATCACCCATAAGTATCTTGGTGAAATGTATAGCTTTAGATATGTACTAGCCATGAGGATGTTGGACAAACCTATCGATTTAGGTATGCTTATACACAACTGATTACAATATATGACCACACAATCTTTGCTGAGATATATTATGATAGAGTTTTTTTCTTGGTCCCATGAACAATTTAACAGTATCAATAATTAATATTGTTAAATTTAATGTCAAAATTTAAAATTTCTCTTCTCTGGTACATTTGTGCTAGTTTCAATCAAACCTGGCACATAGTATCCCATGCCATGGTAAAGGGGATTCAAGTTTGTCAACTGGTGCCATTTCTTCTACAAAAGAGAGATATTTAGGAAATTATTAAATTATGTCAAAGTTAAAAAGATCTTATCTCAGGAATTATTGGGTAAATTTCAATAGAAGTTGTATATGTCAACCATGGATTTTTTTTCTTCCTTTTTTAAGCAAAATTTAATGGTTTAAATGTGTATTCTGATTTTATTGGTAGAAATTTAATAAGTGTCAAAGTTTTTCAGAACAGAGTAAAAGGGAGGCAAAATTTTCCAGCCGTAATAATCCAAAGTTAGCTTTGTGATTTGTCAGATTAACGGCAGAATTCAGTCCTATTGCTCGTAATGTAGCAAATAAAAAATTCTAACTTCTGTCTTTTTATACCAAATTCAAACATAATATTCTTCTTCTTTAAGTTATTAAAGCTTTAAACATTGCGAAACTAACAGGAAACAACCTTTTTTGAAGAAATTTCTTTTTTCGTCTTTGAAGATCACATGGAAAATGGTATATTGATCATTTTCCCTATATGGATAATGTGACCTTAGTTTTATATTATAAACATGCTAATTTGCATACTATAACAACCATTCTGTAGTAAGAATCCAGTAATTTACATATACCTTCCCAAGACACAACATGCCATTCAGTTTAGGGTTTCTCAATGTTTTACATGTAGTAAACATAATTAAAAAGAGACATGAATGTCAGTTAATGCACAGCAGGTTATTAAAAACGACAATAACTATCAGCATTTATTAATAATGATCGATTATAAAAACGAAACCGAAAAAAAAATGGTGACACTGTCGAAAGATATCAAGATCGACCACGTCTGATTATATATGCAACTTCTTTTGGACATCAAAGTGCCGGGTGTGATTCAGTCCCACTCTGCTACATTACGAGTAATGGGACTAAATTCGTACCCTCACCAATAAAAAAAAACAACGGTACGATTATTCATTTCAAGTAATAAGGTCTTTTTTATGCTGGTATTTATGTTTATAATTGTATCATATACTATTTAACCTTGTATATCCGTCTGTTTCTTCATTCGTCTGTAAAAATTTCGGTAACAAAGTTTGGTTATTGCTTTATTCTATAGTACCATATGCTGTAAAGCCATTTTATGCTCCTTGATCATCTACTTCATGTTTGCCAAATACTTTTTGTGAAAGCAGGTTTCACTAGTGAGCATTATCTAACAGAATTCCTTAATTTAATTGAACCTGATAGCTTTAGTTGCTTTAAAATATTGGAAGTTGTGGGTCCAACTATGGCAGGGTGTGCTGATCTCCAATCTTAATTGACAAGAATTTTCAAGGGGTACTACTGCTTCCTACCTAGATAAAAACTAGATGCCAAGATAAAACTGAAAAATTGCTTAAAGTGGCATTAAGTCCCAAATGAGCAAACATAAAAAGTTGGAATTAGTGTAAAGTTAGCTATTTATACCTTGTCAATAAAAAACTGACTAAGAGTTTGCTTGAATTATAAACAGTTTCTTTCTCAACTTTAAAAATTGTCAAGTTTCTGTATATAGCTCTGTGTGTGACAGCAGATCTAATGTTTTATACTGTAGATGAAGTTCAGGATCATATTGCCCTGGATGACTATGGAGTAGAAATTGCAAAAGAAATATTCAGTTGTCTGCAGAAATGTACAGATAATAAGCAGATAAAACAGTCTGCTTATAGAATAATAAAAATCTTATCGGAAGATGAAGGTATTAACTTTTTAAATTGCCATGGAGTATGTTTCAATATAGCTTATGGTTATCTTGAATATACTGTAGTATGGGATGCAGGATAAAAAAACATCTAATAAGCAAGGGGTTTAATGAATTTATGCATGTTCTCTAGATAATCTTGTGTTCATATATTTTCTACCAATAACAGAACCATGTCAACATCTAGTTCAAATTAAAATCTGGGAAATACATAAAACCATATGTCATAATGATCTATTAATGGACCAAAATTTAAATGGTTTAGCTTATGAATGCTGATTTCAAAGGAATCCATATTTCATAATACAGTCAAACCTGTCTTAGCGACCCCCTGCATGTACTGATTTCCTGTATTATGTGACTGTATTTATTCCTCCCCAGCATTTTCCCATTCATTTTACCTTTATTTAAGTAGGAATAGTCATCAGTGTTGTTATTAAATTTTATCTGTATCTGAATAAAGACCCCCTGTCTAATGTGACCTTTTTTACAATATCCCTTCAAAGGTCGCTTAAGACAGGTTTGATTGTAGTCATTCAATCCATGGATGGTCCTTCCAATTTTTATTCTATTCTGAACTAAAGCTTCAATTTTTGAAAATAAGTGTATTGGTATACAGAGAAAAACGTTGTAATTTTGTCTTGTCTGCATCTTTCAGTAATTTTCTGATTTTACACAAAAAGACAGATGTACAAAAACTGTTACTTATGTCAAATATACTTTTTTTATCATGAAACATCTCTAATCACTGTAAAACTTTTTGTGGTATTTTTTCTGTTGGTAGATCCAGACATACATGACATATGTTTACAAAAAGACAATATGTCAATGATGTTAAGTGATTTCTCTGTGCCAGACGAGGAAGACAGTATTGAAATCGTCACTAATATAGTGGAAACTTTTATTTGTATATCAAAAAATAAACAGAAAAAGGAAAATCACAGTAAATATTATTAGATAGAATTATTAAAGACATGCATTTGAGTAGAAGTAATAAATTTTACCTTGGAGCATACAAAAATCTGAAGTTAAACAGTAACCTTTAAATATATATGAAATTGTTTCAATACTAAGAAATTAGGGTTCAAAATGTTACTTGTACATTGATGTTACTGTTTTCAAACAGGACTAGATCAGTTTTCTTAATTTAGGAAAAACTTATTGGTCAATCTTCTGAGATGACTTAGTTTGGTATGATGTTAGATCTTCTGTGCAACATATCAGTAAAGTAGGAATGATGAGAGAATTCATTATAAAGTGGTAAAGTTACTGATTATGAAAATGAAACAGAAGCAGAAAGTTTCTTCAAGAAAGACCACCCTACCATTATTAGACCACTTACAAGAACTGTAGAACCTCTAGTATATAACTCCATTAGTCATACGCAACACATGAAGTTTACATGATCGTTAGCTTAACGTGCACATTATCCCATTTAAATTGCATGGGATAACGAGCATGTTAATTAGAGATTGATTTATGAAATGGCACCCTGGATTTTCATTCTTTTTCAGAAAATGTTATACAGTGTTTAATGGAACATGATATACAATATACAGTGTTGAGGAAGCTCCAGCATAGCTGTCATGAACTTATCCTTAAAGCATGTCTTAGACTACTAGTGCGTCTTGTGAAAGAAGGTAATGAAAGGGGAACTGAAATATAACATTTTTATTTGGAATTCATACCTATTAATAGATACACAGTGATCCCTTGTTATATTGCCAGCTTTGAGACCAATCTCATCTGTGGTGGCACATCAGGCCACAAAATTTATATGAACACTGTACTTTTTGAAAAGTAGACTTTGTGATGATACACAAATCATCATAATAGAGGGATGATATATTAAAAGGTGGAACACTATACATTAAAGAAAACCTTTTTCTTGTCACATTTGTTTATATATTACTAATTCAAAGTAATGTTCATTTTTTGAAATTTACTATTTTGTGAATTAAGATTTAAACACTTTTTTATTGTAATATACATGTTTATAGATGCCATGAAGAAGTTTCTGTTAGAGTCCGGATATATAAAGAACAATCTTCTTTCTACAATGGTAAAGTGGTATAAAAATAGTGGTATACAGATGGCTGGATTACAGTTGTTTTCTAATTTAGGTAATTTTAGTTTCTACATTCATGTATATATTTACATATACTGTGGTTTCATTTATTTTCGTGGGTATCAATTTTCGTGGTTGAAGGAAAAAAGACATTTCGTGGGAATCTTATATTCGCGGTTCACTGAATCGAAAAAAAAAAGAAAGATAGCCGAATTGCTTACAAATTTTTGTTAATATTCACATACAAATACAATGTAAGTCTGTATATTTTCTAATACATCATTTTCAAGACATAATCGCTCTCATGAGGTGACAACTGTTATGCTGATCACGGGATTTCAATGAAATTTACGGTACTTTAGTGGAAAGCTGCGACATTACAACGAAATGGGATGGCTTAGGAAAGATGACGCCAAACGAAACCTGTTTTTGTTGTAGCGTGGGGCAAAGCCCACGCTACACATAAATTTATGGAAGGGGTCGCCTTTAATGTCGTTTGTAAACACAATTTTAAAAGACGGTGCGTTGAGTAAAGTGACCTAAATAAAATCAGGCGATACCTTATATCACGTGATAGTGTACGTCTAACCACCTGTCTTAAAACGGCATATTGACTTTTTGTTTTCAAAGGAACACGAAGTAAATAAAGATTAAACAGATTTAGCTTTGTAGCCGCAAACATAATTAACATAATTAATAAAATTAATAAACATGTCATTGTATTAAAACCAATCTAAATAAACAGTTCATTGTAAAATCGTCATACGTTCCTTGGGGCAAAGATTAAGTTTGTTTGTTTGACAATAAACTTGATGATATAATTAGTGGTTTTTTAAGATGGAAATTAGAATAAAAGGTGTTACAAAATAGATTGCTTTATCGATCATTATTTCAATTGAAAAAGTTATTAAAATATTTGTGTCTGCATCAACACTTTACAACGAAAAGGCACAACAGGAAGTATGTTCATTACTGACGTGATTACGGAATTAAAATAACTACAATGTTTCTTTATCGATTTTATTTCTGTTTAGTGTCGTAAACACACTAAAGATGTTCATAATGCAAAATTGTCATATATATTGAAAACACATCAATATAACAATGCACCTTGAACATCAGTCGTCATTATCCATGTAAACAACTGTCCCATAGCAGTTTCTCATGTCAGCTTACCGTCATTATAGATTTCTAGAGGTCATTATTCGTTGAATACTTAATTTCGTGGTCTGTCCCTACCCACGAAAACGACGAAAATTGGTACCCCATGAATAAAAATGAAACCACAGTATCGTTTTATGGGAACTTTAGAGTTGTCACCAGTAAATGCATGGAATTTGAATACATGTATCTGTTTACAAGATTATCTTAGAAGCAAAAAAAGAGATAATATTCAAATGAAAAAATAGGTATTCAGGAGATAAATGTTTGTAATCTGTGATATTATAACGTAATATTTATGACAATACAGCATTATATGAAAATTTATATTAATTTATGATGGCAAAAACAGATCAAATTATGGTTATTTTATTTAAAAAAAAACTTACAGGAACAGTGCATATTTGTTTTTGTTAAAGATACCAGTTTGAAATTAAGGTTTCTGATTGATTTTTTAAAAACATATTCTATTTATAGCTCAAGATAAAAACAATGGCATTGCTGTAATAGATGATTTAGAATCTCAATGGTGTAGGATAGTTTATACTGCAATGTCCAAACATCTGGACAATCCCTCAGTTCAGGTAGGTAACATTTTTCTTATGAAATTAAATTTATATTAAATTTTAACATATGTATTTATATTATGGAATAATAAACAACAACGATAAATTAAGTTTGTTAAACACTACAAACAAATGAAACTTCTTTAAAGAGAGGTGGTCAGTTCATTGAAATTTACCATAATTTTCAGTTACCGCCCTTTTGGGTACAGAGTTGAGGTCCTTAATCAATTTTACTTTATCGTTAATTTATTATAGAATGTTTCATTTGAGATAAGTTTTAAAAAATTTCAATTTTAATGCCACTGAGAAATGTTAACTCATAACAAAAAAAAAAAAGATAGATCACTCGAGTTTGGTTATTCCGTTGTACAGTAAACCAACCCATTTTCAGTTATGTTATTTTCTGTATCTTCCAACTGTTACCCGTGGTCATCAGTTTGCTAAGAGACTGAACATCTTCAAATTTCATTGCTAATTTAGCTAAATATCAAATAATGATAATATATTTATTAGCTTGGACAGATCACACATAAATGTCATAAATTACTCTTAAATGGTCATCAAAATAATGTATGGATTAGTGCTTGTTTGTGTATACAACACTTAACACTAATTAATTCCTCCAAAGGTGAACTATGATGTAATGATTTTCTGTTTCTTCAGTGATTTATGACAGATAAGTTTTATAACTGGCCAGTAAAGTGGCGTGAAATTTACTTGGTTAATTAAAGCAAAACTTTAGAAAAGTGGTTGTCGTCCAGTTTGTAGAGGTGGCCAGTATTGTGATGATAATTTACATTAACTTTAATGGGTAATGACCAGGACTTTTTAAAATGGCCGATTTGAATGGGAAACCGGTTTTCTTAGGGTCCGTCTTAGAGAAGTTTCACTGTATATCATAAGATATTTCTGAAAGGAACATTAATGGTTGTACTTAATTCCACTGAAATCATAACATCTAATCAATTTGTGCATTTAGCTACAAGCAATAACTATCCATGAAAATTATATAAGCCATGGATGTTTTAGGCTTATGGATGTAAAGCTGTGGCAGTAATGTTAGAAAAGAAGCCTAGCTCTGCAGTCTGCATTGGAGAAAGTTCACATGAAAAAATGCCACAGTAAGATTATTTATCTCTTTAAACCTTCACAAACTCTGTGTTTTAATAGCATTTCTGTCTGATTTTGAGTAATTAATCTCAATTGTTTTTATGCCCAGCACAAACTTGTTTGGGGGTATATAGGAATCACCCTGTCTGTCTGTCCGTTTGTCTGTCATTCTGTCCACATCCCTTGTAAGCGCTTCTCCTCCTAAACCGCTTGACAGATTTTGATGAAATTTTACATGAAGGAAGTACATCATATCTAGATGTGCATGAAGAATTTTTGTCGCTGTCGGATATTATTCAGGGGAGATAATTGGACTGAGACTTTTTAAATATAGTATTCAGTGCGAGACCTCGTAAGCGCAACTCCTCGTAAACCGTTTGACAGATTTTGATGAAACTTTACATGAAGGAAGTACATCATATGTAGATGTGCATGAAGAGTTTTCGTCGCTGTCGGATATTATTCAGGGGAGATAATTGGACTTAAAGCGAAGCGTGGGTGTACCTGTGTGAGCGTGCTCACAGTCCACACTTGTTTAAATATGTCAGAAAAAACCAATCTTACATAAATGAATAAAATTTTAAATTTTTTCCAGAGAACCAATACATACTGTGTGTATGGGATCCTTGTTGATGCATAGGAAAGACCCTAAAGTGTTTATTGCTGCTTGTCATGCCATCTACTGGTTAGCTGCAGATAATGGTAAGCACAGGATTATCAAACTGACCTATTCTTTCCCTTAAATTTTAAATTTAATTTGTTACACATTTAAAACCACTGTCAGAGCAATGACATATAGTATGCATAAGAAGAAAACCTCCACAATATATGTCTTTGTCATGATATGTTAGATTGTGTTTAGTTGCTTATCCAGGGTTTTAGCTAGGATTTTTTAAGCATTAGTCACTTTTGCGTGCGACTAATTTTAAGATCTAATATGTGTGTATATTTTTTTATATGTCTAAGATCATTAATTAATTAATTAATTAATGCGATAAATATCAATCAGTATTTAATATTTTCTGGCACCATTTTATAACATATATTATATATTCAATGTAATATTGCCATAGAACATATATTTAAACAGATTTAAATAAAAAACTTTAACAGTGTTTGCCAAAATATTCAGTTTTGTTTATATTTAAATTTTTGGAATAGTCGTTTTTAATTGGCATCGTATTTTGCAATCTCCAGCACCGAATTCATATCCGCTCCAAAAACTTATCGGTATTATTTTTTTTGTGTCTCTCTGACTGGTTACCAGTAGTATTTTATCCTACGCTTTATGTACAAAGTAAAATCACGCCGGAACCAGAGTTAACAAATGGCGCGTAACATGATAAACAGAGGCTGTGACAAAAATATGACGATTCTGACAAGAATGGGAATAAAATTAAAAGGAGACACAAAACATTTTTTTAAATGACAGAGCGACTTCAGCTTCTCGTTTAATGGTCAACAACGCGACGTGGGAGCACAATAAGATCGCCCGAGTTGTCATCCAACTGGTTATGCTCGATCGCGTGTGATGGTGTGTACACAGTAATTAAGTGATTAATTATCAAATAATATCAGGTGGCCTATCTCTTACATAATTACTTTGATTGCCTTCGGTCATAAACATGTACCTTAGGTCAGATATTTGGATTTACCTGCGCCGATTTTGACGATGAAAATTTCGAAGTTTGAAAATGGAAGTGGCGAATTACGTTCAAAATATTTTCGTCATTTCTAAAAAGGATTCGCCAATTGCGAAAGTGGCAAGCGCTAGCTAAATCACTGCTTATCAATACAGCTTTCACTCATGGCTGTGTGTGAGAGGTATTTACCGCCTGCAGCTTTAAAGTGCTCACAAAGTTCAGAGTTTCGATAGCGATAACTGACACGCATAAATCATCATCTCAGTATTAATTACTCTATAAGTGAGTTAATGTTAACTATAATTTGTCAGAATAAGCAACATAAAATATATATTGTAAGTTGATTACCTTTGTATATCTTGATATTTCAAGTACTAAGTAATATCCTACCTTGCAAATTTTACATTTGTTTTTACTGCATAATCATTTACACAGATTCAAAGCAAACTGTGTGGTTTACAACCATTCTATGACATTTTGTTGCAAAGTATTTACTGTCTTCTTGTTCAAGACAACATTAGCCAAAATGGTAGAAAAATGTGTTACTTTGTACATAAAATTATCTAAAAAAAACTTTTAGCTTGATTTTCATTCTGCAATGACTGCATCAGACTGGAAGCTGATGTTGTGCATGATACTGTCATTCCTTTAAAGTAGTACATTCAGATTTCGATCTAATCTGTCTTATCCATGTGTCTGTTTGTTCAAAGGCATTATTTATATAAAAAAATTGATTTGTGTGGCATTGTTGTTGTGGAAAATGTTTTAATGGTTTTAAATGATTGTTTACAGAGAGATTGTGTACAAATCTGATGGACAAGAATGTACAGACAGTTATAATGGACGGGCTTAAACTCCATGTAAAGTATCCAAAAGCAGCTGAGGCTGGACTCAAAGCTCTTAGAGGACTCTGTATCTTCAAGTAATTATGAACTTTATTGTTATGGAGTCATTACATTATGGTAAAATACTGAGGAGCAAGTCAAATTATGAGATGTTGGTATTAGTCATTCAACAAGCACTCACATGTTATTTATTGTTGCATAGATTGACAAAGGTTTAATATCAATTTATGCAGATTTTTCAGATCTTTAGAAATTATTAGATTTATTGACCATGGCATTAAAGGCATGTAACTACAGTTGTAATCTTTATCACATCAGGCATGCTCAAATCACTCAAGGTGCTATGTCAACTTGCACCAGAGAATGAGAAATTATATATATTAAAAAGGAGAGGCTTTCAATTCAGTTAACCAACATTGGTTCAAGGTTATACATTTAATAACTGTTGATCAGCTGTGTAAAGGTTTTGTTAGTCTTCCAGTGATGAAACAAGCTGAAGTTCTTGTTTAAACTTTTTGTTTAATTCCAAGTTAAGTTTTGTTCCAGTATTTCCCTTTATAGTATTTAAATATTTTTATCAAGCTTGATTCTTTATTGTTACAGTGATGACAACAAGAGGAAACTAGTAGTTGATGAGAGGATATTCCCCATGATTAGTCAAATCATTGACAAGTTTCCAGAAAAGCTTAATATACAGCTGGAAGCTACCAGTAGTCTGGCTTGTATAGCTAACATAGGTACATGATTAGAAAAATTATTATATGACATTTTATGTTTAGTTATGTTTGATTAGCTTTTTACAAATGGTCAAGATGTCAAAATAAACATTTGTCTGAAAATCCTCTGCTGTCCAATGGCCTTTTTTTAGACTGAAAATCATGGTCTGTGAATATCTTGGCTTCATCGTCTTAATCCTGTTGCTTGTAGATGAGGAAAAATATAAAAATTCAGAATCAACCCTTTCTTTGACTAGATACAATAAGATACCAGTGCTTTCTAGAAGATATTCATATAAAGGTTATCCAGACACTTGAAAGATACATGGAAAATGAAACTCTACAGGAAGTTGGATTGGAATGCCTAAGTGTTCTGTCTGCTGCAGGTATGTTTCTAATATTTCCTAGATGGCCGACTTCATGCACAAAAGTGCCTGTAAATTTCTGGTGTACTGGACATTACAATTGATGACATCATAAGTAACACAAGAACATAGTTCCTGTTAATTTTTATAATCTTTCTTTTAACAAAGGTATTTATCATTGGCATTAGGTAAGATGGTTCCAAATATCTGTTTAGAATAGGCATTAAACTTAGACTATCAGATCAATGATTGATGTCTGCAAGTGTTAAGAGACAATACTATTATTTTTATCTCCTAAAAAAATGTTTGTAAATTAATGGTCAGTCAAAGTAAAAATATTGTTATTAATTGTTTTATCACAGTTACAATGTACATGCATATTTCTTCATCACATGAAATTTTACAAAAAGAATTTCATTTTAAGAGAATGCACCAGAGATGTTAAATTTGGCAGGAGCTGCTAGACATGCAATTAAAGTGTTGAAGACATACTCAGATACAGTCTGTAAGTTAGTAGGATTAGTTTTGAAGTTGCACTGTACAGTCATATTGTCTACATGTATTTATTCGAAAAAAAGACTATACATTGCCATACTACAACAATATAATCACCTTCAAGAATACAACATTTAAATTTTGTGTATGCAGTTTGTTAGATATTTCTGATTTTTTATGATTATTTACCCTCTACCAGTGTTCAATCTAGAATTTTTTCACAGGGGGCCTGCCTGGCCCATGCAAGATCACAAAGGGGGCCCTGGATGGGATTTGGGGGCCACTGATCTTTATATTTAGAATCCGTCAGCCAAGTCTTTTGAAAAGGCTTGCGTGGGGCACTGGGGTTCGCGGCCGATTGAGGCTGATCCGCCGACTTTTCTTGAGCCTTGTCACCGACGCCGTCACTTGTGCTGTCATCCGTTTCATCACTACCGCTGGCCAAAGATTTTGGGCGTTTTTCCCGGCCGACGACTGCGAAATATGACGAAATTCGCTTCATATTTTGACAATTTCTTGAAAATGATCGTTGTCAAAATCTACGATAAATTTTTCACTGGTATTCAAAAAGACAGTGACTTTAAACACTCAAAAGATTCAGACTACACACCAGTACCGTACGGGGAGACCCTAATCTGCGGAAGAGTGGAAAAACTGGAAGGGTTTTTTGTATATTTTTGCCTATAACTTTCGAACGGATAAACATATTGATGTAATTTAAACGGATTCTGAAAGATATTAACAATTTCTACATAATAAATATAAAATAATTTAAATTATCTTGATTTAAATTATTTAAAACTTGACCGGAAGGGTTTTTTCTCTACTGAAATTGATTACGATTTTTCAACTTTGGACTCAATTTGTTAAAACATGCAAAACTCAGGTCAAAATTGGTTAATATATTCCTCTAGTAAATTTTATAGCAAATCTTTTGATATATAACTCACTTTTATTCATCAAAGGGAAAGTTGTCAAAAGTTGACCGGAAGGGTGGTCCGTTGGAGTATTGCGTAAAGTGAAATTTCAACTATGGACTCAATTTGTTAAAACATTCAATACTCCGGTCAAAATTGGTTAATATATTCCTCTAGTAAATTTTATAGCAAATTCATTGATATATAACTCAATTTTATTCATGAAAGGGAAAGTTGTCAAAAGTTGACCGGAAGGGTGGTCCGTTGGAGTATTGCGTAGAGTGAAATTTCAAATTTGGACTTAATATGTAAAAACATGCAATACTCCGGTCAAAATTGGTTAATATATCCCTCTAGTAAATTCTATAGCAAACCAAAAGGTATATAACATAATTTTATTCATAAAAAGGGAAAGTTGTAAAAAGTTGACTGGATTGGGTGCATGTTCTGTGAAAAAATCAGCCACAGGACACATTTGTTGGAATTTCTTTTCCACGATGTTTTGAATTCATGTCAGCTATTAATTAATTAGCCATTAATTGTCTACAGCTTCAAAATATTGAATTACAAAGATATATAATTCAATATATTATATATGAAACGAAATTTTGCAAAATATGAAATGTTGAAATGTATTCTACTTTGAAATAATGTTTTAATGTCTAACATTACAACAATCATTTCGATCCCTCAACAGATCTCATCAGGAGGTGAAATCATTGTGCAACAAATTATTATTTTCATTTCTTGCATAATGCTACAGATTTCCCTGCTATGCTAGTTGTTTAATACAAATTCAAAAACTATTTATTTATTTATTTATTTATTTATTTATTTATTTACAAAATGGTTGGCTTATTTATTTATTTATTTATTTACAAAATGGTTTATTTATTTATTTATTTATATATATTTATTTATTTATTTACAAAATGGTTGGCTTATTTATTTATTTATTTATTTATTTATTTATTTATTTATTTATTTATTTATTTATTTATTTATTTATTTATTTATTTATTTTTCGGGAATAGTTATCACCATACGAGTCATTTTTCACGTAATTCAGACCCCGATATCTCGAACACATGAAATTGGCTCAAGTATTCATGATAAGTCCCCTCTCAATTTATAGAAGATCCATGGCGATTAAAAGGGGTGTGAAGTCCTAGTACAGGAATAGTTATCATCATGCGAGTCATTTTTCACGTAATTCAGACCCTGATATCTCGAAGACCGGAAGTTGGCCCAAGTATGCTTGAGATAGGTTAATGACTTACTGAACTCTCCTCTTATTTTAACCTAAGTCTATGGCAATTGAATTGGGTGTGACGTCCCAGCAGGATAAGAGATATTACTTTATCGGTAATTTTCGCTTAATTCAGATTCGGAATACTCGAACACCAAGAGTTGGTCCAAATATTCCCGATATGGATTAAGGACCTCCCTGATTCCCCTTTTAACTGACTTTACGGCTATGGCGATTGAGAAGGGTGTTAAGTCCTAGCTCTGGAATCAATGTCATCACTTAAATCAGACACAGAAAATGTGAACACCGGGAGTTTGTCAAAGTATTCAAGATATAGGGACGCGATTTTTTCATATCGATCATTTTTAGTAAAGTCGGTCCTTAATAACTTAAAAACCAAAGTGTGGCCTAACTATTTACCAGTTGGGTTAAAGACCACTGTTAAAATAATTTTCTAATTCCCTAAATGTAGAATTGTAGAATTATCCTATAAAAACGTTACGGTACTGTAACAGAAGTAAATTGAATTAACGACGTATTCTTCTTTCTTGCACACTCCTCTTTATAATAGATAGCGGAATTGTTACATGTCTGAAGCTTATAAATTTAAGTTTATACGATTTTAGTTGTTTAAACTATAGAAAAATCAATAAAGTTACGATATAAATGTAAAACGCCAAAATACAAATAAAAAAAAAACAAGAAAGGAAAAAAAGGAATACTGAATAGTGAGATAGAAATACACCTGCCATTTTGAATGTAAAAGCGTCCGATGAAGCAAACACTGACATAATCCTTGACTTGAGAAAAAAATTCTACATAATTATAAAAATATAATGAAACTGTAATAAAATTATAGTTTTTAATGATGATTCTTGTTAAATGATAAACTTAATTAATTTTATGTTGCATAGGATGCATATTTTATTTTTAATTTTTTTTTCTTGACAATTGGCACTACTTTTCTATAAATTTATCTAAATAAGAAAAGAAAAATAGTCACTGTAAAGTGCGGTTTGAGAGTCATGTGTGAAAAGAGAGATAACTGAAGTTAAAAATTTTCTTACTTTTCATACATTACTCGAACACTCCCGAATGAATATTATCGCGGGCTAAATTATTGATGGATAGCGATATTGACTGCTAGCGGTATTGACGGCTAGAATTGCCGGCTAGCTTCACTCTGGTGTAATTTTTAATGATAAACTGTCCAAAATATAAATTTCATTTTTAGAATTTTGCAATGACAAAACCCAATGATCTCCACTCGACCGTTATGGTGAATTTGACATGATGGTGATTTTTGAAATTTAGAACAGTTACTTACCCACCTGTCCTAAATTTTAACTGGTGCTAATGTGGAATTTTGAAACGCGTTTATTTCTGGGTAATGGGATTTTAGTATATTTTGAGCAGTTATGATTATGTCTGCCAAAATTTGAAGTCTTCTTTTAAATGATTCCAACAAAACATAATTGGACAATTTGGGAAACAAAAAACGAAAGGAATTTTCTTTTTGTCAAGCCTAAGTATTTTTAATTTAAGAAAATTAAACAAACTCTCGTGCAATTTAGCATGTTTTCTCTCATGATTTAAAAAAGGTATTAAAAGAGATTGCTCAAATAAAACAACGGGAGAAACATAACAATCGCCTATGCAATACTCCAACGGACCACCGTTCCGGTAAACTTTTGACAACTTTCCATTTCATGAATAAAATTAGGTTATATATCAATGGATTTGTTATAAAATTTACTAGAGGAATATATTACGGAATTTTGACCGGATTATTGCATGTTTTTACAAATTAAGTCAAAATTTGAAATTTCACTCTACGCAATACTCCAATGGACCACCCTTCCGGTCAACTTTTGAAACTTTCTCTTTTATAAATACAACTGACTTATATATCAATGGATTTGCTATAAAATTTACTAGAGGAATATATTAACCAATTTTGACCGGAGTATTGCATGTTTTTACAAATTAAGTCCAAATTTGAAATTTCACTCTACGCAATACTCCAACGGACCACCCTTCCGGTCAACTTTTGAAACTTTCTCTTTTATAAATACAACTGACTTATATATCAATGGATTTTTTATAAAATTTACTAGAGGAATATATTAACCAATTTTGACTGGAGTATTGCATGTTTTTACAAATTAAGTCAAAAGTTGAAATTTCACTGCACGCCATACTCCAACGGACCACCCTTCCGGTCAACTTTTGACAAATTTCCCTTTCATGAATAAAATTGAGTTATATATCAATGAATTTGCTATAAAATTTACTAGAGGAATATATTAACCAATTTTGACCGGAGTATTGCATGTTTTTACAAATTGAGTCCAAAGTTGAAATTTCACTGTACGCAATACTCAAATGGACCACCCTTCCGGTCAACTTTTGTCAACTTTCCCTTTCATGAATAAAAGTGAGTTATATATCAATAGATTTGCTATAAAATTTACTAGAGGAATTTATTAACCAATTTTGACGGGAGTTTTGCATGTTTTTACAAATTGAGTCCAAAGTTGAAAAATCGTAATCAATTTCAGTAGAGAAAAAACCCTTCCGGTCAAGTTTTAAATAATTTAAATCAAGATAATTTAAATTATTTTATATTTATTATGTAGAAATTGTTAATATCTTTCAGAATCCGTTTAAATTACATCGATATGTTTATCCGTTCGAAAGTTATAGGCAATACTCCGCAGATTAGGGTCTCCCTACCGTACGGGGACTGGATTGAAATTCCGTATTTTGACGATCTAATATAGTGCGCCCGGAGAGGCCCGCGGAACGTTTTCTACTGCGCCAAATAGAAAAAAAATGCGGCAATGGCGCAATGGCGTAGCCTAGATTGAACACTGCTCTACATATATTCTTCTAACCTGTATTTAAACTTATTTGGAGAAGATGCAATGTGCATGTAATGATAGTTAATCATAAGTGAAAGGTGTTTTTGCTTCAGATTTGCAGAAGAAAGGACTAATACTGATACAGTTGTTAGCAGACAAGAAGATGTGTAGAGATCCTGATGTCTGTGATGGTTTAGCAGAAACTTTATGTAATGCTTTGGTTACACATTCTGATAATAATGGTGTTTTAAAGGAGGTATGTATTTAAGTGTAAGGCTATGTATTCTTTAACTTGTATAGCATGTGTTGATAGCACAGATTGTCAGATATATAGGACACAAATTGCCAGATATATAGGACTCAACTTCTTTAACCTGTGGGGCATGACCCCTTATGCATGTACATAGTTATCCTTTGTAGTCCTGTATGTAAAGAAATGCATTCAAAATTACTTGATTAAGTTGAGTTTCTTTTAAAGCTCAAGTAGACCTCATCAGAAACAAGAATAATTTTTGGTCTATTATGGAAAACTCTACATATTGTTTTGTGATACAGACTTTATTGTGGCAAGTCTGTAGTCCAATATTCCTTCGTAACTTACTGACCTGAAAAATTCACCAGTAAATTCATTACATTGTTACATACAAATCAAAGGGAAAATGTACAAATTACTGATAAAACCATTTAAATCATTCATAGAGAGAGTTTATATTGGGGTAATAAACAGGTCAACGTGTTAAATTTTCAGTGTTTATTTTGTTCTAGATATAGACACATTAATATTTTTTTTATTCAACTTTACAAAAAACATGATTCTAATTTTTAATTTTCCAATTTTATATATAAATGTGGTTTGTAGGCGTGTGTTTCTGTTCAGATCCTAGCAGAGATTGGAAAAGAAATCAGTGATAGATTGATAAACAGAGGTTGTCACCAAACATTGTTTGATATTCTACAGACTAATGAAGATGAAGGTTAGCAGCACTATAAATAATTTATTTTCAGTACTGATGAACATTGTGTGTTATTCTTTTTAATGTAAAAACAAATCGTATGAATGTTGCTTTAGGATGAAGAAAGCTTTAAGCTATGAAGTAATCCTAAAACTAGCATATCTGTGGAAAAATTTCACAAAATTTGATTTTATAGTTTTAAGCTGCTATTTTAGATTGTTATTTGTTGTTTATCTGTTCTACAAAAATATGATAAGTACAATAAATGACTTTTAGAGCTACAAGATTTGATCTGTGAATGCATCCATGTTATGGGCTTGACACTTGATTTAAAGTCAAAGATGCTGTGTACCTGTGTCAAAGGAATACTTGTTGTAAGTTTAATAAGTTATAGTTTATCAACAAATTTCTAGTTTGACTTTTGTGAATGTAAGCTGTCTTTAATGTCCCATTTTAGTATTTACTATGTCAATAAATTTTCAGCATCTCATCCACATTCCTTTGAATGCCTCCTGCAGGGTAGATAAATAAATATCACAATCTGTTGTCTTGCAAGATCTGTTGTTTTTCAGCTCCATTGATGTGATTTTCGTTGTTTACAACTTCTAAGATTTAGAAAGTACAGCAATCTATGTGTATTACAGTAGTCCCCTTCTTATACGATCCCCTCGCCAGCGACCACCTGCCTCATCCGGCCAAAACCCTGATGCATTAAGTCTTTCTAATGTAAAATGACCTCTCCCAAATGACCACCCCTCAAACGCAACCAGCGACCACGTTTTCTTGACACAACAACGTAAATTCCCCTCACGAACGACCATTTTCACTGACCGGATGTTTATTTTGAAATTCTCAAATGGAACGTGATTTGGTTTTATTATCGTAAACCAGTTCGGTAACAGTTCAACGACCGGTAAACAAAATGTCGAAATCGCGTAAAAGAAAGATGTTTAAGCTGGATTAAAGGGGAAAACAAGTAGGATATTGTAGATCAGTTTGATTTCGGCATTACGGAAATCGGGTTTCTTACACCACAAGGAGATAATAGTACAATGTACCAATTAACATAACCATAAATCAAAATTTACAACAAACGATGCCAAAAACTTGGGAAACTGGAAACAGAGAGAAACCTGGATTTTTCCAAACTAAACGGTACCTTAACACTACTAAGGGGAACCTGGGCAGACAATAAAAGTGATAAAAATAATGATAATGCAGATGAAACAGGAACAGAAACTTTCACTGATAGGAAGAATTGGAATTCTTATATTATCATTACACATTTTTAACAGATAAAAACTGCATGAACTCTTTTTATTTTTATTTATACTGAATAATAAAATACAAATATTTATTATGTGTGATTCTTGATCACTTCACAGTTCTTGTTGCTAATCATCCGACCAAGCTCTATAAACCTGTGTTATTGTGTGTATACTATATCCCCTCAAGAAAGACCACCCCCATTATATGACCACTTTCATGACTCAGATGGGGTGGTCTTATAAGAGGGGGACTACTGTATAAGCCTGTGACCG
Source organism: Limnoperna fortunei (assembly GCA_944474755.1). Lineage (NCBI taxonomy): Eukaryota > Metazoa > Mollusca > Bivalvia > Mytilida > Modiolidae > Limnoperna > Limnoperna fortunei. The sequence goes on from OX104111.1 coordinate 74,610,102, forward strand.
ATGCTACTTTAGTCCTTAGCTGTTCAGACCAATTCTTAAACCAGTTTATCATGTTACTTGGTCCTTATCTACTGAAGGGAGTTCAGACCAATTCTTAAACCACTGGTATCATACATTTATTGCTTTTATTATTATATTAAAAGATGGACACAGCATTAGTAGAAATATATAACTATATACACATATAAGACAATATGTGAAGACTTTGTCATTTATTATTATTATGTGTAGGGTGCTGAATGTCTGCTTGAGTTGGGAGCAGATGTGAATTACAGTGATGGTGAGAACACTCCCCTGTGTCATGCTGTCAGGAACCAGGATGAAGATCTTGTTAGACTCTTGTTAACACAGGTTGTGTATTTCATTGTTGTCCTTGTGCTTTTAAAGTTTAAGTGTAGTACAGTCACACCTCGTTGTCTCAGACTTGGTTATCTCAATACCTCAGTTATGTTTGAACAATTTTTTGAGTCCCGGCATTATCCTCATATCTGGAATGGATTACATACTTGGATCTGTTGATTTTTGTTCTCTTGATATTTTGCTTGACTGGATGATTATTTTGGCAGCCCGTACAATATATTAATTAGTTACATTTTAACCTCATTGTCTCGACATTACTTAATTCGTGTCTACTTTATACATGTAAAACAGTAAACATTATTATCTTCAATGTTTATCAAAATAATTGTCATTTTTTATCACATACTACAAGTACAAATGATGTCTAAAGGTTAAAACCAACAAACATGAATAGGATTTTTGATACATTACATCAATGAAGAAGACTTCACACTCTTAACTTGGATCGGACTCCAACTCTGGATAAAATCCCACAAACTTCTGACTGATGTGTTTATTGCCAGCTTCAGTGATTTTATTGTGGCATAAAATATTTAAATGTGATAAATGTTTATGACATTAACATTTTTTAAAGCCAAACCACTTCTACTAAACGTCATTCTTTTGACAGATTTTTAATAGAATATGTATGCAGATTTGAAAATTGCCTTCTTTCTGTTATACAAGATTGCCTTGTGACATACCTAGCTTGCAGATTTTAGTGTCAACATTTTTACAATATCCATTTGTATTTTCTTGCAGGCTATAAATTGTTTTATTTTTAATTTTATTTTCAGGATATAAATGATCTTATTAAACCTCTAAAGCTTAGTTTATCAGTTGGCATGGATACAGACATAGGAGATATTATAACTGGACATATACTGGGATATATTAGTGATAGATCTGGTATCAATCAATTTTAATTTAAGTGAAACTGATTGCCTGTTCACATTTGTGACCTATGAATGTTTTGTCACTGTTACAACATTAGTGCCATAAATCTCAGAAAACAAAAATTGTCTTTAATTCTTTATATGAACATTGATATATTATTAGGTGATAAAAATTAACTCGAATACAAATGACTGAGGATCGATTTGAGATCAACGTTCCTATCCAATGAAATCACTGCTCTTATCATATATTCTCTTGGTTTGTGGTTCAACATATTCATAGTATAATCAATTGCGCAGAGTGAATATTAAAAATGGGATTATGAGTGCCACAGAACTCGTTAGATTAAACAAGTGCTTGTAAGCTGATCCACACACCAGTTTAATCTAAATGAGTGTCAACCTGAGTTATCGTATTTTTAATATTCCCTCTGTGCAATTGATTAATCTGAATATTACATTGACAAATAGTTAATATGTTTTTAAAAAGGTTGAAGAACTTTATTTGGTATGTTCTTGTGCGTCAGTGTTTGGATGTTAAGGAATACATTCTAACGTCACTTAAAGGGAGTAAAAGAACTGAATTCATGTCAAGTGTAAAATACACGAATTTATTTTGCAGAGAAATATTTTGTGTCAATGTTAAATTACAGCTTTATTGTGGTTTCTGAAAAAACATTTTCAGATTTACAAGGAAAGCCACTGAAAGAAAATGAACGAAGACAGCACTTAATTTTGAGAAATATTATTGCAGTTTGAATTGTAGGCTGAACAAACAGTTCTGTTTACTTGTCTTTTTGAGACAAAGAAATAATACATAGTGATAATAGAGGAACACTCCAGAATAAACAAAAACTGCAAATATTGGAACATTTTTGTATTTAGGAGGTGTAATTTGGAGATTTCCTTTAGTTTTGTCTATTCTCCAATAAGTGACATTTTCATATTTCATGTATAATGTTTTATAATTTGTATCTTTGTATTGTTTTTGTGTGCAGGTAAACAGGCCTTGTGGAATAACCTTGGTTTGGAGACGTTAAAGTCAGAGTGGATGACAGTTGCTTGTGCAAAGATACTACGTATTGAGTCTGGTAAAAAACAAATTCATTGTATGAGTATATATTGAATGAAAATTGTTTTGATGGTAATAAGTTGATATTTTTTGTCCTGTTTCTCAAACCAAATACCATTTTCTAAAGGTCATTAATGTGATTGTCTTTTATAACACTGGTCAGCACTTAAATTCCATTTAACCTCTCAATTTTCCCAGGGGCAAAGTTGCAAACTTGTACAGAGTACAGTTGTTTACAGAGGTAACCAATTCCAGTACCTTGAGATCTATAGGCAATGTAGCCAGGTGTCCATCTGAGTAAATCTTAAATGCCACAGATCAGATAAAATCAATACTGAGTACCAGTACATTTGTATCCTTTTTGTAGTTCATTTTGAAAACATGTTGTTTAACTTGTTCAATCTATTAATGACACCCTTGTGGTTTTTTTGTTTGTTTGAATGATGTTTAACGCCACTTTCAGCAATTTTTTAGGTATATTCTGGCATCATGTTTTTATTGGGGAAGAGGTTGCAGTACCTGGAGAAAACCCACCGCAACCTTTGGTACGAAGACCGGCAATCCCTGTCAATTAAGATTGGTATTGAGTACACCCTGTCCGCAGAGAGACTTGAACCCACAACCTCAGTGTTGACAGAAAATTTTATAAATATTAGATGAACTACAAAATTGTGAATAACTCAACAAAAGAATATCAGAGTTAAGGTGTATGATTTATACAAGATGTATGACAAGTCATCATGAAAGCATACACCATTTTGTGAAAATTATTGCCTGTAGTTATAATAAAACCTGTATCATTATTTTTTATGCTAAATTTATTAGGTGAATTAAAGACAAGTACATTAGACCAGAATAAAATTAAATTATAAGCAATTGAATTTTATAACTGTTTTTATTTATTATTTCAGACTTAAGCAAATTGCTAGCATACAAGATAAAAAATATTTCCATCCGAAAACAAAGAAGTCTTGCTAACTCCAAGAGTGAATCTGACATATCAAGAACTTTTGGAAGACACAATTACTTTAGATTTAGGTTAAGATCTCAGTCTGCCACAAACACTCAGAACAATGAAGATGATACTGACAGAGGTAAGATTAAGATCTCAAGAACAATCAGATAAAGATGATACTGACAGAGGTAAAATTACGATCTCAAGAACAATCAGAACAATAAAGATGATACTGACAGAGATAAAATAAGATCTCAGTCTGCAACAAACAATCAGAACAATAAAGATGATACTGACAGAGGTTAGATTTAGATCTCGAGAACAATCAGAACAATAATATGATACTGACAGAGGTAAGATGAAGATCTCAGTCTGCCACAAACACTCAGAACAATGAAGATGATACTGACAGAGGTAAGATAAAGATCTCACAAACACTTAGAACAATAAGATGATACTGACAGAGGTAAGATTATGATCTCAGTCTGCAACAACCTCTCTGAATGAACAATGACGATATACTGACAGAGGTAAGATTAAGATCTCACAAACACTCAGAACAATGAAGATGATACTGACAGAGGTAAGATGAAGATCTCAGTCTGCCACAAACACTCAGAACAATGAAGATGATACTGACAGAGGTTAGATTAAGATCTCAAGAACAATCACAACAATAAAGATGATACTGACAGAGGTAATATAAGATCTCAGTTTGCAACAAACAATCAGAACTATGAAGATGATACTGACAGAGGTAAGATAAAGATCTCACAAACACTTAGAACAATAAGATGATACTTACAGAGGTAAGATTATGATCTCAGTGTGCAACAACCACTCTGAATGAACAATGATGATATACTGACAGAGGTTAGATTAAGATCTCAAGAACAATCAGAACAATAAGGTGATACTGACAGAGGTAAGATTAAGATCTCACAAACACTCAGAACAATGAAGATGATACTGACAGAGGTAAGATTACGATCTCAGTCTGCAACAACCTCTCTGAATGAACAATGATGATATACTGACAGAGGTAAGATTAAGATCTCACAAACACTCAGAACAATGAAGATGATACTGACAGAGGTAAGATGAAGATCTCAGTCTGCCACAAACACTCAGAACAATGAAGATGATACTGACAGAGGTTAGATTAAGATCTCAAGAACAATCACAACAATAAAGATGATACTGACAGAGGTAATATAAGATCTCAGTTTGCAACAAACAATCAGAACAATGAAGATGATACTGACAGAGGTAAGATAAAGATCTCACAAACACTTAGAACAATAAGATGATACTTACAGAGGTAAGATTATGATCTCAGTGTGCAACAACCACTCTGAATGAACAATGATGATATACTGACAGAGGTTAGATTAAGATCTCAAGAACAATCAGAACAATAAGGTGATACTGACAGAGTTAAGATTAAGATCTCACAAACACTCGGAACAATGAAGATGATACTGACAGAGGTAAGATTAAGATCTCACAAACACTTAGAACAATGAAGATAATACTGGCAGAGGTAAGGTTGCAATCTCAGTCTGCAACAAACACTTAGAACAATGAAGATAATACTGACAGAGGTAAGATTATGATCTCAGTCTGCAACAAACGATTGGAACAATGAAGATGATACTGACAGTGGTAAGATTAAGATCTCAGGAACACTCAGAACAATGAAGATGATACTGACAGAGGTAATATAAGATCTCAGTCTGCAACAACCACTCTGAACAATGACGATATACTGACAGAGTTAAGATTAAGATCTCACAAACACTCAGAACAATGAAGATGATACTGACAGAGGTAAGATTAAGATCTCAGGAACACTCAGAACAATGAAGATGATACTGACAGAGGTAAGATTACGATCTCAGTCTGCAACAACCACTCTGAACAATGACGATATACTGACAGAGTTAAGATTAAGATCTCACAAACACTCAGAACAATGAAGATGATACTGACAGAGGTAAGATTAAGATCTCACAAACACTCAGAACAATGAAGATGATACTGACAGAGGTTAGATTAAGATCTCACAAACACTCAGAACAATGAAGATGATACTGACAGAGCTAGGGTTTTATTACAACAAGAATAATCTTACTTTGCATACTGATTTATTAATTAGTAAAATTAGTCAAGAGAACAGAATGTATCATGAAGGGATCTTCCATGTTAAACTTTATCTTAATGTTCTTTAGATTAAGTTTTGTAATAGTTCAATAATAGGGTTAATCCACTCCATTGTTTGTAGTTTAGACTCGATGCATCAGATAGTCCACAAACCTGAAATTGAATGCTGAAAACATTATAATTGATATCTAGTTATTTAACTGGTAAAATGAATTAAAATAAGGGCTTGACTGAAATAAATGTTCAGGACTACATTATGTATCATAAAGTATAGAGAAATTGAAATCATTTTATGAAGAAGGCACTAATGGTCTTCAAGGATTTTTCACTCATAAATAATTGTAATGCCTACCAAAATTGTGAAATTTTTTCAGTATTACATATGTGCTTTTAATCCAAAGTGGCAGCTCGATCACTTGGAAGGTTTTTTTTTATCCTTGTTTTACTTATCAATAAAGTATTCATCTTTTGTTCGAAATTTTAACTCAAAAACATAAACACTATTATTAGTTATTGTAGCATACATTTTCTCTTCATAATTGTAAAAAGGATTGGAAATTTCCGAGTCCACACGACGAAAACTCTGTAGAACTAATTCTGAAAGTATGCTGAGGATAAAAGGCCAACCCATACCAACCCCAGTTGTGCGACAAGCTCTTTCACCTATCATGAGTCCCAGACACAGTATGGATTGGATAAATGAGTTCAATATAAAACCTGAATCAGAACTTGATAGTTCTTCTAGTGATGGTATGTATAGTTTGAAAGTGGTTTTTTGATGTCATGGTAACAGTTTACTTTATATTTCAGATAAGGAATGGTGGGTAGGTAGGAAATGCTTATTAATTTGTTATATATAGATTTCTTGCTCAAATAATATCCAATGAATTTGCAAGTGTTTCCAGTGTCAGATAATTTTTAAAAAAAATACATAGCATTTTTTGCATTTCTATAAATCACAGTTTTGTTGAACATAACATGGGAAAATGTAATTGATTGTAAAATTGTTTTTTGAAGTTTTTATAATTTACATCTTTGTATTTAAACCAAAAGTGATGAAACACTTCATACTTATCAGAAACCAATTAAAAATCTTGATAAAAACTTTTTTTTGAATCTGGATAAGCAGAGAAACAACTTTTTCTTAATATGTAACTAATGACTGATACTAGATTTAGTTTTAGTTATTTGTACTGTACCTTTTTTTTTCACAGTTATATACCCTGTCTTTGAAATTTCTCAAAATGAAGCTGATGAATGGAAAAGTACAACACTCACAGGAGCTAATGTACCATACAATCCATCTGATCCTAGATACAAGGGTGCTACAGATCGACTGACTATTCCTGAGAAACTTTCTGGTAATATTTAAAACAAATGCAAATGTCTGTTCAATTTAGCTTCTAAGGGGTGCCACATATAGACACTATTCCTGAAAAGCATTATGTTAGCGATTACTACCTTTACTACCATGGAAACACTTAAAACTGAATAATACCTAATAATTTTCACTGTCATACGGAGAAAGGTTACGTACTTTTGGCCTGTATATTGGAGCTATATTGGAGTTACAACCCTCCATCTGTCAGTCTGTCTGTTAATGAGATTTGTCAAAGTTATTTCTCTGCTACCAGTGGTTGTGTTTTGATTTAACTTTTTAACATTCTGACAGACCTAGTTTTGCATGTTGCTGACATGGCTTGACCAGCTTAATTTTAAATGAGTTATTGCCTTTTGTGTTATTCAGGGAATATATTTTGTCTGCACTATTACTTAGCTACCATTTGTATAAGTTTGATTTAACTTTACAACCCCAAGTCTAGTTGTGCATATCATTGTCATATCTTGATAACCTTGATTTTATATGAGTTATGGCCCTTAGTTATAATTATTATCATTATGTAGCTATCATTAATCAGATTTTTAATTAACTTTACAACAATTACAAGAACCAAGTTTATTTGCACATATTGTAGACATGTCATAGTTGCTTCAGTTTTCACTGAGTTATGGCCCTTTGTCATATTTCTATTCATGAGTAATTCATGTAATAAAGCTACAAAATTTTTATTTAAGTTCCTATGACCTGGAAGTGCCAATGCTAGTGACCCATATTATTTTCACGTCATGATCGGAAAGACATATCTTGGGGTATTCATAATTTTCAGTTATGTTTATTGTTTCTGTTGCTTCTCTGCAGTCTGTTTTGTCCTTATTTCAGGACCTTGGAGTAGAAAATCAAGAAGTCCATCTCCTCGTACTTGTATGGGTAACAACAATTCAAGTGAAAAGTTGGATGTTTTTGGTACCGATTTGAATTCAGTAAGAATGACTATCAACCAGTAATTGCAAATGTTTAATTGTCATAAATATAATATTATCTTAGAAAAAATTTTATTCAAAATTTTCATTTCTAGGCACTATGATCTCACATTGAAACAATAACTCATTTTTCACTTTTGTTACTATCAAGGGTCCGGAAACGGTCATATTTGCCGGACATGACCGAAATTTATACTAAAATGACCGACTACGATTTGCTCAAATCGGACATCAAAAAAGTAATATTGTATAATAATCACTTGTTGGACTTAATCCCTTTAATTTCTTCTAGAAATATTTGTATTAAAAAATCAACCCTAAGGCTATTTCTTGTCACTGACATGTGTTTATTGACCACCGACTGGTGATTACGTAATAGGTAAACAGGTGGTGACCGATCTGTTTCATCCATATCGTAAACTTACTATTGCAACAACATTTTGAATATACAGAGATTGAATATAATAGATTGTTTCTATTTCACATTTCTAAGAAAAAAGACAACTTTACAGTATTAGTGGTACGAAAAACATGTGCAGTCAAAATTGTACACTACGCAAGCGCCAATGTAACTAAACGTTACATAAATCAAAAGAAAACCAATTTGAAGGAAAAATTTCTTGAAAATAATGAGAACAAAAATGATTATTCATTTAATTATAAAAAACTTGTTAAAAGAATCCATCGCAGATTAACGCATAAATTCAATTCTGGCCGAACTTGTTGCAATTATAGGTGACAACTTCCTATTTCCGGTAAATGAAGAACTCGCCGGGATATTCATCAAAACAACGTTGTTTGCCATTATTTTGTTGCAAAGACAACATGTCATCATACAATAAAGATTTTTTAGGCAGGAGATTGTATCTCTACATATATTTTCGCTTACTCACACTATCGTGGCGAAACGACCGACGTGCAAACAAGTTTCGGTACGAAACGACCCCAGACTAATATTCACTACCATGGAATATGGTAACTTCTTGGGTGGAAAAATGACCGAAAAGGGCAGGGAAAACTTCCGGACCCCTGGTTACTATATATGTATATTATTTGAGATTAATTGATTTAATTTTAGTTTATTTATGGCACTTTTAAGTTAATTTATAAAAGCTTTATAATTGTTAAAATAGCTGTACATGTATATTTGTCCTTAGAGAAGAGTTAACTATTTTTGAAACATTTTTTATTACTTTTTATGTAAAAAATATAGTTGTGATGTCTCAATGAAAAATAAATAGTCCAGAATGTTTAGGCAGTTGAATGTTTTCAGCAATTTGTATTTATAGATCACAGATAGACTGAGATTCATAGATGTACCATACAAACTAAACATTAGGAGTTTATTTTACAGGGATTCATACCTATGGTAATGCTGGATAGTGAACAACAAAGTGACAACATTCGTAGAAGAATAAATGATTGTCTTAGTGATAGGAGGCCCTCCAGTATTGATTCGCTGTTCTCTGGTTAGTATAGTCTTAAATGAAAACTTTGAATAGTATATATTTCTTTTTACATTTGATACTTTTTTAAGCTTTTGTTTTTTAGCTGACCTTGAAAGGGCCAAGTGAGCTATTGATATCATATATATAGAATGATCATTAACCATTCTTCTTTTTTCTCTGTCGAATCCCCTTGATCTAACTTGATATGAATGGTCCTCTTCTTGTTAACATTGTTTTATATCTTTCTGTTACAGACTCAATCAAGAATTTTCAGAAATGAATACATTCTAATTAGATACTTGTTACCAATGCTCAGAATCAAGTTTCATAAAGTGAGAATAACTGCCAATACAAAAAAAACCTCATAAAAATTGTTATACAAAAGCTAGTTGATGCTCAAAATATTTTAATTGTGAATTGTTCAGTATGATTTTTGTCTGCTGTAAGGACATTTTGTCTGATTTGGTAAATCATATCTGAATATGTATAAAGATTTGTGTGTTACATATTTAACTTGTCTGTTTTTCAAGTGTGTCCATTAATACTTCTTGACTCCTAACTTTGAGCATTTACTTCTAATCTGATTTCAGATATTGTTAGTTTCTTTTTATCAGTACTCTAGTCAAGTTGGAACAACAGCCAGCTTAATGTGGGACCGTTTTGGTCATTCCACTATCTATTATCTCAAAGTGTCGAGTACATGTATGTGGACTCAGTTTTGACTTGTTATATATTTTTGTAGCTTTTATTGGCATCTGTATCCAACAAAGAACATACATTAAAGATTTGTATATTTTTCAGATTGTGAATCTAGAAGATCTAGTGTGCAGCTGAGTGATAACTTTGATGTTACACTTCTGGACATTTCCTGCAATAAAATTACTTCTATTCAAAATTTAGCTGACAGTGGCACAGATTTCTGGGACAAATTTAAATACCTTCAGACAATCAATCTTAGTGACAACCAACTGCAGATTCTTCCAGGGGAAATCTTTCAGGTTGATTTTAAAAATAAATCTGTTAAATATGATTGAATAAAAAATTTATATGAAAATTTTAAAGCAGAAAAGGCATACAGATACTGGCAAACCTTAAAAAGAGAGAAAAAAAATCAATTATTTAAGTAAAAATAGTTATACTAAAGCTAGTTAATGCTATAAATATTTTAATTGTGTATCATTTAGTATGATTTTTGTATACTGGAAGGACTTTTTTCTGGATATGTTTAAAGATATGTGTGTAACATATTTAACTTTAAAATAACAAAATAAAAATAAAAAATTATTGTTGCTCGTATTGTAGTGCTTGCCAACACTTAGGCAGTTTGAGGCAAAGAAAAATCAGATAACAGAAATCCCTCAGTCATTGTGGTGTTGTCCCTCATTGAAACATCTGGATCTGTCCGACAACAAGGTACATGAAAATGTTTTTTTCCTTAGTTTGATTTACATGAAAGATACGGTATATCCTTTAAAGTTATTTTTACTTTTATCTTGTTAAAATAACAACAAATCAATGATTTATAATAATTGAAGAAGAATTGACAGCAATTAATTTGAAATCAGATCTTGCATAGTTCCCATTTTATTGTTATGTAAAACTTTTAAGACCAAGTCCCAACTTTACTTGTGTTATTTTTTCAAGAAATAAAAAATTATAAAGTAATCACTATGTGTGTATGTTTACATACAATATCTTGGGGAAACATTAATAGAATGTCTTGTGTCTTTATTTATTTGCCTAAAAAGTGGTTCTAAGTGAACAGTTATCATAACAAAGCTTTGTAATGGATATTTTAAGGTTTAAATATTAGGGAAATGATGGGTTGTCCTCATTTATTATAAAAATTCACCTAATTTTCTTTTTCTTCAAATCTTCAGTATTGAAATACTGGCAATGCAAGATCATATTTTATAGATTTGCTTTGGTAGAAAAATCAATAATCTGTAGCATTTCTGTTGGGATAAAATGCTGCTAACTATTGCAACAATATAAATAAATTTCTTAATTTATTTGTTTATTTCAGATATCTAAGTTTGGAATGTTTGATAGAACATGGTATAATGACAGACTGGTTTTCTTGGATCTGTCACGCAATGAAATTCAAGAAATACCCACCATACTTGGTCATGTTCTTCCTTCTTTGGAAAATCTGTTTTTGAACTGGTAATAAACCACTGAATTTAATTATTGTACAAAGATTTTTTTCGCTCTTCTTGCCAATTGGGAAGCTAAATCATCTGAATATATTGCTACTGTAAAAAGGGTCGTATTGTCTGCAGTCTTTTTCTCTTAATCTGAGTTGGAAATGATCGGTCTGGATTATACGTAAATACAGATGCATTTTTTTTCAACCCATTGATTGTTGTCACCTGCAGTTGCCATTTTGTTATTGTGTTATATGCAGTATTTTCGTACTATTCTAAATAATTCTTTTATAAATTTCCATATGTATGCTTTGAAAAGATATTAATTTTTACTAGAATTATTTTTAGTAATATGATTTAATTATATAGGACAAATAAAAATTAAAATGGTTACGAAATAGCAGATGTTTAACCTGTTTTGTCAAAAATGCAAATGGCATAGTTATGTAACCATTAGTTCTTGAAGATGGATGTTGTGAGTGAAATCTTTTAGGGATTAAAACTTTTATGTTTTCTTCATTTTCGTTGATAAATGAAAGTTGACAAATTGATTTGATTTTGAAATGTGTGAGTATTAATTTGAAACAACTATCAAAATAGACGATATGACAATGCACAATTTTTTATTTTATTTATTACAATCATAATAAAACTATAAACATAAATGATATTTCAAGATACAAATTTTTCCTCCATTTTCTGGTCCAAGAAAGGGTGCAGACAATACCTAAATGCGGACTATACACAGCTTTTTACAGTACATCGTTGGAAACCCACGTCCGGTCGCTTTGCTATCACTTACCGACCGTGGGCACACTTGTAGATATTTTCTCGTTTTCATGAATATTCATTAAATTTAATTATCTAATGGGAACGACGTTTATTGATTAAAACAATAATTATCCGAAACTACGTATGTTATGTCTTTTTTGATTAGTTGTCACGCCTTTCCGGAAGTAAAAGTAACCAATCAAAATAGGACATTTAATATCCTTGAAAACGAGAAAATATCTATAAGTGTGCCCACGGTCGGTAAGTGGTAGCAAAGCGAGAATGGACCGGACATGGGTTTCCGACGATGTTTACAGTATTCAAAAATATATTTCATTTTTCCAAATATTGACAACGAACAAGATATGCAAATACTCAAAATTTCAAGTAATTTAAAAAAAAATCACAGAATTTAATCCTTGATATCAATCATACTCCATTAATTATATTGTCCCAAAGGGGGAGTAACTCATTTCTAAACTGGTATTGCTTTGACTTCACATACGTAATGTGCAAAGATAAAGTGAGGAACCAAGTTAGATTTTCATCATCCTCACAAGTCAGGGTTTCTATGTCCACTGTAAGTGTTCACGAAACCCTGACAAACTTAGCTAGGAAATTCACGGGCTAGAAGTCACTATTTTGATTGGCTACATCATACCTTAATGTAGCCAATCAAAAGCTCGCTCTCATTCACGATTTGGTTAGGGGCTATCCCGATGTCGATTGTAAATAAACCAAACGGATGTGTTAAATAGACCATGTGAAAATCAGTGTATTTTGTACAGTAGTGTTAAATGTTTGTTATTACCGCGTTATTTATTAGTTGCTTTACGTTTTCTTCCCACTCAAGAATGAGTAAGAATGACTACTGCCAAACGCTTGCTTCTTTCAAGCAATTTCATTAGTTGATATTTTGAAGGTTTGACGTCATATGAAAATCTTCTAGCCCGGGAATTTTCTAGCTAAGTTTGTCAGGGTTTCGTGGACACATGTGGACACAGAAACCCTGACTTGTGAGGATGGATTTTCATCTAATGTACATTTGTCCATGTTATATTCTGTTAGGGTGTTATCAATTTATGTGGTGGGGTATCTCATAGTTGATAACTCTTATTGTGACAATAACCTTTTTCATACTCATTTAGTAAGAACTGATTTTATTGATTCCAATATTATAGACACTGTTACTATTTATATGCTACACATTTTTTGGACAGTCCAAAAAGTGTTTCTTTTAGAATCTTAAATACAAAAATAAATCTCCCCACCTTGCAAAAAAAATAAATCTCCCCTCTTGGAATAACATAAATCTCCCCACTTGGCAAAATCTTCCTAAGTAGCCTTTCCAGAATATTTTATGTACTTGTAGGATCTAAATGGAAGGTTAAGTGCAATTTATATTTTAATTTTTTTCTAGCAATCGGATAAGTTTTTTAGCTGAGGATCCCTTATCACTTAAAGAACTGAAAGTATTGGAGATATCTTGTAACTATATCAAAGCAGTGCCAGACTTGTTCTTCTGTGGTTGTCGGAGACTGGATTTACTGGATTTAGAAAACAATGATATTGGTAACCAGCATTTTATTGTTTTGTTAACTAAGTGAATATTGTATTTTCAAGGAATTTTGAAACTTCTATCATCTTTTTTAATAGCTACATCATTATCTACCAATTTTATTGGTAGAGTGTGCCAGAAATCATAATGGAAATCTAATGCCTATGCAAGTAGCTGGTGAACTTTATCAGATAGAGACTCAAGTCAATTTTTAATTAAATAAAATGGAGCATAAACTCATAGCTGAAAAGAAAAGCAGTTGTTTACCTGCCTGATCAACTGCTTAGCCACTTTAAAACATGGGGTGGGGAGCATTAACTGCCTATCCATTTCTAAAACATGAGGTGGGGAACATCTACTGTCTGTCCACTTTTAAAACACGGGGTGGTTAAAAGTAACTGCTTATTCACTTGAAAAAAACATGGGGTGGGGAACATCAGCTGACTGTCTACTTCTAAAACATAAGGTTGAACTTTATCTGCCTATCCTTTTCGCATTTTTCCTGATTTCCGGTTTTTTGGGTTGCTCTTGGGCCGTTTTTTGTGATTCATGCAAATCTGTTGAGAAAATTTTCGAGGGGGGAGAGTCCTAAAAATTAGTCTTGGGAAATAGAAAGAAAAATTGATAAATCTATTGGAAATATCGATTTCAATGACTGATTTAGTCGTGGATTAATATTTTTTCTCAAAAGATGTGATCGTGATCGTGGGTCATAGTTATAAATTCGTAAATTGCTACATTGTTAAAGGGAGGTAATTCAATCTTATTATGACATGCTGGCATGCTGCCATAAAGAAAATGATGGTTCTGGAGCTGAGGCCGCACATAAAGGCATAAAAGTATCAGAGTAGTGTTCTGAAGTACTCCAAAATCCTCAAATACCATATTTTACGAGGGCTTGAACCCTACCTGGACCTCGACCTGGACTCATGTGGGGGCCTATGCGGCCCCGAAAACCCCCGGCCAAAATTTTCAGGATTTTCACTAAATTTCACTTTCACCCATGCTTTGTTTAAAATGGGGTAGAGAAAACATCAACTGCTTGTCCACTTCTAAAATACAGGATGGGAAAACGTACATCGTTGTCTATCCACTTCTACAACACAGAGTGTGGAAAATCAACTGCCTATCCACTTCTACAACACGAGTGATGAAAATCAACTGACTGTTCACTTCAAAAACATGGGGTGGGGAACATCAACTGCCTGTCAATTCTTAAAATGGTGTGTAAAAAAATTAACTATCTGTCTACTTCTAAATCAGTGTGTGGAACATCAACTGCTTATCGACTTCAAAAACATGAGGTTGGGAGCATCAACCAACTTTTTATTAAGTATCGATTTATACTCTATATACTTTCATTTAGATACTCGTGTTAATTTGAAGTATAGCAACAAAATTGTTTAAAATTTTCATTTTACATTTATGAACATGATCAAATCATTTTAGTCTCAGTTCTAAATACTTTTTGCTTCATTGCTCAAGTCAGTTTTTCTGATATTTCAAAATTTGATGAAGAGCATCTGTTATGATGATAGAAAAAATATTTATTACAGAATCTTTGCCAAAAGAAAATGTGACAACGATGCTACCTCGCCTTACTAGATTGAAGTTAAAAAGGAACTGCTTGTCGGAGAAGGAGCCATTGTATATTCCAAAATTTGTTCTGGAACTACAAAAGTATGTATAATTATTCTAAATCATTTTAAAACTTAGAAACTGTAGTCTAGCTGAATTTTTGGATTTAATCTAGTTTTTCTGTCATATATATTTAAGTTAATACCGGTAGTTGCAAACCATGATGAAGTTTATCCTGCAACAATAAATTAAATTTTAAATTGATTTTATGTGTTGAAAATTTTGGCATTTAATCGAGTAATAACATGACATAATAGAACAAATATAGTTCTTGACAACATATCTTGAACAGGATACATGATATTATTTGTTTGAAGTTGTATGCCAACTGGCAATTTTCAGCTTTATCATGACATCCAGTTGTTATTCTGTGACAAAAGCAGGAGTACCTGGTAAAACATCCTACCAACAGCAGTAAAACTGGCTATCCCCGTCAGTTGAGTTAAGTCTAGCATACACTGCCTGTAGTAAGGCTCACACTTGCAACCTAATTGAAGACATGCCAGTAACTACCTTAACCACTTTGCCAATAGGACCCTCAAGATATTTTTGCAATTGAGGAGAGGGGCACCAGGATAGGTTATTCATTTATCAGACAAATAAAACAAAACTGTATTCCTATACCTTTATTTACAACAAATGAAGAATACAAAGTCAGCTGTAAATCACACATTAAATTTAAAAACAATAAATCTATGGCATTTATTTGTATAAAAAGTACCGTTACCTATTTTAACTTTGGTTGGTTTGTAATTAAGAATTATATCCAGAAATGCCTCATTTTCATTCTCAATCTCTACTAATTCCATTATTCAAACACATGGTATGAAAACTTGATGTTAAAGAAACGTTGTTTTACATGTTTTGTCACTTTATATTGTTTCAGTTTGAGGAAGTTGGACCTCAGTGACAACAAAATAACTAGTTTTCCACCTCCAGCATTGTGGAGATCAAAAATGTTACAGGAAATCAAAGTCTCAAGAAATAAAATTACCAAGGTATCTATGTTAGAGAATACCTTATTGATGACAATTGGATCTACATAAACAATTACTGTTATGTTAGTTTCTTTATTGGCTTTAAAGCATTTCAATAAGTTTCAGCTTAATTGTAGCCTCCTGTATTGTTTGGTGTAGAGAATTTATATGTAAGACATCTATCCTTTTGATTGTGAGTGTAATGTGCAAATTTTGGGATTTTGTTAATTTAGCAGACAAGGGTACTGTAAACTGTAAGATCAATTCAGAAATAAAACAAGCTCAAATTTATTTTTTTTAAATGGAAAAAAAAGTCGGTGATATAATGATGTCAAAATAGGAGGAAGTGTTTTACAATTATTTTTAATTAAAACAAATAAATGATCAACCTCAAGTTAATGTTAATATTTTGTTTTGATATAAGAATAGTTTCTTAATAATATTGATCCTTCATTTACCTACGATTGCAGTTGAATTTGGATGGAGGGAGATTCTGGACAAAACTAGAGACTCTTGCTTTGGACAGCAACAGTCTATCAGAGGTGAGCTTCTTCTGTGAAAGAATTATTTTGAAATGAATGTATGAAAGTTTATTTTAACTATGAATTATTATATATTAAACTTACCAAACAAATGCATTGATACTAATCTATATTATTATCATTATCGATATCAAAATTGTTTAAAAAAGAAACAAATTCACTTAGATCTTATTTATTAGAAAAGATATGGCAGTAGGGATTTCTGGTGGTTTATTGAAAAGATTTTTTTTAAGAATTTCACTATACAATTTAGAAACCTTAATTATACAAAAAGAAGTAGCTAGGTTTATTTTTACATTTCCCAGCCATGTTTTTTTACCTTTCAATCAAAGCACGCACGTTTCTGTTTATATTTAGCTGCCAAAAGAAATAGGACTTCTGACATCTTTAACATCTTTGGACATAAGTTTTAACAAGTCTTTGAAAACATTACCTGATGAAATGGGAAGGTGTTCAAGACTGTGGGAGGTAAATACAGTATCAAAGTTACTGAACATTAAGGCTAAATGCTTATTTTTGTTGATTTTTCATGTTTGCAACTATAAAAAAGGTATCCATTATATGAAAATTACAAATTGAGTAGTCTGTTTAAAAATAGCTTACAATGGGTTAAATGGTCGTGATATTTAAAAGAAAGAGAAGATTATAGGACATGTATTGTTGCTTTCAGTGATACTTGTAGGATTTTTTTATGGTGAGTCCTGGACTCATCACTTTTGAAAGTGGTGAGTCCCAAAAAATATTCATGAGTCCCACATATCGCAGATGAGTCCAGCTAAGTGCTTGCATACAACCGTTTTCTTTGATGACCAACCTTTTAAATGTCTTTTCATAAAAAGATATAATACGACTTGTAGAATGTGTATCCCATGCTATTTTATATCATTAGTAGCTGAGTTTATAAGTCTTTTGGAGTATGATTGAACTGCACTCATTACTTGAAACATGCTGATGTTTGCCCATTAAAGAGAGACTTTTGTCTTACCTGGATATTTCTTCCATACAACTATTACCCACCCCCCTTTTTCAGATCCTAGTCTATAGCAGATCTTATTGATATATACAAAAAATAAAAGTTTATTAGATAACTAATTAATGTTCATATTGAAGATATCTTTGTACCGGTCAAGAATTCTTACTTTAAAAAAAATCGTAAGTAGTGCAAATGCAAGTGCAAGGTTCCGACCGTGTATTAAAATTTGAAACGAGTGTATTGTCAACGCTTAATTTTAACCATAAAAAGTGTCTATCAACACTGCACGTCTATTGTTCAATAAACTTCTTAATTAAAGCATATTTGCCGCCCGAGTGATTGCTACCTGCTGAGAATCGGGCGAAACAGGTAAAAATCGATCGCCATTTGTAAGAATATGTAATCACGCATCGGAGACGGAATTGACATGACGGAAATTCGTACACGTCTGACAACTGACACGGACGCGTACTGGGACGCGTTAGATGTTGAAAAGGTGCGTCCAGAACTGAAAAGATGCGTACAATACGCATCTAGACGCGTTGCGAGGATCCCTGAGCTTTTCATTCCATGTGATGTACAGTTTCAATATAAAATATAATAAATTACATCTGATGATGAACACTTTACAGTTACAAAGAAAAAAGTTTATTTCAAAGCTACATAGGCAAATATGGATGCCAAATAAAAATCTTGAGTTATTGCATCGAAACTTCAGCTGAAAACTTGTAAAAACTTCAGTTGTGACTTGACATCATTATCCCGTCTAATGAAATTTATCTTCTTTGTTGTAGTTTAGATACAGAGGTGTTGATCTACATCTTCACAGATCGTTGGCCAATGGAAGAGTAAAAGATCTCATATCATTTCTACATAACAAACTAAAGAAAGTAAGCTAGTTCCCATCGCGCATGCAAGTTGGTATAAATAATCAAATGCTAAACTGCAGCAACTAGTCGTACCTCAAGGATAACAGATAAACAAATACTGTGTCTTGATTGCCTGCTAAATTGAGAGATAGCTGGGGATTGTCCCACAAAAATGCAGAGCTAAGTTAGGGATGAAAACCCCGCATAATTACGCGGCGGTAAAAATCATAATAGGCAGACTGCTGTTCGTAGCCACTGGGGAAAAGCTGAGCAATCACAAATCGGTTAGGATGAAAAAAAAGGGAAAAAATTTGCAAGATAATGGGAATCAAACTGTTTTAAAAGGAAAGTGGCATTGATTTGTGTATGTTTATCATAAAATGTGTATCATAAAACTTAAAACGGAGAAACACGGAAATTGCCATATGATGCATCTAGAGATGCTTAGCACAGTGGATGCTTCAATTGCTGCCTCTGACCTATATTTTGAGGTTGCCTGATTTGGCTATCTAAATATTGTGTACTCATAATGAAGTGATATAAATAATAACAATACATATTGCCATTTAACATTATAAAACAGTATATATTTTTGTCCATAAAGAAAAATAAAGCTTAGAGACAGCATACTCTTTAGGAAATCTAATACTTGTTTTATTATACCCACTTTGAAGAAGAGGGGTTATTCTGTTTTACCCTTTTCTGTCCATTTGTTCGTCCGTTACAAAAATTTCTGTAGCAACTATTAGGATGCAAAAGCCTGATATTTTGTATATTGCTTTATCCTATTGTACCATATGGTGTATAGTGATTTTTTATGTTCCTTCTTCACCTATTTCCTGTTTACCGATTATTTTTTGTGAAAGTCAGGGTATCACTAGTGAGCATTAACTCACAGATTAACCTTGTTTTAGCTTTTTATACAAGCTTTAATAAATTATACATGTACTTTAAAATAGGTCTTACAAACTGGAACAAATGGCAGAAAAAAAATTATATTATCTGTTGTCATTTTAGGCCACAGCTTATTTCCGTATGAAGGTAATGGTTGTTGGCTATGGAGGTAGGGGGAAGTCTACCCTGCTGAGAGCTTTAATGAAAGTACCTAAACCAGCAGCTTACAACACACCCACTGTGGGCATTGTTGTCAAGGACTGGGTGTAAGTTATGTTTTAAATGGCTTGCCAGATAATTGTAGAGACAATGATTGTGTTTCAAAATGTATAATTGTCTTTTTTTTTTTGCTGGTGTTGATCAGAGCAAGTTTTGATATGATGGCACTTAAAAACTGCAACAGAATATTTTAATAATTATGAATCTTTGCATAAATTTTCTTTTTTAATTTTTGTGTATGGTATTGAAACGATAATTTCAATGCCTTGACAATTTTGTTAATATTCATGTTACATTTTATGAAATACATGGAATGTATTATTCTATTACAAAGTTTTATGACTGTGTCAGTTGTGTAATTGATATTAGATTTGAAAGAAACAGGAAGGACATGGGAAAGAAGGTGGTGTATACTTTGAGTACGTGGGACCTTGCAGGACAGGAAGAATTCTACAGCACTCATCAGTGTTACTTATCCAACAGAGCTTTATACTTGGTAACACATATTAAATATTTCTTAGCATAGTTAAGTGGTTAAATATTGCAGATATTGAGTTATTTTTTTAGTAAATCAGGAACAATATTTTTTTCCCTAGAAGAAGGCAGTGTGTAGTAAAAGGCATTTTTTTTACAATTTATTTTCTGGTCGGAAGTCTGATAGGGTCGTTATATTATAGTGAGAATGTTGATAAAAGTCCATTCTGTTACATGTCCACGAGTTCAGGCTTATAAATATTCTTTGAATTTCCAGAATATAGTAACAACGCTTTACTTTCAGGTCACAAAGTAGTGATCAATTTTGTGGCAATATCAGGTTCTCTATAGATTGAGCCCCATCTTATTACAAGCTATCAAATTTAGAAGCATTTATTTAGTGAAGAAGCATTAATTGATTATGTCCTCAATATACGTCAACAACCATCACTACAGTTATCCCAGAAATGAAGATATATCAGAAATCCACTGTAAAAGAATGATTTGTCAAAATGTTTACTAACAAAACAAATGATTTCATATGTCTTTCTTCTGTGATGACATAAAAGTCTACAGACGATTCCTTATATTCTTGTGACTTCCAAGGCCAGATTTTATGTATTTTTAACCAAGGCCACTAATCTTTCTTATAAATCAGAACCCTTTGCAGGAAATGTATATGTATATCTATTTTAGACTTTAAAAACTACAAGTAGAAAATAACATTGGTAGAGTGGTCAAGGTGTACTATAACACAATGTGGGGAGGTTGAATTGGTGTTATAAGCTAACTACCACCATAATGATACATAGCACAGTGCAATTTCAACAAAGCATTCTTTGTAAACCATTCTTTTTTCTCAGTAATGGTTTAATATAGAATACCATGATTTCCAACCTTCCTGTAGACAGTAGATGGTAATTTTAATAAATGTATTTTTCTGGGAATAGTTTTTGCATCCTATGTCAGATATTTATTGTTTATCAATATAGGTTGTACTAAGAATGCACAAAGGCTTAGAAGAAATAGACATGTTGAAGCCCTGGCTCTCTAATATCTATGCCAGAGCTCCCGGATGTCCTGTTATTGTGGTTGGAACTCATTATGACAAAGTCCCTAAAGCTAAAAGACAAGAAGTTGTTGAGCAGTTCATAGACAGACTGAATGATCTTACAACCAAACCAGGATTTCCAGACATTAAAGAATTTTGTCCTGTAGATTGTAGCATGGAAAAAGATAATGTTGAGCTGGAAAATCTAAGAGAGAAAATTAAGGATACCATTGACAAGTATGATATTAGGAATAATGGAGTGTGAGAATATTATTATTCCCACCAAAGATCAGGGCTTTTATCTGGGTAATGTAGGCCATGATTTGGCTGGAAAATTGCTGAAAGTGGCATTAAACACCATTCAAACAAACAAACAATGTAATAGTAGTTTTCTTACATGAAATAATGTTTGTTTTTATTTATAACTTTGTTATAAGAAAATGGTTAACTAATAAAACAAAACTGATGTACATGTGCCACTTTACAATCAGTTTACTGTTGTTGTTATAGTTACAAAGTCAAAGGAGAACCAGTAATGGGACAGATGGTACCAGCCAGCTATGTGGTATGTTTATATAATTATGTACATGTAATGTATCTATGTCCAGTGATATTTGGGTCATTTCCAATTTTGCATCTACTCATTGTTTTTCAGTAAAGTGTATTTTGTTGCTGTAAATAATTTTGGAATTTTTTGTTTATCTGTTTATTTTTTGAAGTTTGTATCTTATATTTTGCCTTATTTTTTATTGAAAATAATATATAGATATTATATTGCAGATATAAAATATTGATTATTTGAGGTATAATAGTAGTTGCCTTAATTTTCCTGTTAGTATGAAATATACATTAATATGCATGTTTCTTTATGTGGCATGTTAAGTCTCTTTCACTGACTTATTTGTTTGAATTACTACTTTTAAGCATGTGTTGTTACAATAACATTACTCTACATCTGATCATATCACAAAATGTTTTTGGAGGTTATCTACTGTTTGTTGATTTATTGGAAAACATTCCAGTTTTACATTATGTTTACAGAATTACATCTGTCTGTATCCATGGTTACTACATGTATATGCTAATGACAAAGGCTAAATCGATTAGAAAAATATTGTTTAGCCATTCTAGCACCTTTCATACCATCTTCTACATCTACATCTAATAGAAAATGTTAGCATGTTCTGATGATTAATTTCTGTTAAATGAATGACATATTTATGATCGTAAGCATTCTCAAGTATATCACAATTGGTAATTTTATTAGTCAATAATTTAAAATGTACAGTTCAAAAAAAATATAGTCAAAATTACAGAACAGAGTTACATTAAAACAGTGATGATTCATGGCAGAAAAAGTGTACATCTGAATATTTTAGATGTCAGACACACACAAAAAACAGTTTTGATTTTTTGTCAATTTTCTGGGATCTTGTTGGAATTTTGAAATTTATCATAGATTCTGTTGCCATTTTCTTTAGTTATCTCCCCTTTCTGACAGTTTTGGATTGCATACTGTTGTATTTATTTCTTTCACACAAAACTTCAGCATCATACATGCCACTATGTGCTAGACTCCAACATAATTGACAACAATTGCCAGTTTTTCTGCCTATAGTGGGGGAGTTTTCAGCAGGTACTTCAACTTCGCCTAATAAAAACTGGATGCTTTGATTTAGCAGAAGATAGTGTTGAACCTCATTTAGACAAACAGACAAATACAAATTTATTTTAATTTTCTCATAACAACTTTAAAATACAAAGTGGTTTTTTTCTGACCATGAATCTCTTTCTGTATGATGATTTTTACAAATACTACTAAAATAATTTTCAGAGACTGTCAGACAAGCTGGCAGAAGAGGCAACATTCCTGCTGAAAAAATCTTACCCCATTATCAGTCACAACCAACTACTGCAGATAGTCAAACAGTCATCTATAGACTTAGATGAAGATGAACTGAAACAGGTATTATGACACTAACACAAGCTACAGATACATGAAATGACCCAGTGTTTTTGAACTTTTTCTAATCTAGGGGTCATTATGACCCCCTGCATTTGGGTCATCGGAGTCATATACAATTTTCAATGGTAATTTTATTATTTAAGTTTGATTACAAAAATTTGTTATTGAACCATGATCGGGACCTCTGTGGTCAAGTGGTAAAGGTAGTTCGTCTATTATTGATCACGTGGTCTGTAAACACTGAAATTTGAGTCTCACTGTGGGCATGGCACATTTGACTGCAGTCATAATATTATTGACGAGGATTGCCAGTTTTCTTATTAAAGGTCTGGGTTTTTCTCCGGTCTAGATTCCTCCCCCAATAAAAACTGGACGCTATGATGTAACTGAAAAAATTGCTGAAAGAGGCGTTAAACAACATTCAAACAAACAAAACAAAATTGAACAATATTGCAAATGAGAGTAAACAATACCACTGCCTTAAATAACATTAGAAATGTCATATAATTTTTGCATGAATGTAAATCTCGGCAATGATGCTTGGTGTATAAAAAATATTGTTTTGTTTCATGTTTAGTATACTTATACAAATGATTTCAATAATTGTTTTTGAAAATTACATAAGGTCTGTAGTTCTGTTGAACATGTAAAAAATATAAGCACAACTGTTTTAACTTATATAAATATAAACCAAATGCAAATAGGATAATATATTTTTGGCAAGTCTGTGATCATTAGTACACTAAGGTCGTTCTAAAACTGATCTCTGAAAGGTTTTAAAACAGACAATCGTAAAAGTTTGTACTTCGTAGTATTAATCATGATGATGTGCTTAAATAACTTTGTAACTTCAATCCTGCTTCAAAACAATTGTTCTCATCATACTCAATTTGAACAATCTTATTCATTTCATGCCTAAAATATTCACAAACATGTGACATAATGAACAGCTACCTTGATCCTAAAGGGACTGGCATGGGCACTGTCAGTTATAGTCCTAGAAGAAAATGCTACAAATAATTAAAGCAAATTTGATTATCTAATTGGTATATTTACTTTGTGCCTTCAACATATGGTGCAGAGCTATTTACTTGTAAGGATTGTCCGTATTTCCACGGATTTCACGCCAAAAATATGATTTACAGATTCTTGTAAAAAATCTATAGATCTTGCATAAAATCTGGAAAAAATTGTACTTGTGTCTGAAATTGTTGCATCAGTGATAAAAAGAAGCTTGTACAGTAGACTCTGGGTGATTGGATATCAAGTTTGTCAGGAAAAAATATCCGATTAGGCAGGATATTTGATTTGACATTTCGAGAAGTCAAGTATTGATTTTGATGACATAATAACACATGTTCCAGTTTTGGTGCCCCTACAACAGTTGTATGTTGTATTGCCATGTTTGTGTTTGATAATAAATGAATGGAATTGTTTTTAATTGTTTATTTGTTATAATAAAGAATTTTGACCTTATTGTGTTCTTCTTTTTCCCCAAAGATAGGTGTATTATTTGTTCAAACTCCATTTTTAATGTTTACATTATTTTTATGGTTACAGTGAAACATGACTTATCTGTTTCTTTGATTGTTGAATAAGTTCTGTGTGGACCATTTTATTTATTTTTTTAAGTTATATTTCTTTGTAAGAAAGAAAAGGCTAACGTTTTTTTTTCATTAAAACAGATCTCTGGAATGAATAAAGATAAATTAAAGAAATTATTTTGTTTTTAATTTCCTCGTACTGCAAGTATCGGTTAATCTTTTTTTCACTGTACGATAAATTATAATCTCTAAACAGTTGGTTGACCTTTCCTTCTTATTTATCTTTTTATTCAAGTTTCAGTGGTTATTGATAAATGTGGTAAATATAAACAGAATAATAATTTGTTGCATCAAAAACATTTACATTTCGATTTCCCTCTTTAATCACAAAAGTATATTTTGAATTTCGAGACGAGTTGATTGTAATGGCGTCGTAGTAAATCATGTAAAAATCATCAAAGACCGTCTCATCTTTTCATCCGTTGGATCGTTTAAAATTTATGATAAATCAGCTTTATATTTAATAAATTTGGAATCATTGTAAATATATGTACAGTTTGTATTTCTACATTCAGTAGGTGAACAAATCGTTATGCAAAAAGTTTGTTTACAGTCATGACGTAATATGTACACCTGTGCACATACAAACCACATACATAAACTACCCTACAAACAAAGAAATCTTCCTTTAACCCAATAACTTTTATTCATTTATGATTTTTTAATGATTTTTAGAGACAGTAAAATTTACGAAATGCTCATATATCTTACTTTTAAAAACTTTACAGAAAATACGTTTGAATGACTTCCGGCTGTCATGATTGGAAATAAAAGAAACAACAACAAAAGATAAATATTTAATTGATATAAAACACACCATTCTGAAAAACTTTATTGATAAATACAATATACAATTCATGTAAAACATTACAATTCAAAAAGGGTAACAGAAAGTGACAAAGTACAAAAGAATGTGAATGAAATTCCAAACTTCCGGTCCATACGATCTCCTGAAATACAAAAAAATATCAGATTATTATACAAATTGACAACATTTTGGGCGAATATTCTATTCTATTCGCCGATATATCCAATGTTCCGATATCCTAATTCCCAATAAAAAATACATAGAAGGAATAGGAAATGGTTTGGTGTTTTGAATATCTATCCCATTTTCCAATATATCCAATTGGCCGATATCCGATTTCGTGGAGTCTACTGTATAAGAATCTGATAGTTGTTAAAAGCAACGGAGATGATATTATACCCGGGCTGCACTGTTCATCTGTCTTGTACATGTTTTGGCACAGATTGATAACCATGTGGTTATGGACATGTTCTGGACAGGAAATAGTTTCTTCAATAATTGGTTTCTTTGGGTTTGAACAAACTTTAAATCTTTCTAACAATCTCAAGCATTTTTATGGAAAATAAAAAATGCCAAGTCCTCAAAAAACAAGCAACAATCTATGTAGTGATACACCTTTAATATGTTGTAAGCCATCTTATTATTTCACTGTTCTGCCTGCACTGCCTCTGAAATCATCACAGGCAGAACATATCCTGAAAATTGTTCTGTTTTTCCTATCTGGTTCCTATCAGGAACATGTAAAGAACAGCAATTTGACATCTTTTCAGGAGAGCTGTGCTTTATTTTATTGTTTTTTCTACAGGCTATACGATTTCTTCATGAGTGTGGAATACTTCTACATTATGAGGATACATCACTGCAATTAAAAGATTTGTACTTTATTGATCCAGGATGGTTATGTAGGATGATGGCCCAAGTCATTACTGTTCGACAGATCAACCCATTCATCAAAAATGGAGTAAGAATATTAACAATGGTATTACTCGTAAAAGGGGGAGTTTCATTGCTACCTGGTAATCCTCATACTTCAACTGTAGTTATAGTGAAATCATTCAATTTACAATAAAGGTACCGATACATTTTTCTTCATTTGTATGAATAAAACTCTGGGAACCCAGTTGATGAACATGCCACATATTGTTTTTGTTTATCACATCCAAAGTATTTACAGTCGAACCTTGTTGTCTCAAACTTGGTAAATGTGATACCTTGGTTATGTCGATATAAATTTTTCCCATATCAACAATGCATTTCTTCATCTAATGTGTCAATCATGGTTATTTCAATATTTTGATAACTCGATGGATTTTTGTAGTCAGCACAATAATAATTCAAGGAATTTTAACCTGGTTGTCTCGAAGTTAATTTTGCTCTTGATATCATATGTCAAAACTACCAATTTCATTTGAATTGTTACTTAATTGGCAAAAACAAAAACAATTTGTCTTGTTTAATTAGTTCTTTCAAACTGTAAGTTGATAAGTGTTTTCTTAAATGTTTTTCTATTGATTTTGTAATAAAGTTTATAAATTTGATAAATATTTATTAGTTATTGTCGATTTATTAGAATGGATAAGTAGCAAAAATACTTGATTTATCGCACACTACAAATACAAATGATGCCGAAGGTTCGAAAGCAATATACATGAAATAAATATCCTTAGATGTTTTAAACAACACATAATGGCAATGACGTCATACCCTAAACTTAGTTCACTCGAGCTTCAGATAACTCTATATAGTTTTTACAGTCCCACAAACTTTGACTTATCAAGGTTTGACTGTAGTTTGCTCACTGTTGTTTTGTGTAGAAATTGACAATATTGTAATGACATTGCATGTGCATTGTTAGATAGTATCACATTTGATTTGTATATTTTTAAACAAATATTAGATTTCATAAGATGATGTGGAATCAGTCTTTTTCTATTGCAACTGTTTTGATTCTACTTAAGACATCTTAAGGGTTATTAAAGCGTTGCCAAAATGACTTGACTCTTAGATTTCCTTGACTAATGAAGGCAAGTGGTTAAAGATTACTTACATGCAATAGCTCTCATGTTTGATGGATTAAAAGTGATAGCTCTTATATTTGCATGTTTTGGCTTTCAATTTTACAAAAATAGTTTGGTTTTTATTTTGTTAAATGTTTTGATTTTCTTCCAGATTTTAAGGAAGGCAGACACCAAAGTTTTATTCTCTGGTAAAAAGGTGGATAAAGATCAGCCATTTATTTATCCTCCTGCTCTCATTCCACAATATCTGAAGTTACTAGAAAAGTAAGTGTTCTGATGAGTTTTTTTACTGATAACTGTTAATTTGTTAAAAGACTTAATACTTGGCCTCCTCTGCATACTTATACACCTGCCCTGGTAAATGTATTGGAGTACAATCATCTGGAATTTCGTTAAAACATCTAGTGCTTCCGTATTTGATTTGATGTAATATTGTTTTAATGAACATGAAGATGATCATGCTACAATTTTGTGAAATTGATAATTTTTTTGTAGTTGTATGAGTGACTGTTTCCTTTGAAAATGCAATCTGACTGCCCTACCCTCAACCAAAATGGATGCCATTGCAAATTACCGTATATAAGTGGTTTTTTTTCGCGTGAGGAAAATTAAGCGTTTTTGTTAAAAAAACTGTGTGAGTTTATTTTGGCGTAATGTAATTTTCGCAGTCCGTATTCATAATGAATAACTCTATCATTTGTCTAAATATTTCGCGAGTTTTTATTTTCGCGTCCCAACTTTTATCACGGATATAGCGAAAATTATATCACCGCGAAATAAACCACTTATACGGTATATAAAAAATATTTTAAATGACTGAATGTGTTTATTCAATAGCCAAGTAGTTCACATTAAACTTTGTGTCATAAAAAGTAGTTTTTCAACATTTGTTGAAGGTTATTCTGAAAAACAAATTTACTGTAGATGCTCGCTTAAAGTCGGTCCGCATATAAGTCGGGGGTCTTTTTGGGCCTGAAAATCTGGTATTTTGCTGTTGACCCTCGTATAAGTCGGTCGGAAGACAGACGTGTTGACATGAGGTCAGAATCAAATAAAAATTCCAAATTTGTGAATAAAAATCATTATATCAGTAAGACTTCTTGTTTATTATTTGTTTCTTGTGTTTTATGAGTTAAATATTGCTTGTCATTTATCCTAAATGGTTTATTTATAGAGAACACATGTTTTGAAAATGTAAACGTAATTATCTCCCTGAATTTGCTATGACTAAAAACCATAAAAAAGACAAACACAAGTAAATATACAAATATTCATTTTCGTAATTATTTAATAGTTAAAGTAGAGTTTTTAAAATAAATGAAAGCTAAAATACAAAATATAAAGGAATATGGTTTGTAAATTAAAATAATAATTAATGAAAAAACGAATTTTGTAGCATATATGTAATTGTTAGTTTATCTTGATTTTTGGTTTTTAGTTGTATCATGACATCACCGGATGTATTATGCAATAGATACAAATAAATTGATACATGTGTAAACAGTGGTAAATACGAATGGAAATATGGAAACTGGATAAAATAAACAATACACAAGTAAAAACAATCTTTATTAATGTCTTAAATATACTTTATTTAGCATAACTAATCAAGTAACTGTCTATTTTCGTCTTTATAGTTGGCGATCTATGAACAGCCTTCAAACTTCGACCAGAATTCTTTCCTCTTGTGGTATGACTCGCTTAAAAGTTGGAACCCTTCTCTAAAACCAAATTTTAACTCCCAACTTCCTGACTTATGTGCGAGTATGTACGGTACTTAATATACAATTGAGGTTCTCCTAAACATGCTTTTTTTTCAAGATTTATCAGCATTATAGAATTACACAGTTTTGTAAGAGATTATAAATGTGTAAACTCGACCTCGCTACATATAGAAGTCCAAAGAACATGATTTCATATTAAGTTTGTGTATTAAAGTCAGAGTTAACAACCCTTTAATTCATTCGAACTCATATTTAATTCTTTGATCTCATTGAAGAGTATCATCACTACCTCATTTTATCATCACTTTTACACACTCTACAATAATAATTAATGTTCTTATTGAAGTCAGAATTTAGACACATATATCTTAAGTGATTTTAATTGTCCTATCAAACCATAAAACTGATGACATCTTTCTATGAATGTAGACTAATGTGAGGGTTGTTTAATTGAGAAACATTGGAAACCTGTTTGTGATGTAAACACAACTCCTCAGTATTAAATTTTGAGACCATTTTACACAAATTCATGTTTTTAGGTCACAAAAATTGACATCAGGGTCATATATATTTGGTATGTATATATGATATTGGTTTCTAAATGATAGAATGCCTATATCAAATAATTTGAAATTTATTATGTTGGGGGGGGGGGGGGGGGGGTGCACTAAAGACAGATTGAGTTCACTTTTGTCATTCTGGACTTAAGGCCCTTAAAAACTGAAAATAGGAAAAATTGTGGTTTCTGTATAACATCTTCAGAAAGTCTTGACCAAAATAATTTGAAACATGGAAATGTCATTAATTCAGATTATATTTGTTTTCAGTTTTTGTCTTTTTGCAGCTGTGGTCTGTTATAACAACACAAAATGGTAAAATTTGTGATTTCCACATGATGTATTAGAAATTCTTGACCCAATCATTTAAAATTAGGAAATATTTTTGGGGACCACTAAACAGACACAAGTTAACATTGACTGATTTAACTTTCTGAAAATGTGGCCACTGACTCTGCTGAAAATAGCCAAAATTGTAATTTCCACATTACAACTCAAAATGCTAATTCGCTCTATGCAGGAGCATCTGCCCTGTGGATACAGTTGCATTCCAGTTTGACTTGTCTACTTTTCCTTGTTATTCTTCCAATAAAGAACAGTTTAAACAACTATATAATCTGTATATAATGTCTAAACATGAATGTTTGTTGACAATTATTGGTGTTTAGAAAAATTAATTTACAGAAAAAGAAGTTAATTTTAAGTTTCTGAACTTTACTGATATTTATAGATGTTTAGAAAAATTATATAAATAAATTACCTATACCTTTAGTGATCCTTCTAAATTATAAACTTTCACTTGGGTAGTTTTTTTTTTAAATTCATATGATAAACTGGTAATTTGAACGTTTGTTGACAGTTATGGATGTTTAGAAAATATATGTAAAGTATGTGAAGATATAAACCTACAGCCACTCGTGTATACACCTTATAGATAGTTCGTATAATTGGGAATCGTCACCTGGCATTGAATCACAAGACACATTCTTCTTTTATTTTATATTCATTTGTTAAATGAAATACTTTAATTTTTAAAAGTTTCATTTAAAAAATGAATGGCAAAATGTGCAACATGCAAAATGAAATTCATTGATGTATACTACTGCTTCTTGCAATGAAATGTTAGTATAAAAATTATATTGAAAGTATAACCCCTGAGTAATTAATGTTTGACATTAGTTTTTTGCTATTTATTGGTACTAAATTGTATATGTTAGTTTATGCTGTTATATCAATTGTTTTGCATGCAGATTTGAGATAGCATTACCACATACAGAAACAGAACTACTGATTCCCTGCTATCTTCCAGACAAGAAACCAGTTCTTCAGCTACCAGTCCTTCAGAAACATGGTTGGTATCAGGAAAAAAAATCATCTTTGTTTTGTTTTGTTGTTTTCATGGCATGGATGGCAATTGTTTAAATGGCTTATTGTTAGTGTCAATTTTCTTTTAGTTTTTATGTAAGGTTATTTCATAAACATTTGGTTTTTTTATTGCTATGATCAGAAGTTATACCTGAGTATCCAGATTTTTTTAATATGATTTAATATGCCAGCAGTAGATAGTGATTCATTTGTTGACTTATTTATGTTTAAATCACATGCCCTTGTCATTGAGATGCCACCCATGGTTAAATGTTTATATTAATTGATTGTACAGATCTTAAGTTGTTATTTTGCAGTACCTGGTATGATCACAAGTTGATATTATTGATCACTATATTTCAGAGATGATATGCAGGCTGTACATTATGCCCTATATTCAGCTAGGACTCTGGCCTCGACTCATAACAAGACTTATCACATTTTCCACCAGTTTTCTCACAAAGGTGAACACATATATATGGATTTTAAATCATAGAATTGAACATTTTTTAACTGACAAGCAAACAAGATACTGATTTTATATAATTTCAGTTTTTCCATATTGTAATAGACTTTCCTTGTCAAACACATATTGTTCACCAAACAACATAGTTCTGACAAGAAAAATAATTTCATAGTTCATCTTTAATAGCAGAATTCAATGTTGCATATTAAAATATTATGAAAATCAAGCATGACATGAAATCCATATAAGAAGTACAAACATATATTTGTACATCTCCCTTCTATCCTTTTCTCACCTGCAATATTTCCTCGCCTTCTTAATCAAATATGTTGGTAAGATACGGTTATGTTTGTCAGAATTTCACTGCTTAGAAATTTTCTAAATTTGTTATACCTTGCAAGCTTTTTTTATTTATTTTTTTATTTTAGAACCTGTTGTTCATTTAAGATAAATAATTTTCCACAAATAACAATATCGAGTAATGTACTATGAGAATTATTAGTTGCATAATAGGTTTCTTTTATTAATGTGTACAAAATTAAGCTTAATTTTTATATTATCTAGATGTTCTTTGTTAGTACCCTTGTAACATGCAGCTCACATTGTAATCTAATTAAAAGTAATCTTTCTCTTGCTCCCCCCCTTTTTTTTTTTCGTAGCATGAACTTCTAACAGCATCCCATTACAGGTCATCTCAGATTTATTTTTAATATGAATACTACCAAATGAAAAATTAGGGCATCCCCCATAAAGTAACCAATTAGTCATTATCTTAATGAAACTGGTTCAATTGTTTTGGCAAATGCCAGAGAGATGCAGAGTAATAACAGAACTCTCCAACACTGAATGTTGGTAAAGATGATTTTTGTTTGGTCAGTACAAAAGATCAATCTAGGATAACCTGTAATGGAATGTTAGATCTTCACAGCAGGACAATAACAAGGAGGGAGCAAGTGAATTAACCGTAATTAGATTGCTTACATTGTTCAAGATGTCAGTCATTACTAAGAACAGTCTTGGAGTTTACAAAACAACTAAGTTGATGTAGATTTTAGTTTTAACTTCCCCCCAAAATGGTTGTTTATTTTTTAATTTTCTTTAAATATATAGCCAAAATTCATGGTTCAATAACAATTTTTGGAAACCAGCATTTAATTGCTGTCCTGGACTGAAGGTCCATTTGAGCTTTTGTCATTATTTGACATCCATTGTAAAAATTCATCAGTTGTTCACTTTCTTACAAAATCTTCTTCAAACGTGACCACAATCATAGTTTCAAATTTATATCTGGGGTGATGATCCATAGACAAACATGGGAACTGTTATTAAAAATATAATAAGGGATCAATACATTTTTAGTTAATATTCATAATAGCTTAAGAAAAAAATATTACCTTGAATTAATCAGCACATTAAGCTCTACAAGTCTGGAGTTGATTAATCACTTCCTGTTGGAGTTATTGCCCTTATGATTTTTGATAAATTATAGTTTATACAATATAACTTGAAAACTATAAAAGCCTGATTAATTGCAAAAATTATCAGCAAGACAATGTTTTTTTATTGAAGTTGTTGCTATTTAACGATAATTTTTTAATGAAATTTTCAGTTTTTGCACTGTAACTTTTAAAGCAATAACACCTAGAGTGAAAGTATAAATTAAAATAATGTCAAGATATGTCAAAGTAATTTGTCTTCTAGTAAAATGATTACAGGCCATTGGTGTTAAAGTAATAATAGATGGAGTTATTCTGTATATCAAACTAATGTCATTTATAGCTGTCCTTGATCAAAGGTCTTGTTAGCTATTGCTTCACTTGGCAGCCATTGTTGGTTTCTTGCATAAACTTTTCATTTCCAGAGGCTACTAGGTCAATTTTAATGAAATTTTGTTGGATGGTCCATAAGATCACACTAACTTCTATCTAATAGGACATTACACAATTTAGATCTGTTTTTCAGCTCATTGAAAAGAAATATAAAAAATGGATATTTGTGTATATTTTTAAAAATATATAATCTTTTAATTTTAGCAAAAATGTAATCAACTATGATTGTTAACAAAATTATTGTTTATACAATATAACTTGAAAACTATAAGGGCCAATTCAAACTTGAGCTGTTTTTTTTTTAAAATAAGAATACAACAGAATATAGAACTTAATACAAGTTGAATTTGATCATTGTAGGGTAGGATTTAATTGTCTTAAGAATAAAGTTTATTATCAATAATGTACTTATCAACTTTAGGTTTCCAGGTCCAAAATGAAGGTCAGTTTTTGCCATCATTGTACATGTAATACATTTTATAGCAAATTTGATAAAATGTATCTATCCCTAGGAGATAAATCTAAAATGAATTGGCAGTTATAGGAAAATAACTTGGTTGTGAATATGTTAAATGAACTTTATATCCGTTTATTAGGGCCCTGCCACTTAGTATCGGACTCCCTATAGTGATCAGTCCATCCATCCATCTCTCCGAATCTAATCATGTCTGGGCTATAACTTGGGATATGAGTAGATAATATCAAGGTGTAGCATACCATGGTTGATGATCTTTGACCTTGACCTCAAGGTTTGGGGGTTCATAGAGATGGATACCACCTCATTGATATCTAGTTTTTGTTAAGGTTCAATTGTTTGATTGACCTCCCGTATTCACAACAAAAGCAGACATCACCACTCAGTTTATAGGTCCCAGAAAATAAACAAAAAAATGAGTTCACTGAAGTATGTGTCAACTGTTAATGTAAAATTGAGCCAAATATCAAATCAGATTAAGGTTTATTTCAAATATTAAATTGCTCTTTAATCAAGAAATCTCTTCTACTACAATGCTTGTATACACTAATAGTACTAACACACCACGTTAAATTAATGTAATGCTTTTTTTAACAAGAAAAACAAGTGGCTTCTGTCATATCATGTGAGAAATTCTCCAATAAGTTTTTAGGTAGGATTATGTATTCTTATCTTATGGACATAGTTAAAATCAATTAATTCTTTTGTTGTTTATTCTATGAATTCTAATGTTAATGTTTTTGTGCACAATACATTTTTGTTGATTTAAATTAGTTTGCACCGTTTGTGTACTGTGGTTTTCGTCAAGGAAAGTCTGTGCACATGGTATTTATCAACTGATAAAATTTTAGTTGCCATTGCATTTCTTAAGCGATGAATTGTATACTAAACAGAAGACATGTTAGAATAATAGTTAAATTTTGTTTGATTTGTTGTCATTTGTAACATTATATTTATGTGGACTTGTGCATATATCGTGAATATTCACTAACCACTAGGCATATATCATGAATATTCACTAACCACTAGGCATATATCATGAATATTCACAAACCACTAGGGATATATTGTGAATATTAACTAACCACTGGGCATATATCGTGAATATTCACCAACCACTAGGCATAGATCGTTTGTTTGTTTGTTTGTTTGAATGGTGTTTTACGCCACTTTCAGCAATTTTTCAGCTATTTCATGGCGTCCAGTTTTTATTGGGGGAGGAAGCCGGAGTACCCGGAGAGAACCCCCGACCTGCGGTAGGAAAACTGGCAATCCTTGTCAATTAAGATTGGAGTCGAGTACACCCTGCCTGCAGTGAGAATCGAACCCGCAATCTCAGTGTTGACAGACCACGTGATCAATGGTAGACGAACTACCTAGACCACTCGGCCACCGCGGCCCCGGCATAGATCGTGAATATTCACTAACCAATAGGTAAACGAATGTAAATAATTGTGTTGAGGGGGAGAAAGAGAATTGATGCCAGTACAAGATTAATAAAATCTGAGACATCCTCTGATAAGATTTGGAATCTCTGACTCGAACTGAGCCTTGTCAGAGACTTTGTTAAATCTTAGCCTTAGGTGCCTCAGCTTTTCTTATTATGTGTTTTTAACTCTGTTGTATTCTATAGTCACATGCTGCCATGATATAGTTTGAGGGAGAAAAGGTTTAATTTCATTTCTCATTGGAACTCTTTTTAGCAGAAAATTTATGTATTACTAAACGGCTAATCCTATAATCCTCATCTGTCCAGCGACTCTAGACTTTAAGAGGAGGAAAGGACAATGGTTCTCTGACTACAAAATGGCCCTTGTGCACAAACAAATTTATTTTCTTTTAATATTTGTCATATTTAACTTAAAAACTCACCTTATAATCAGTTAAATTTAGTTTTATCTTTTAATATAATGCCAGAATGATGTTGTACTTAAGTTACTTGTTTCTATATTAGTTTGAGAAAATAAAAAAGAATTGGAGTTTTAATTAGTAAGATCTTAACTTCTAACATAACTGTAGTTGCCTTTTGCTTTATGTTTTATATAGCTATATGCATACAATATATACTTGTATATGTTTACTTATTTAGTTTGTTGTCATGTTTGTTTTGGTACCTCTTTGTTCAGTTTATTACTTGAATAATTTTAATGGTTTCAGGTCTTAAAAGTTTTATTTATGCTAGAAATGATACAATGTACATTTCTGTTTGTTATGGTGTATATCAGTTGTACTGCTAGTTATCAAATATTCAAGAAATTAGAATAATTAATGATAATTTTTAAAAGGAAAAGGTTATGGGCAGATATTGTGAATAAGATTCTCATAAATAAAAATTATAGTGTCACAGGTTATATATAAATATCTTTGTTGAATGCTGCAGATTAAAATTTTTTAGTTTAAATTTTAAGTTAAAGACAACTTTCTTTAAACTTGTTTTGCTTCAATTTTATTGGACAATGATTCAAAAGAGAGAATATTCTATATTAGTCATAAAATTATATCAAATATTCTTAATTTTACAGATAATCTTTAAGAAACATCAGAAGTAAGTTAACAATTATTATAATTTGACTTTTTTAAAAACTGTCTTCAGTTGTTGCTGTAATTCAATAAACCTTATATTATGATAAATTGACTATTTTTTAATTGTCTTTTCAGTTATTGCTGGAAGTTGATAAACAACCTACAATTAATTACTGGAAGAAAGGAGTCTGCAGCATTTGGTCTAATGTATGTAGTAGTAGTAGTTGTAGGTGGAAAAGACCAGTAAGATTAGTGTATCTTGCACAAGCCTAGCTAAATTTTTATACCCCCACTTTGAAGAAGAGGGGTATACTGTTTTAGCCATGTCCATTTGTCTGTCAGTCCGTAACAAAAATTTATTTTGCAGTTTTTAGGATGTAGAGCCAGAGGCTTGATACTTTTGCTTTATCCTATAGTACCGTATGGTGTATAGCAATTTTATGCTGCTTGGACATATACTTCCTGTTTACCTAATACTTAGATTTTTACACATACTGTGAAAGTACTTAAATTCGTGGGTATCAATTTTCGTGGTTTGGTGAAATTTTACATGTTCGTGGGTTCTTAAATTCGTGGACTGACTGTTTCCGAAAATGCAAAAAGTGAGGTAGCGATCAAAATAAATGATTACAACAGAATCATTTTCCCTGTTGATAATAAACATCAACATATAAAGAAGACAAAACAGTTTCATCACATGATGTTGTTTACACACATGGTAACGAATGTAAAATTAACAACATGGAAATCAATAGCTAATTATAAACACGGTAATGTAATAATTAATTGATTAATTGCAAAAAAAACTACTTTGAGTCTATTTATTTCTCTAATTGTTATCTATAGAAGCATTCCTTGCCGAAGGGCATTTGTCACTTCATGTGTTGAGTAGCAATAAATACAAAGGTTTAATTTAATGTCATTTGTGCCACGATTGGTATTATCACAACATCCATTTGATAAAGCGTGTCATTGATATGAACTAATAAAGATAAAGTATAGCTTATCTTTTAAATATTTTATTTGTTATTTTAATTTATGTTCAAAGAACTCATAATTCCGATAATAAATTGTTACTTTTTAACATCAAAAATGAACACCTCATATATCCCCACCTTGACCGGAAGTCGATGTTTCTTCGTACACTTAACAATTAAATAATACCTACATTTAATAAAAACACAATTCGAACATGAAACCTGTAACATAATCATTAAGATGGATTTTGAGCTGAACATTAGTAATGGATCGAACCACAAAATTATATATTACATTTACAAATAAATGTCCGATCTCGGACATTTTCAGATCGTTGTTCCCAAGTTCCCATCTGTTAATGAAGTTTTATTCTTGGTTGGATTTTTAATTTCGTGGTCCAAGGCCTCCACGAAAACCACGAAAATTGATACCCCAGGAATAAAAAGTATTTCACAGTAGTTGACATAAATGCAGAATTTTTGTGAGAGCATGGGTATCACTATTGGGCATTAGCTCACAGTCCACACTTGTTGTTGTTTATATTAATAAAGAATCTAAGATACATATCAGTATTCTTGAAACAATAAGTCAAGGAAAGAAATAAAAGAACAAAGTAAACAGACACACACACAAAAACAAAAAATTGAATAACATAAACAACACTAAAAAACAGGAGTGAGAAAGCAGTAAACTGGACAATTCTTGTTTGCTGAAATATGAATCACATGTAGGATTTCACTAGATTTAAACAAAGAAATATTTTTTCTAAATGTTTACTGTAAATTTGAAAACATAGCTTCTAATTTTGCAGAACAACATAATTAGCAACAAAGAATTATTTCAATGAAGATATGACAAAACCACATCAGTCCAATTTTCAGCAACCCTTGAAATATTGTCAGTAAAATCTAAGCTTCAGTGATTGTCAAACCTGTGCAATTATAGAATCACAGTTTTATTAAGGAAATACAGACAATAACAAATACATGATTAAGTATCTCTTACTTTTGATTATCATGGACTTGAATTTAATCCCTCTGAAAAAAACATTTTAAAATAAGCGAAGTTTTCCCCAATAATGAAACTTAAAGAAATTGATTGCTTTAAGAAATAATACAGTTTAGATATTACAAATAATATCAATATCAAGCCAAACAATTTTGCTTAAAGGTAACAACAGTATGTGACTCTCAATGTGTTTTCATTAGATTAATTGTTCAACCTATCAGATCTGACTGTGTTGTTATACTTTGTCTCATTTTTCAGAATGCCTTTTACTTGGTGGAATTTCACAGTAATGAAAAGGAGGAAATTCGGATCACAGTCCCAAATACACAAAATGGAGCAGGGTACAATAAATTTTATAAATTAGTGGAAAAAAGCTATTTTTATAGATTTTATGGATCATTTTATAATTTTTTAAAAATTTTCATCAGTCCTTACGAATTTCCATCAAGCTTTTCTCAGAAACTGTACATGAGAACAATTTGAAATTAGAAGGGTGGTTCAGAAACATAATTTCTACATCCTAAGTAACTTTCAGACCTGTTGGACAACTATTTCCTGTTTGGGACTTCATTTGTATGTATGTATGTCCGTCCGTCCGTCCGTATGTACGAATTTCCGTCAAGCTTTTCTCAGAAACTGTACATGAGAACAATTTGAAATTTGACAGGTTGGTTGAGTATCACAAGTTGTATGTCCTAAGCGACTTTCAGACCTCTCTGACAACTACTTCCTGTTTGGGACTTCATTTAGCTGGGGCATCTGTGTCACATGGACACAATCTTCGATT
This sequence comes from Limnoperna fortunei, assembly GCA_944474755.1. Lineage (NCBI taxonomy): Eukaryota > Metazoa > Mollusca > Bivalvia > Mytilida > Modiolidae > Limnoperna > Limnoperna fortunei. Next base: position 74,649,518 of record OX104111.1, read on the forward strand.
TTTTTTATCATGTGTCTTAGTCAGCACAAGCTATTGACATCACTTTTTGTCCATCATGCACTGTCCCTCCCAAAACCTATCACATTGAAATTTCCAGAACCATTTTGAACCAATTTTGGAAGAAATGATGTATTTAAGGTCGTCCAGAAAGATTCATAATTTTATCATGATCTGGCAAATAATTTGGACATGATAATCCTTGTTTTTCTTAGTTTTTTAAATAAAAAAAAATCTTTTATGAAACTACAGCCAGTTTTCCTGCCAAAGGTGAAGGTTGTCACTAGGTTTGCTGGCTTCCTTCCCATGAAATCTACATAGCTGAGAAATTGCTGGAAGTGGCATTAAACTCTAATGAATAAATGTAGTCATATTTGTACTGAATCCTTGTTTTGTGCTGATCTGTGGGTGAAAATTTTTAAATCTTCTCATTAAATACAAGGCAGATGAAGAATTATATTGTTGGAGTAATGGGAGGTCCTATTTAATGTCTTGTATATTCTTTCTGCAAGAACTTTGAAGATTGATAGCATAGACAAATCATGTATTGCTATTAGCCTGGTGAGACACTTTTATAAGAGCCTCTGGATCTTTTAAACCGACATTTTAACTTGAGCTGATTTGTGGTCACACTTAAAAATCAGTGTCTTCCACAGATTTTTACAAATTTCCGTACGTACATACGTCTGAACAAATTTCCGTTTGAACAATTTGAAATTTGGCAGGGTGGTTCAGTATCAGTTGTACTTCCTAAGCGACTTTCAGACCTGTCGGACAACTACTTCCAGTTTGGGACTTCATTTGTACGTAAATACGTCCGTCTGTATGTACGAATTTCCGTCAAACTTTTTCCAGAAACCGTACATGAGAACAATTTGAAATTTAGCAGGGTGGTTCAGTATCACAAGTTGTACATCCTAAGCAACTTTCAGATCTGTTGGACAACTACTTCCTGTTTGGGACTTCATTTAGTGGGGGACACATTCCTCAATTTTTTTCTCTAATATTACAAATCTCAGTCAAAGTAGACACATTGTCAATGACTTGTAAATGAATGTCTGTGGTATAGTTGATGAATTCAATCAGTACCATGTGTAATTCTATTCAGAGAGTTTTTCCAAGAAAAGTACCAAATTAATATATTTTAAATTCCAGAAACATATCGTTACTTTTTATTCATGTCCGTAACTTACAACCCCGGTGTATTTGTAAATTGTGTACAGAAAAAAAACTGTATTTTTTATCGTAGGCGATATTGTTATTTAATGAAGATTCTATCATCAAAAATTATTTTGAAAATTTACAAGATGTCAACTAAACTTTATATGAAAATTCTACTGTTTTAATGAAGGTTTTTATTTAACATATTTGTGTATAGATTGATGGGGCTGTTGGTGGATCACCTAGATTCCCTGATAGAAGAATGGTACCCTGGACTGACCACTGTTGATCCATATTTAGGCAGGGAGCTGTTAGAGAAATTGACACCCTGTGTTGATTGTAAAGGTATTTTATCTGTCGGAATGCCTGTCAGTGTTAATACACTGGCACATTGTGTATTCACTTTTTGGGGAAACAGTCTGTTATGCCTCATTACAAAGTATTGCAATGCTAAATATAATCCAATTTCTCCATCATAATAATACCCACTCATAGATTTACATTTCATTTATAAAAAAAAACTAGTGATTAGTCTGACACCAAGTGATTATGGTTTCGATGTGAGCTCTATATCACTTTTGACCTATTAAATTGGTTCAGATCTATTTTCTAGGACATTAATGTGTGCATACTGTGGGTGCTGGTGGCGAAGTGAGACTGGACATTATACTGAGATTAACATGTGCATACTGTGGGTGCTGGTGGTGAAGTGAGACTGGACATTACACTGAGATTAACATGTGCATACTGTGGGTGCTGGTGGTGAAGTGGACTGGACATTATACTGAGATTAACATGTGCATACTGTGGGTGCTGGTGGTGAAGTGAGACTGGACATTATACTGAGCTTAACAAGTGCATACTGTGGGTGCTGGTGGTGAAGTGAGACTGGACATTATACTGAGATTAACGTGTGCATACAGTGGGTGCTGGTGGTAAAGTGGCCTGGACATTATACTGAGATTAACATGTGCATACAGTGGGTGCTTGTGTTGAAGTGAGACTGGACATTATACTGAGATTAACGTGTGCATACTGTGGGTGCTGGTGGTGAAGTGAGACTGGACATTATACTGAGATTAACGTGTGCATACTGTGGGTGCTGGTGAAGAAGTGAGACTGGACATTATACTGAGATTAACATGTGCATACAGTGGGTGCTTGTGTTGAAGTGAGACTGGACATTATACTGAGATTAACATGTGCATACAGTGGGTGCTTGTGTTGAAGTGAGACTGGACATTATACTGAGATTAACATGTGCATACTGTGGGTGCTGGTAGCGAAGTGAGACTGGACATTATACTGAGATTAACATGTGCATACCGTGGGTGCTGGTAGCAAAGTGAGTCTGGACATTATACATGTACTGAGATTAACATGTGCATACCGTGGGTGCTGGTAGCGAAGTGAGTCTGGACATTATACTGAGATTAACATGTGCATACCGTGGGTGCTGGTGGTGAAGTGGCCTGGACATTATACTGAGATTAACATGTGCATACAGTGGGTGCTGGTGGTGAAGTGGCCTGGACATTATACTGAGATTAACATGTGCATACCGTGGGTGCTGGTAGCGAAGTGAGTCTGGACATTATACTGAGATTAACATGTGCATACCGTGGGTGCTGGTAGCGAAGTGAGTCTGGACATTATACTGAGATTAACATTTGCATACAGTGGGTGCTGGTGGTGAAGTGGCCTGGACATTATACTGAGATTAACATGTGCATACCGTGGGTGCTGGTGGTGAAGTGGCCTGGACATTATACTGAGATTAACATGTGCATACAGTGGGTGCTTGTGTTGAAGTGAGACTGGACATTATACTGAGATTAACATGTGCATACCGTGGGTGCTGGTAGCGAAGTGAGTCTGGACATTATACTGAAATTAACATGTGCATACCGTGGGTGCTGGTAGCGAAGTGAGACTGGACATTATACTGAGATTAACATGTGCATACTGTGGGTGCTGGTAGCGAAGTGAGACTGGACATTATACTGAGAATAATGTGTGCATACCATCGGTGCTGGCGGCGAAGTGGACTGGGCATTATACTGAGATTAACATGTGCATACCGTGGGTGCTGTTGGTGATGTGGACTGGACATTATACTGAGATTAACATGTGGATACAGTGGGTTCTGGTGGCGAAATAAGACTGGACATTATACACATATAAAAATGGTAAACTGTTAAAGAATTTTAACCTAGTCCATTATTATTTTTTATTTTTTAGGACAAGATACCAAAATGTTTCGACTAGATGAATTACTTTACAAAATGGAACAGGGAGACAAAGTTCACTGTGAAGTTCATGATGGAATGGTCAAAATATCTGCCCTTGTAAGTAAATTATATTTTTTGCAGTGTCTGTGTTTAAAATATAAAGATTTCAGTAAAATTTAATTTTATTGAAAGTAGAAGAACCATTCTTTTCCAATTAGGCTTAATTGTTGTTAAATAATTTATGTCAATATCCAATAGTAATCATTGTATTATATTTTTAGACATGATAATTTACTTTCGTCCGAAAAGATGCGGGTAATGATATTCAACAATATATGCAATCTAATTAAAATTAAATCTTAAACTTTGTATAATGTCACTTCTTCCACGTTGCAAATTAACAAAAAGAGGGTAGCAAGTGAACGATGTAATATCATTAGACTTCAGTATTATTTTTACTGTCCATCTTAGAATCAATCAATAGGTGATACATGGATGGAAAGACAGTATATTTTTATCTTTAATATTTATTAGGAATACAGATTAAAAAAATTGTCAAATTATAAAATTTATTCATCATAAATAAAAAACAAGATTAAGAATATGTAGCATTTATATAATGTATCACCTTAGTTACAAATTGGCATGTGTTGTAGGCTGCTTCTTAAATATTAATTCTTTGCTTAAAACAAAATATGTACAAAAACAGTATTCAATTGATTAATTACTGTATCTGTGTATATTTGTAGGCACCAGAGCTCATGTTGATGGATTTCAGTTCAGATATTATTTTAGACCAAAAGCAATTAGATTTTGTTGAAGGGTTTGTATAGACAAAATTGTTTTGACAGCTGTAGTTTTTCTAAAGTAATCAGTTCTCAACACTTTTGCTTTTAAATACTGTAAAATTGTTTAAATAAAGAAAACAGAAAAGACAAATCTATCCAAAAATGTGTTTCTTTAAAAAAGTAATCACACCTATACATAGGGTTTTTTATTATACCCCCCGCAAAGTTCAGGGATGAAACTTAACAGTCGCCCAGTCGCCAATGCGAGTAGAATTTTTGTTGGGCGACCAAATGCCTGTGTCTAGATCGCCCAGTTGGCGAACGTAACAAGTGTAGTACGATGCACCGACCAACGAACGCTTAGACGCAATTTGCGTTTACATTTCAAGTTTTGTCCCTTAAAAATGTTATTGGCAATATTTCGCGCGTGAGGATATGTGGTGAAGTGGCGTAATTATATCCAGATCGGGAATAGATAGAACAATTTAATTGACATTTGCGTCAGGAATTGTCTTCAAATATTTTACGTGACATTTTTTTGTCAAGGGGAATGATCAAAACTGTCTAAGCTGGTTCCCGCCTGACTTATCTTTGTCAATGCCACCATTGAGTTAATAATAGCGGAAACCAGTACAAAGCAAATAAATTACGAAAATCAACGGGAGTAAATATGATTTCGATTAAGCAGGTTTTAAATACGATGTTTCCTATTAACTGTCAAGATTAAAACAAAATAATAATAATTAGTATTTTGGAAATATCTTTTAGCATATTAAATAAATTACAATAACATATCACTTACAATTTTTAAAGAATTTATAATAGTACATTTCCCATTGAATATACATATTTTTGCAATGTTGTCATTTTCTACTTCTTGTTCAACACAAAGAAAGATTAAATTTATTGTACATTTTAAATATAGAAAACATTCATTGTTTTGTTTAATGCAAAACAAGACAGACAACACATAAACTTAAAATCCTACTCATTATCATAGCAAGTTTATAGTTTAAATATCAATTATTTATGAAAAAAAAACATAAAACAAATACAATAGCACTCTATAGATTGTAGCTATTTCAATCATACATTTGTCATGTTTGTGTGTGCATTGTTGGAAATAAGTTAATTTGTTTTATAAATTCCTAATATTGAAGAATAAAGGTAGCTAAAAATTCCAGAAATGTAGTATTTTGAGTCAAATAGCCTGTAGCTTTGAGGGGAGGTTCCTACATTCTGAGAGATAATCTTAATTTCCGGAAACAAAATACAAGCGTCCAACAGACTCAAATATCTAATTACGTATGTAGTGATCCAAGGTAGGAAGTAACAATATCAAAACAAGACAATAACTTCTGAATTCATGTACATAAGCAAATTTGTACACATGATAATATAATTTATAGTTAAAACACACTTGCGTTGAAAAAAGTTGGGCCCCTAACTATATTGTTGGGCTCCTGGATTTTTTCAGGCTAGGGGCCCAACTGGCTACTGCAGGAAAAAAGTTAAGCTCTATCCCTGAAGTTGTTTGAGGGGGTATAAATACTGTAAAATTGTTTAAATAAAGAAAACAGAAAAGACAAATCTATCCAAAAATGTGTTTCTTTAAAAAAGTAATCACACCTATACATAGGGTTTTTTATTATACCCCCCGCAAAGTTGTTTGAGGGGGTATATAGGAATCACTCTGTCTGTCTGTCCGTCCGTCTGTCCGTCCGTCCCTTGTAAGCGCTTCTCTTCCTAAAATGCTTGACGGATTTTGATGAAACTTTTCATGAAGGAAGTACATCATATGTAGATGTTCATGAAGAATTTTTTGTCGCTGTCAGATATTATTCAGGGGAGATAATTGGACTTGAAGCGAAGTGGGGTATCCCTTTGTGAGAGTGCTCACAGTCCAGACTTGTTTGTGTAAGAGTGAAATATATGGTGACAAACCCTGTGGATAAGATAATTTGGGATATATGTGGCTAAGTTATTTTGAGAATATATCTAAATAACCTGCTGCGAGTTAGAGACCATTCAGTCTTGCCTTTCCACTGAGGACTGATGTGTTCTTGTCGTAGACTCTATTACTTCATCAGACAAACTAACCAAGAAGCAGGATGAAATATGTATACTATTGTTTTAACAATTTTTTCCAAATGTGTCCTTTCCCTTCACTAGCAAAAAATATATATCATTTTTAAACAAGCTTTCATGTTCAAATAAAACATTTTTATACCTGCAGATAAAAAGTCTATGTGGGCTATTTTGGAGTTATATATGTTATTGTAAATAACATCAAGAGTGAATTTTAATGAGTAATGACGCTTTGTTATCTCAATTGATTATATTTCGCCAAATTGGCAGAGTTTAATTTAACTTCACAGCATTTATAAGTACCAAGCCAAACCTTGTTGAGATGTCACTTATTTCTGTTTCAAAATCTGAAATGCCTGCTACCACCTGGTTCACAACAAGGGTCTGTGTGATACTGATGATAGTTTCCTTGTCGTGTTTCAGAAATGCCCTTAATGTGTAGAGATTTAGTAACAATGAGGCCAAGGTATGATATGAATTACATAAAAACAGTCCAACAGTTGAAATTTAATGCAATGTAGAAAAATAACACTTTTATGAGACTACATTCAATACAACATCGTAAATTTTTTTTTTTGATATTTATCAATTATTACTTTTTGTAGAGAAGATAATCTACTTGGTGATGGAGGTTATGGTGCAGTTTATAAGGCCATGTACCGAGATAAAGTATGTAGCTTTTGTGGATGTTATGGTGTTCCCATTTGCAGAGATATACTTTGTAGAATTTGGACTATCTCTCTCATATTGTAGACAGAAATTGTAGAAGTTAAGGTCCTGAAGACCAAAAAACTACCAGTTTATATTCCACAAGGTTGCAAAGACTGATAAAAATAAACACAAAGTGTGATGCAAATACTTTATTTTACTGAAGCACTCAAAACTTTCTTCTTTGTTTACATATATAGCACTAAACAATTAAATAACAACTTGGAATATTATGGAGTGTTTTGTCAATACATTTTATGATATGAATTTACTCATTGTATTTTCACGAATATAATGAAGAACCCAAGGACATGTCAACTGTTGCCCTAGCTATAGTTGCCACCATTAATTCTTTCTCTAGGCTAGTTATTGGATCATCTACTTCGAGAAACTGTTTGGTGTATTCAATGACACACTGTAAGTTGGGGTCAAGACTAAAATAAATCTCTTCTGTATCTTTGCTCCAGGTGTACAGATTGCTGTGACCTGACCAGTGATGACATTTGTTAGTAGACGGTACCACCCTGAAGGCGTGCTATAAGCACGGCAAGTCCAAAACAGTGGCTCAAGGAAGTTGTCACAGGTTCTGTTGGGTGAGGGTTGTGGTGCATTGTTTGAGAAGTCTGAGTTGAAATAACGTCTAATTCTGCATTCTTCTCCAGGTATACAGTAAGATCTGCAGCTGATCTTTGAGCGTTCACTGGACAATGTCTCAGAACGATAACTGGCAAGTGAAACAATGTCCAGGTGGTTATCACTGGATAGGGTTGTTACACATCTCCTGGGGTACTTGATACTGGGATTGGTGTTTTCTTTGTCACTTGAGCTGGATCTTTTAAGGAATTTCTTTTCCCTACTTGATCCTTTTTTGGAGTGTTTCCTCTTTCTTGTCTGTCTTGTAGCAACAGTTGGTTCATTTTTTTCACATTGAATAATTGGTCTGGCATCTTTTGTGGAAGATGTTATTTGCTTTGTAAGAACCTTGCTTGGCTCAGCTTGTAGAACAGCTACATCAGGTCTGGTATCTAAAAGGATGTCTAATTTGTGTTCATCGCTTGTTGGAGTATTTGTAGATGTTTCATGATTGAGGACAGTTGGTGGTCTATACAACAGCATAATAGAATGACCTTCTGGTAGCTCTTTGATGTACATGGTGAGCTGTAGCCCGGGTTGTAGAGAATCCAGATATGTTCTGAATGTTGGTGGTAGGTTATTGAAGTAAGCCATGGTTAACATTTAATGCATTGTCAGCAGATATTTTTGAATTTATACTGTTGTCATTGGGAAACATTATTTCCATTGGACAGTCCTAGAGGCTAATTTGATTTGTCCATTTGGTCATGTGATTTATATTGCCAACAATTACTGGATTAAAAGACTTGACCATTATACAACATTATTTCTGATTGGTAGATTATACAATAATTTGTTGAGAAAATTGGCTTCCTTTATATGGAACTGCAATATGGATGTGTAATTAAATTTTAATACAAATACTTTTAAACCAAACATCTTGTTAATTGGAAACTACCCCCAAAACAAATTAAGTATGAATTATAAGCTAAAAAACTACAAAAAAAAGAACATCATAATGTTAATAGGAATAAAGTTTTCACGACAAATTTTAACACAGCACATCTTAATTAATATTCAAAATTAAATTGTTTAATATTCATACTATTATTTTTATTGATATTTTTTTTAAAATTTTTATTACTTGCCCCATTAATAAATATAACAAATTAAAGAGTATAAAATACACGTTAGTTTTTAAACATGAGTTCAGTTGTTGAAAATACATTTAATTTTTTATGTCTTTTTTTAAACCTGAAGTATTTACAGCAATGGTTACATAATATAAAGGAAATGTAAAAAAATTTCATATGACAAAATCTGCCTATTGTGTTTTATCAAAGAAAAGAATGGCATAGTGTCACATTTAACTGTATCTGGTGTATCAAAATTTTTTTTTTACAATTCTGGATGCAACGTCAATTTTGATCAGACAATTTCATGGCATCCAATCCAGGATTGATGCCATCAGAAATTGATGCAACCGCAGACCTTATTTCCGGTAAATAAAAAATCTTATTTTAATCAGTTAATTTAGTTTTTTTATTTCCGTAGCATTAGAATGGAGATAACTGTATTGCTTTTGAAGATTTGTTGGTGATTTGATGCCGGCAAATCTTTAAATGCAATACAGTTATCTCCTAATTTGACTTGTTATTAAAATGTTTGTGATCCATGTAGACTGCCACAGTGCCTATTTAGACACAGTGACTTTAAAATTATTTTTTTGTCACCAAAGCATTGTTGGACAAACAGTGTTAAGAGAAATCTAGTCCTAAATATATGTAAACTAATTTAATAAACGAATAGAGACGAAAGCCTACAGTCATTTATGTAAACTCTTTTTAGATTGGACTCTGGGAATTGACAAATTGGGAATCACTACAAAAACTTTTGAATGATGTCATACCATAAGTAAATTTCAAGAAAAGCCTCAAACAATATTCTGAAGTATTCATAAAGGAACTAAATGGTGGAAATTTATTGATATATTTAATGTTTCTAAGACATAGTTTGAATTCCTTTGAGTTTATTGAAACACGGGATATTCTCAAGAAGAATCCTAGTTCTCATGCAACTTCTTCCTTTTTGTGAAGTTTTTGTCTTTGCTGATGACATATCATATACACATAGATAAAGTTAAGTTGCTTGAAAATAAAATTTAGAAATTTGACAAATGCATGCTTCTTCTTTGAAGCACATTATGTTTGGGTTAGATTGATATTTTCTCAGCTCTTTTGGTACTGCAATAAGTTGAACAGATTGTATTTAATTATTCTGTTATGAGATAATGCCTCCATAAAGAGTTCTTAATTTTTGGTGAGTTAGTTACTTATGCTTGTGTTTTTTTCTTTGTGAAGATCAAAGCTTATATGGCTTTGCATGTTCACAATGTTTAGCAAACTGGTTTCTTTACAGTAAAACTAGTTTAAAAACAATTAACTGATCTTTAGGCCAGCTAAAATATTGTAGTATAAACATTGATGTTTAATGATCTTTACAATTAAAAATAACTGAATTATGAAGAATTTAATTTAAAATTAAAGAAACAAAAATATTGAATTAAAAAATAATTATCATTTTTTTTAAATAAAAAAGAATCTGTTAGATGCCCTCTTGCAAACGTTGTATTTATATGTAATATCTGAAAAATTTATTTTTGTTTAATTGCAGATGATATGTAGTATAATTTGTGTATACATGTCAACTATATACTTTTCACTTTCACCTTTTCTTTAAAGTTTGTTTCTCGAGGAATCTCTTCCTCTTTGACCTGTCTCCAAAAAATTTTCTGTTGTTCCCTATTCTAGTCTGTAAAAATCAGGATTGAATTCTAACGTAATGTCTTTCCAGTGGTTATTTTGTCTACTTTGGAAACTATTGACACTTGCCTCCACAACATTTTCTGGCAACCAATTCTGTGTGTCTATGACTCTTGAGTTAAATTATTTTCCATTATGATTTTTGTATATTTATGTTTGCATCCGCCAGTGTTTTTGTATTTGTGGTTATATATTGCCCTTGTCTACTATATTGAACTTAATTTTATTTTTAGGTTGTGTAATATTTAATGTTGAACATTTCTGCTTCATTGTTTACAGTTGCAAATGGTGTCATCTGCAAACAGTTTTACTGTATTTTCTATGGATTTTGGTAAATCATTTATGTATATTGTGAAGAGAATTGGGCACAAAACACTGCCCTGTGGTATATCACTAGTGACATCTTTCCATGAAGAACTTTAATAAGAGTTTGGTAAAGATGTTTAGTATATTATTTGTTGGTGACGTACATCTGAGATAATGATATACAAAATTATGATTTACAGCCACCACTGTTTTCATTGTAACTTATTATATTTATTTTTTCTTAAATGTCTTTTTCATTTTATGTTATATTTTTAGCCAGTAGCAGTCAAAGTGTTTGCAGCCATTGGGGATATCCATCCATTGAAGATGTTGCGCCAAGAGGTATGCGAAATATTTTTAAAAAATTTTGTGGATTGTTTGAGCTTGTTGATTTTTCTTTTAATATCTCATTAAACATTGATGCTTGTTTGCTAAGCACTCATAAATAAGAAAGTAGAACATAATTAGTTGGTATGAGGTAAGTATAATGTGTTTGATAGGTCTGACCTTTACTGTGATTATTGTGGTGTGCTAGTTATTTAAAACTGGAGGTCTAGTAAAAGACACGATAGAAGAAACATTTCAAATTTGTTATTTCTGAGCATAAATTGCCTTTGACAGTAAGTACCTTTTTGTTGCATGAACTAAGATATCCGAAACATTTATGCAGCATGCATCTGCCGTGAAAGGTGACTCCTTAATAGTATGAAGCAGATGCATTAGGTTTCCGTTGGCTACAAAGGGTTTGATAAAATTTTAATGCCACTGGTTTTTATACCCCCCGCAAACTAGTTTCGGAGGATATAGGAATCACCCTGTCTGTCTGTCCGTCTGTCCACATTCCTTGTAAGTGCTTCTCCTAAACCGCACGACAGATTTTGATGAAACTTTACATGAAGGAAGTACATCATATGTAGATATGCATGAAGAACTTTTGTAGCAGTCGGATATTATTCAGGGGAGATAATTGGACTTGAAGCCAAGCGGGGGGGAGGGGGGTATCCCTTTGTGAGCGTGTCACAGTCCATACTTGTTGTTTTAACTGCCGATATGGGGACAGCGACAGCATCTGCATTAACACTTGACATTTTGCATAATATCTTTGGAAGCATAATCCACAGTCAACCTAATTTGGTCCATTGGTAACTTATCATGAGTACTTGTAAGTTGGTCACTTGACCTTGACCTCAAATTCACGGTCCAGTGGCTATGTTAAAGTTATTGGATTAAGTCACTTTCTCAGTAACCACGAATTGTAGGAAGACACTATTGAGTATATGAGTATATAAGGTTCTGATGATAGGTACATGTGAGTCAATAGATGTCATCTGATCTTGGCCTCAATTTCATGTTCCAGTGACTCAGTTAAAGTAATTGGATTAAGTCAGTTCCTCAGTAACCATGCATGGTAGGATGACAATTATGTTTTGGTATGCAAGTTGCTGATAAAAAGTACATGACAGTCTGGTAGGTGTTACACAAGACCCTTAACTTGATGAAGGTACATGACAGTCTGGTAGATGTAACCAGAACTTGACTTCAGTTTCCCAGTCCAGTGACTGCATTAAAGTTTTTTATCTGTAACTTTGCAATTATTTCTTTATATGATGGCAATACATGTATAATGTTATTTACATGTTGCTCATGAAGTCATTTCTTTCACTACTAATGGAGGATACATGTTAGACATTTTTCTGTGTCCACACTTGTTATTAAATTGTGTTAAAAATTATATTTATCTTTTAAATAATAACTAAGGTAAAGATTTTAATTGTAGGCCACTGTATTAAGATGTCTGAAGCATCCTAGTGTTGTTTCTCTGTTGGCTGTTGGGAATAATCCCCGAGTGATGATCCTTGAGCTGGCTAAACATTTGTCTCTTGGCATTGTGCTGAAACAGGATTTTAAACTTGATCAAATACTTCAATATAAAATAGCCTTACAGGTAAAGAGCATTATGTTATCTTCCTTTTTTAAGATATGTATATACAATGTTGGGGCAATGTATAGAAGTTTTAAGTTCACTTAAAGTGAGAAGGTTCAAGATCAATATTAAATGACTTGTTTACATTATTTATTTATATTGACACTCAATGATTATGGCCATTCTTTGGTCAGTCTGTGTCTATAATCTTGACAAAACACAGTCATTTGTATCGTTGTATAATCTTCTAGACTTGTATATTATTTTTGTTTATGCTGTATCGTCATGTTTGTCGATCCGATACTTAATAAGTTTACTGGTTGGTACTTTCTTTAGATCCTTTATATAATATTTTGAACTACGTGTATTGTGTATTTGCACGATCCCAGTGGACTTATATTATTCCTTCTCCAAATGAAAAATACCTTAAGCATTTAGAGTTAAATGTCACTGATGAGTTTTGAATAGACGTAATGCGATTCTGGCATATTGAATTTGTCAACTTGATAATTTTGATAACATCTTGTTTTAATATTTGAGCAGAGCCAAGTGACAGCTCGTCCGCCGGTGGCGGATGGCTGGGCAATGTATAGAAGTTTTAAGTTCAGTTAAAGTGAGAAGGTTTAAGATCAATATTTAAATGACTTGTTTACGTTATTATTTATATTGACAATCAATGATTAAGGCCATATTAGTCTATTAGTCATTTGTTTGAGCTAAAATTTATCATTTGTCTAATATTTATCTATTTCTGCTAATAACTTGTCGTATTATGGATAATTTTGTAGTAAACTTGAAAAATCTACATTTCTAAGATGGTGATGCTGATGATGTATTTGATAGTTCATTCAATATGAATGGAATTTTAGCCCTGATTATTGAGCTGTTACTCAGCCTCCTTCAAAATAGTAAATAAAAAAGTGTATGAAAATAATAATGTCAATATTGTCATGGTAAAGATCAAAGGAAAAAATGTCAAAATCAGCGATAAATAGTGATATCTAAGATAATAGAAATATTTCTCAGCTTTCAACTCATAACTATAACTGAATGATCAGATCATCAAATTAATTTTTCCTAAGGTTTCAAGTTTTCATTTGCTTTGATACTAGTAAGCTGAAAATGAAAGAATAAAGTTAACTAGTTATCAATGACCTCATTATAATTTCTGTAGATGGGTGTCCTATGAAGCAGTTGCTTTCAGCACAGCTAAGTGCAAGTGGAAGTGGGCTAAACAAAAGAATGATTTCTGTGTGTAATAAAATGTTATTTTTATTTATATTTTTAGGACACTTTTGCCCAGATAAACATGGCTTGTTCAAAACAAACCGTTATGAATATTATGATGTTCACAATAACTTTATGTATGATATTAATGTTTGTATCTACATGTATATAATGTAGTTACATGTAAGTGATGGCAACATCAGATAAATTTGGTCTGGCAAAAGCCACTTCTGTCCATTATTGCCCGGGAAATTGGTGGGCTGAATGTCTACCATTTTCTCAAAAGACTGCAATAGTTCATGATATAGTTAAACTACTTCACTAGTCATGGAATTGTTTAAAAATAAATTGTATATGTTATTTTTGGATTGCTGTTTATATCTGTTATAATTTATTATAAAACACCATACCATACTTATATAAACTTTATTTTAGGTAGCTGAAGGTTTAGCTTATCTTCATCAGATGATGATTGTATATAGAGACATGAAGCCAGATAATGTACTGATATTTAGCCTGGATCCTAAATCATTGGTTTGTATAAATAGAGACATGGAACCAGATAATGTACTGATATTTAGTCTGGATCCTTAAGCATTGGTTTGTATAAATAGAGACATGAAACCAGATAATGTACTGATATTTAGTCTGGATCCTAAATCATAGGTTTGTATAAATAGGGACATGAAACCAGATAATGGACAGTTGGTCTTATTTGTCGCACCTGAATACCCTAATAATTCAATAATGGTCACTGTTTCTAAGTATATTTAGATAGTATCAATCAATGATAGTGAACGAAAATATATTTTTTACGGATAATAGAATTGGGTGTGTCTGGTTATGACACACATGATTTTATTAAAGGAAATTATTTAACCAGCCTTTATATTGTTCCTGTAACTCAATTCCTCACTTAGCATTAAACAACATGTACTCACTCCAAGCAAGGTACATGTATAATCAGATTTTATACAAATCTTATGATGAAATCAAATGACAGTTTTCACTGTTTTAATCCACACTAATAGATTGACTTTGGTTTACAGATAAATGCCAAAATATCAGACTATGGCATAGCAAGGTTTTCTATGTTGGATGGATTAATGTTACAGGAGGGTACTTTAGCCTACAGAGCTCCTGAAGTCATCAGGGGAGAAACATACTCATTTAAGGTATTAGATTTTTTGCTCACCTGACCCAAAGTGTCAGTGTGAGCTATTCTCATCACTTGGTGTCCGACGTCATCAACATTGTTGCTGTCCTCATCGGCAGTAAACTTTTCACATTCAATCTTCTTCTAAAAAACCACTTGGCCAATTAGAACCAAACTTTGCAGGATTGTTTATTGTGTGGTTCTTAACAAAGTTTGATTTTTGGTTGCTGATCAAATATTAAACATGGCTGCCATGATCATTAATGCATTCTGATTAGCTGAATTTCAAAAATCTTCTCATAAACCGCTTGGCACAGTGATTTGAAATATTGCAGAAGTGTACCTTAGATGGTCCTCTACAAATTTTGTGTTTTTGTGCTGATCCAAAATCTAAGATGGCCACCATTGCAGGACTTATTTTAATATAGTGCCCTATTGGAAAAACATACAAACAACTCCTCAGAAATTATTCCACACAATGAAGCCAAATAATGAAGAATTGAAGTCTGAATAGTTATCTTATTTTATTGAGTTTTTCAAGACAATTGCAAATTCAACATGACTTCCAGGGCCACTAATGCCTTGTGATTGGCATAAATTAAAAAAAATTGTTTTCTTACAAACCGCATGGCATATTGATTTGAAATATTGCAGAAATGTACCTTAGATGGTCCTCGACAATAAAAACTGGACGCCATGAAATAGCTGAAAAATTGCTGAAAGTGGCGTTAAAACACCATTCAAACAAAACAAAACAAAAACAAATCCTCTACAAAGTTTAAGTTTTTTGTGATGTTCAAAAATCCAAGAGGGGCCTCAGTGGCAGAGTGGTCAAGGTAGTTTGTCTACTTATTGATCACGTGGTTTGTCAACACTGAGATTGTGGGTTCGATTCTCACTGCAGGCAGGGTGTACTCGACTCCAATCTTAATTGACAAGGATTGCCAGGTTTCCTACTGCAGGTCGGGGGTTTTCTCCTGGTACTCCGGCTTCCTCCCCCAATAAAATTGAACGCCATGATATAGCTGAAAAATTGCTGAAAGTGGCGTTAAACACCATCAAACAAACAAACAAACAAACAAGCAAAATCCAAGATGGCCACAATTGCAGGACTTTGTTTAACATAGGACCCTGATGGAAAAACATACAAACAGCATCTTCTCAGAAACTGTTCCACACAATAAAGCCAAATTATGAAGAAATGAAGGTTGGATAGTTATCTTTTTATTTTGAGTTTTTCTAGCTAATTGCAATTCAACATGGCCACTAATGCCTTGTGATTGACTGAAATTTTGAAAATCGTTTTCTTACAAACTGCACAGCAGATTGGTTTGAAATATTGCATAAATAACCTTAGATGGTCCTTGACAAACATGAGTTTTTTGTGATGATCCACAGTCCATGATGGCTACCACAGTGGAAAATTGCTATCATAGGACCCTATGGGATAACCATACAAACAGCTTCTTCTCCGAAATAGTTCTACACAATTAAACCAAAATAACGCAGAAGTGAATCTTCGATAGTAATTTTAATATTTTGAGTTTTTCAAGCAGATAGGAAATTCAGCATGGCTGCCAGAGCTGCAGATGCGTTCTGATTGGCTGAAATTATTTAAATTTATTTCCTGACAAACTGATTGGCTGAAGGAATTGTGATATTGTAGAAATGTATCTCGGTCTTTACTAATTTTGAATATTTTGTTTTGCTCCAAATACAAGATTGCAACCTAAATGGAAAATCACTTAACATAGTAACTTGTGAGAAAAACATAAAACGGCTTCTTCTCAGAAACTGTTCCATAAATTTCTGCTGATTGGAA
>OX104111.1:74666520-74733301 GCA_944474755.1 Limnoperna fortunei
TCTAACTGTCCGAAGTGCATTTTACCTGAAACAATAACAAATTGAAACAATTTCCGACGTCACTTTTTTGTGTATTCCATCGTCTGCTACGTGCCTCGTGTAATTATTTTACAGTGTGAAATTTCTCTGAAATAAATTTAAAAAGTCTTTTATTAATTGTCGGCTTGCTCCGTTGATAAAAATCCGTGCCGTGTCGTCCTGAAATAAACAATCACTGAGATTAAAGATCGTGCATCATGTCATATATACGTCTGTTCATGACCATGATAACTCCCTAGAATGATAAAATAAAACTATCTCCGTGATATTATATAAGAATGTCACGTGACTCCAGCTAGTTCTTTTCTTTGCCTTTTACCATAAATCTGTTTTTCTTCACCTACAAGTCAAGAAAAGTCATTAAAATACGAAACATATAGTTAAAAACAGAAAAGTAAACAAACAAACAAATAAACAAAAAAACTGGTTCCCGGTTTTTATATAATCATAGTTGCATATAAAACTATGAACCCCAAAAGGGCCCAACTCTCCACCCAGGGACAGCATGTCAAAAACAATAAATCATGCTGGCCCTGGGGTGGAGGGGCCGGGCCCTTTTTTTTTCTTCAATTTTGTAATTAGAACGTTCTAGAAACAATGGAATAGAAACCCGCCCGGCGGGGGGGGGGGGGGGGGGTAGGTATACGGGTATATTACGATGTAAAATGATAGATTTTCACCCTCTGGGGCCTCTTGTTTAACGTTTAACGCCAGTTTTTCCTATAGAAACGATAACGAGGGAAAGACCTTCCTGTGCATTTGTTCTACTGAACAAATGTCCTTTTATTATTATTATTATTATTCTTATTTTTTTCCGCCAAGTTTTCTTTTCCCATTATAAATTTTGTTTCGCGACATGTCGTAAAGACATTTTGTACTATGGATGTATAAGACATTACGCTTTCGCAGTTGACCCTGTCACACCGAACACTTGTTCTTTACGGAGTTATCTCCCCTGTTACAGAAAAGCTTGTGTGCAGATAAACTATGAAACCGTAAAAGATTTCGCAATAAAAGTTGTTGCAAAATGGTCAGCTATGGATTGCGACAATTTGTTACATATCGCGCAAAGTATTTTGACGACTCCTTGTAGGAGTTATTTCCCCTTATTTATTGGAAGTAAAATTTGTACCATTGTAACTCATGAACCAGAGGTGATATAGACTAGATATTTCACAGTTGGTCATCATTGACCTTGACCTTGAAAAAGGTCACAAGGTCAAAGGTCAAGGTCATGTTCTAATTTTTGACCCTTGGTTGTGTGCAGATCTTCTCCTTTACTATAATAGATAGAGAACTGAAACCTTTACCAAAATGTGTATCATATTAAGATCTTGAATCGTCACTTTTTTTATTTGACATTTTATAAGAGTTGTCTCCCCTTAGACCAATAATATGCATTGTGAGTTACATTAGATCACTATATCTCAGTAACTATAACAGACATATACATGAAACCTTATATCATTGGTCATCATTGACCTTGACCTTGAAAATGGACACAAGGTCAAAGGTCAAGGTCACGTTTGAAATTTTGACATTGTCTCGCCATCGCTATTCCCTTGAAACGGTAAAAGATAGGCAATAACTTGTAATAGGTAAAATGTCAACTTTCACCTTGACCTTGCCCAAGGTCATAAGGTCAAAGGTCAAGGTCACCTGTGTTTCAGCACAGCGACATGTGAATTTTTGTACCTTTCGATTCGCTTTGTATTTTTTAGCTTGCTACATGTCGCAATGAAATTTTGTGCCAGGCATGGGAAAAAACATGGGGAATTTTAGGGTATTCCGCCAGCCTGCAAAAATAAAGGGGGGGGGGTGTTTCTAAGGGGACCCCATAAGAATGTAGTGTGCAGATTTCATCCTAGACCACAGAGAATGGTGAAACAAAATGGACGCCAAATCGTTCGGGGATTGATGTCCCTAAATTGTCGCTACAGTAGAAATCGTTCTGACGAACGATAAAAAAATGTCCAGGTCATGAAAGTTGAAGATAGGTTTTTTATGCAAAAATCGCAATTTTCAGAAAAACCATAAGTCCTAGCTTTTCGAAAATGGTGCCAATCGATTTAGAATGTCGATTTTACCCCAACCATGTATCTCGGATGTGCATAAATGTCAACAAACTCCAAAATCGGCAGAAAAAATCAAATGTCGAGACCCCATCGGGACCCCTTAGATTTCATCGCTTGAATTTTTGTGCATTGATTAATCCTTGAAATATACATCTGAATTGTGTCTTCGTGAGTTGTTCTAGCTGAAACAAACATTTTTTCTACTTGCATTTATTTTGAAATGACAATAAAGTGCGCGCGATCGAGTGTCGTTTGGTACGTACGATTGCTGTATTTCACCGAAGAAAAATCCGTTTTTCCTTTTACAATGAATTGAAAGTAACATTAAACTGTCAAAATTGCATCATTGTTGACGGCGATCATATGTATACAGTACGTATGACGCCTGTTTTCTATTTTTTTTTTTTTTTTTTTATAAGTCCACGATAATATATAGCATTGTCACGTGACATCAGACGTCTCGACCAGTCAAATCAATGTGTTCTATTTGTATTTCATAAATAAAAATCATAGAATTTTCTGTCTTTCTTATTTATTTCATTTGTAAATACACGAAAACATTACAAAATATCTTTGTATTTTAAATGTAGAAAACACATAGAAGGTATATATACGTCAAAATTTGACTTTCTGTATATAGGCTTCCGTGGTCCAGTGGTAACAACGATGAGCTGGCAATACTGACATCGTCGGTTCGAGCCTAGGATGTGACAAGTCATTTTTGCATGGTTTTTTGCTACGTTTCACGTATATTTTATGCAGTTATGGTTTTTTATATAGAAAAAACAAAAAAAAACTGAAATTTTTTTACGCCGCGGTGTAAAAAATGTCGATGGAAGTGGTAAGCCATGATTATTTGTGGCGAAGTCACAAATGAACCTATATTATTAAGGCTTTCCACTTCCGAGTGGGAAGCCTTACTGTTATTCTTCTGTTTCTTATTATTATTATTAAGGCTTTCCACTTTCCGAGTGGAAAGCCTTCTTGTTATTCTTCTGTTTCTTATTATTATTATTATTATTCTTATTTTTTTCCGCCAAGTTTTCTTTTCCCATTATAAATTTTGTTTCGCGACATGTCGTAAAGACATTTTGTACTATGGATGTATAAGACATTACGCTTTCGCAGTTGACCCTGTCACACCGAACACTTGTTCTTTACGGAGTTATCTCCCCTGTTACAGAAAAGCTTGTGTGCAGATAAACTATGAAACCGTAGAAGATTTCGCAATAAAAGTTGTTGCAAAATGGTCAGCTATGGATTGCGACAATTTGTTACATATCGCGCAAAGTATTTTGACGACTCCTTGTAGGAGTTATTTCCCCTTATTTATTGGAAGTAAAATTTGTACCATTGTAACTCATGAACCAGAGGTGATATAGACTAGATATTTCACAGTTGGTCATCATTGACCTTGACCTTGAAAAAGGTCACAAGGTCAAAGGTCAAGGTCATGTTCTAATTTTTGACCCTTGGTTGTGTGCAGATCTCCTCCTTTACTATAATAGATAGAGAACTGAAACCTTTACCAAAATGTGTATCATATTGAGATCTTGAATCGTCACTTTTTTTATTTGACATTTTTATAAGAGTTATCTCCCCTAGACCAATAAAATGTATTGTGAATTGCATTATATCACTATATCTCAGTAACTATAACAGATATATATATGAAACCTTATATCATTGGTCATCATTGACCTTGACCTTGAAAATGGACACAAGGTCAAAGGTCAAGGTCACGTTTGAAATTTTGGCATTGTCTTGTCATCGCTATTACTTTGAAACGGTAAAAGATAGGCTATAAGTTATAATGGATAAAATGTTGGTCTCATAAAGGCGCAACTTTTTTCTATTTAGAGGGAAAGGATCCGGCTTCATCTTATAGGAGTTATCCCCCATTACAACCACTGATAATTAGTTTTTCATTAATTACTTATCAACTATTGATAGTAGAGGCATGGGGTCTTCACTATGGATCATTAGGACCCTTGACCTTGAAAACAAATACAAGGTCAAAGGTCAAGGTCATTTTCAAATTTTTTGTATATATTATAAGTAGTCATATCTTAATGACTTTAAGTGATATTGGCATAAAATCTTCAATGTTGATCACTGTTGACCTTCAGCATGGTCAAGGTCATGCTGTAAAAGTCAAGGTCAAAGTCCTTTATAAATGTTTTTCATGGTACTATGTATTTTGAATGGCTTCTTCTTTTAATGCTATTGCCTATAAGTAATTCTTACGCAGATTAAAAGATCAGTTGTCAAGGTGATTCAAGTTTTCTTACGTCCTATTTAATGACCTTTCTTATTTTTTAAGATATCTAAATAGTTTTTTAATAATTTTTGTTCTTATTAATTGCTATAGACAAATTACGTATGTTTCTTAGCTTTTTGGTTTCAAGGTCATTTATTTAAGGTCTTCTTTTGAAGTGGAAAGCCTATTAATCGTTCTTTAGAACGATTGAACCTATATTTATTATTATTATTCTTATTTTTTTCCGCCAAGTTTTCTTTTCCCATTATAAATTTTGTTTCGCGACATGTCGTAAAGACATTTTGTACTATGGATGTATAAGACATTACGCTTTCGCAGTTGACCCTGTCACACCGAACACTTGTTCTTTACGGAGTTATCTCCCCTGTTACAGAAAAGCTTGTGTGCAGATAAACTATGAAACCGTAAAAGATTTCGCAATAAAAGTTGTTGCAAAATGGTCAGCTATGGATTGCGACAATTTGTTACATATCGCGCAAAGTATTTTGACGACTCCTTGTAGGAGTTATTTCCCCTTATTTATTGGAAGTAAAATTTGTACCATTGTAACTCATGAACCAGAGGTGATATAGACTAGATATTTCACAGTTGGTCATCATTGACCTTGACCTTGAAAAAGGTCACAAGGTCAAAGGTCAAGGTCATGTTCTAATTTTTGACCCTTGGTTGTGTGCAGATCTTCTCCTTTACTATAATAGATAGAGAACTGAAACCTTTACCAAAATGTGTATCATATTAAGATCTTGAATCGTCACTTTTTTTATTTGACATTTTATAAGAGTTGTCTCCCCTTAGACCAATAATATGCATTGTGAGTTACATTAGATCACTATATCTCAGTAACTATAACAGACATATACATGAAACCTTATATCATTGGTCATCATTGACCTTGACCTTGAAAATGGACACAAGGTCAAAGGTCAAGGTCACGTTTGAAATTTTGACATTGTCTCGCCATCGCTATTCCCTTGAAACGGTAAAAGATAGGCAATAACTTGTAATAGGTAAAATGTCAACTTTCACCTTGACCTTGCCCAAGGTCATAAGGTCAAAGGTCAAGGTCACCTGTGTTTCAGCACAGCGACATGTGAATTTTTGTACCTTTCGATTCGCTTTGTATTTTTTAGCTTGCTACATGTCGCAATGAAATTTTGTGCCAGGCATGGGAAAAAACATGGGGAATTTTAGGGTATTCCGCCAGCCTGCAAAAATAAAGGGGGGGGGGTGTTTCTAAGGGGACCCCATAAGAATGTAGTGTGCAGATTTCATCCTAGACCACAGAGAATGGTGAAACAAAATGGACGCCAAATCGTTCGGGGATTGATGTCCCTAAATTGTCGCTACAGTAGAAATCGTTCTGACGAACGATAAAAAAATGTCCAGGTCATGAAAGTTGAAGATAGGTTTTTTATGCAAAAATCGCAATTTTCAGAAAAACCATAAGTCCTAGCTTTTCGAAAATGGTGCCAATCGATTTAGAATGTCGATTTTACCCCAACCATGTATCTCGGATGTGCATAAATGTCAACAAACTCCAAAATCGGCAGAAAAAATCAAATGTCGAGACCCCATCGGGACCCCTTAGATTTCATCGCTTGAATTTTTGTGCATTGATTAATCCTTGAAATATACATCTGAATTGTGTCTTCGTGAGTTGTTCTAGCTGAAACAAACATTTTTTCTACTTGCATTTATTTTGAAATGACAATAAAGTGCGCGCGATCGAGTGTCGTTTGGTACGTACGATTGCTGTATTTCACCGAAGAAAAATCCGTTTTTCCTTTTACAATGAATTGAAAGTAACATTAAACTGTCAAAATTGCATCATTGTTGACGGCGATCATATGTATACAGTACGTATGACGCCTGTTTTCTATTTTTTTTTTTTTTTTTTTATAAGTCCACGATAATATATAGCATTGTCACGTGACATCAGACGTCTCGACCAGTCAAATCAATGTGTTCTATTTGTATTTCATAAATAAAAATCATAGAATTTTCTGTCTTTCTTATTTATTTCATTTGTAAATACACGAAAACATTACAAAATATCTTTGTATTTTAAATGTAGAAAACACATAGAAGGTATATATACGTCAAAATTTGACTTTCTGTATATAGGCTTCCGTGGTCCAGTGGTAACAACGATGAGCTGGCAATACTGACATCGTCGGTTCGAGCCTAGGATGTGACAAGTCATTTTTGCATGGTTTTTTGCTACGTTTCACGTATATTTTATGCAGTTATGGTTTTTTATATAGAAAAAACAAAAAAAAACTGAAATTTTTTTACGCCGCGGTGTAAAAAATGTCGATGGAAGTGGTAAGCCATGATTATTTGTGGCGAAGTCACAAATGAACCTATATTTATTCTTATTTTTTTTCC
This sequence comes from Limnoperna fortunei, assembly GCA_944474755.1. Taxonomy (NCBI): domain Eukaryota; kingdom Metazoa; phylum Mollusca; class Bivalvia; order Mytilida; family Modiolidae; genus Limnoperna; species Limnoperna fortunei. The sequence goes on from OX104111.1 coordinate 74,673,304, forward strand.
GCCAAGTTTTCTTATCCCATTATAAATTTTGTTTCGCGACATGTCGTAAAGACATTTTGTACTATGGATGTATGAGACATTACGCTTTCGCAGTTAACCCTGGCTGACCGAACACTTTTTCTTTACGGAGTTATTTCCCCTGTCATAAAAAAGCTTGTGTGCAGATAAACTATGAAACCGTAAAAGATTTCGCAATAAAAGTTGTTGCAAAATGGTCAGCTATGGATTGCGACAATTTGTTACATATCGCGCAAAGTATTTTGACGACTCCTTGTAGGAGTTATTTCCCCTTATTTATTGGAAGTACAATTTGTACCATTGTAACTCATGAACCAGAGGTGATATAGACTAGATATTTCACAGTTGGTCATCATTGACCTTGACCTTGAAAAAGGTCACAAGGTCAAAGGTCAAGGTCATGTTCTAATTTTTGACACTTGGTTGTGTGCAGATCTCCTCCTTTACTATAATAGATAGAGAACTGAAACCTTTACCAAAATGTGTATCATATTGAGATCTTGAATCGTCACTTTTTTTATTTGACATTTTTATAAGAGTTATCTCCCCTAGACCAATAAAATGTATTGTGAATTGCATTATATCACTATATCTCAGTAACTATAACAGATATATATATGAAACCTTATATCATTGGTCATCATTGACCTTGACCTTGTAAATGGACACAAGGTCAAAGGTCAAGGTCACGTTCTCAATTTTGACATTGTCTCGCCATCGCTATTTCCTTGAAACGGTAAAAGATAGGCAACAACTTGTAATAGGTAAAATGTCAACTTTCACCTTGACCTTGCCCAAGGTCACAAGGTCAAAGGTCAAGGTCACCTGTGTTTCAGTACAGCGACATGTGAATTTTTGTACCTTTGGATTCGATTTGTTTTTTTAGCTTTCTACATGTCGCAATAAAATTTGGTGCCAGGCACGGGCAAAAACATGGGGAATTTGAGGGTATTCCGCCAGCCTGCAAAAATAAAGGGGGGGGGGTGTGTTTCTAAGGTACCCCATAAGAATGTAGTGTGCAGATTTCATCCTAGACCGCAGAGAATGGTGAAACAAAATGGACGCCAATTAGTTCGGGGATCGATGTCCTTGAATTGTCGCTACAGTAGAAATCATTCTGACGAACGATAAAAAAATTTCCAGGTCATGAAAGTTGAAGATAGGTTTTTTATGCAAAAATCGCGATTTTCAGAAAAACCATAAATCCTAGCTTTTCGAAAATGGTGCCAATCGATTTAGAATGTCGATTTTACCCCAACCAAGTATCTCGGATGTGCATAAATGTCAACAAACTCGAAAATCGGCAGAAAAAATCAAATGTCGAGACCCAATCGGTACCCCCTAGATTTCAGCGGTTGAATGTTTGTGCATTGATAAATCCTTAAAATATACATCTGAATTATGTCTTCATGAGTTGTTCTAGCTGAAACAAACATGTTTTGTACTTTCATTTATTTTGAAATCACAATAAAGTCCACGCGATGTGTCGTCTGTTCCTTCCTTTTGGTGAAAATCCGTTGCCTTTTACAATGCATTGAACGTAATATTCCAACGTTGATCACAACTGCATAATTGTTGACCTCCTGAGCCGTGATCTTGATGACATTTTTATGTATATCGCGATCATATGTAATATGCATCTGCGCAGTATAAAGTCTCTCCCCCAAAAGAATATAATATACTAACTCCGCGATAATATAACTCGATATCACGTGACGAAAGACGAAGTAACCAGTCAAATCAAAGCGTTCTATATGTATTTCATAAATAAAAATCAAAGAATTTTCTGTCTTTCTTATTTATTTCATTTGTAAATACACGAAAACAATATAAAATGTCTTTGTATTTTAAATGTAGAAAACACATAGAAGGTATATATACGTCAAAATTTGATATGTCATCAACAAGCTTCCGTGGCGCAGTGGATAGAGCGCAGGGCTGGCAATACTGACATCCTGAGTTCGATACTAGGATGTGACAAGTCATTTTTGCATGGTTTTCTGCTACGTTTCACGTATATTTTGTGCAGTTATGTACTTTTATATAGAAAAAAAAAAATTTTTTTTTACGCTGCGGTGTAAAAAATGTCGCTTGATGTGGAAAACATGATTTTTTCTTCCGAAGGAAGAAAGGAACTTTAATTATTAAGGCTTTCCACATTCCAGTGGAAAGACTTACTGTTATTAGTCTGTTTCTTATTAAGGTCTTTCCCCTTTCCAAGGGAAAGACCTTACTGTATTTCTTATGATTATTATTATTATTATTATTATTATTTTTTTTCTTCTGCCACAGATGTCAAAAAAGTGTCTTGACGTATCGCTTTGAAACTTGGCACACTTAACCGACACTACCTGGGCTCGACCTGAGTCACCCTGCGACACCTATCTATTTTTAGAAACAGAGTTATCTCCCCAAACACTGTTTACCCTTGTGTTCAGATACACTCAGAAACAATGACAGATATCAAAAATCTAAAGTGAGGAAAATGTTGCCTGACTTATGGCCATGATTTGTCATGCAAAAAAACATTCTTCGATCCACTTCCTGTTTACGCGATTTTGACGCGAAGTTTGTCGAAAACGTCAAAGTTGTCGGATTTACACAGAACTTGGTTTCCAAGTAGATATGAGGGTCCTAATTACACGTATCGGATCAAAAAAATTTTTTCGTCCACCATTTTCAAAATGGCCGCCATTGAAATTTTGTTTTCAATATAACTCAAAAACCATAAAAAATTGAAGCAGACAATATATGAGAAAAATGTTCCTCTCATTGAGATCTACATTTGATACATAGGTTTGAAAACTGTGCGACAAACCGTTTTAGAGGTTATGGCCCTTGACAGGTTTCGGCTAAATTTTGTTTTCGAAATAACTCAAAAACCATACAAAATTGAAGCAGACAATATATGAGAAAAATGTTCCTCTCACTGAGATCTACATTTGATATATAGGTTCAAAAACTGTGCGACAAACCGTTTTAGAGGTTATGGCCCTTGACAGGTTTCGGCTAAATTTTGTTTTCGAAATAACTCAAAAACCATACAAAATTGAAGCAGACAATATATGGGAAAAATGTTCCTCTCATTGAGATCTACATTTGATATACAGGTTCGAAAACTGTGCGACAAACCGTTTTAGAGGTTATGGCCCTTGACAGGTTTCGGCTAAATTTTGTTTTCAAAATAACTCAAAAACCATACAAAATTGAAGCAGACAATATATGAGAAAAATGTTCCTCTCATAGAGATCTACATTTGATATAATAGTTCGAAAACTGTGCGACAAACCGTTTTAGAGGTTATGGCCCTTGACAGGTTTCGGCTAAATATTGTTTTTGAAATAACTCAAAAACCATAAAAAAATTGAAGCAGACAATATATGAGAAAAATGTTCCTCTTATTGAGATCTACATTTGATATACAGGTTCAAAAACTGTGCGACAAACCGTTTTAGAGGTTATGACCCTTGAGAGGTTTCGGCTAATTTTTTTTTACGAATTAACTCAAAAACCGTAAAAAATTGAAGCAGACAATATATCAGAAAAATGTTCCTCTCATTGAGATCTACATTTGATGTACAGGTTAAAAAACTGTGCGACAAACCGTTTTAGAGGTTATGGCCCTTGACAGGTTTCGGCTAAATTTTGTTTTCGAAATAACTCAAAAACCATAAAAATATTAAGCAGACAATATATCAGAAAAATGTTCCTCTCATTGAGATCTACATTTGATTTAAATTATTGAAAACTGTGCGACAAATCGTTTTCAAGTAATGGCCTTTGACATTTTTCGGCTAATCAGTTTTTGGCTTAAACTTTTAAACCGTCAGAGATAATATAGTGAACGTTTTTTGTGACCGTCTCAACAAACCCTTCGATTTAGGACCAAAGTCCAATGGTTATGGGCAGCAATTTTCAAAATTAGCAACCATATACCTAGACATAACACTAAGAAATGCCGGGAAAGACCTCACATTTGTTCTTTGAACAAATGACCTTTCATTATTAAGGCTTTCCACTTTCCAGTGGAAAGACTTACTGTTATTAGTCTGTTTCTTATTATTCTTATTTTTTTTCCGCCAAGTTTTGTTATCCCATTATAAATTTTGTTTCGCGACATTTCGTAAAGATATTTTGTACTATGGATGTATGAGACATTACGCTTGCGCAGTTAACCCTGTGACACCGAACACTTTTTCTTTACGGAGTTATTTCCCTTGTCATAAAAAGCTTGTGTGCAGATAAACAATGAAACCGTAAAAGATTTCGCAATGAAAGTTGTTCCAAAATGTTCAGCTAAGGATTGCGACACTTTATAACATATCGCAGTGAAGAATTTTTCACCTTCTTATAGGAGTTATTTCCCTTTCTTTATTGGAAGTAAATTTTGTACTATTGTAACTCATGAACCAGAGGTGATAGAGACTAGATATTTTACCGTTGGTCATCATTGACCTTGACCTTGAAAAAGGTCACATGGCCAAAGGTCAAGGTCATGTTCTAATTTTTGACCCTTTGTTGTGTGCAGATCTCCTCCTTTACTATAATAGATAGAGAACTGAAACCTTTACCAAAATGTGTATCATATCAAGATCTTGAATCGTCACTTTTTTTATTTGACATTTTTATAAGAGTTATCTCCCCTAGACCAATAAAATATATTGTGAAATGTATTATATCACTATATCTCAGTAACTATAACAGATATATATATGAAACCTTATATCATTGGTCATCATTCACCTTGACCTTGAAAATGGACACAAGGTCAAAGGTCAAGGTCACGTTTGAAATTTTGACATTGTCTAGTCATCGCTATTCCATTGAAACGGTAAAAGATAGGCAATAAGTTATAATGGATAAAATGTTGGTCTCATTAAGGCGCAACTTTTTTCTATTTTGAGGTCAAGGATCCGACTTCATCTTATAGGAGTTGTCCCCCTTTAAACACATCGAGAATTGGTTTTTCATTAATTACTTATCAACTATTGATAGTAGAGGCATGGGGTCTTCACTATAGACGATAAGGACCCTTGACCTTGAAAAAAAATACAAGGTCAAAGGTCAAGGTCATCTTCTAATTTTTCGTATTTATTAAAAGTAGTCGTATTTCAACTACTATAAGAGATAGTGGCATAAAATCTTCAATATTGATCACCGTTGACCTTCAACATGGTCAAGGTCATGCTGTAAGAGTCAAGGTCAAAGTCCTTTTTAAATGTTTTTCATGGTACTATGTATTTTGAATGGCTTCTTCTTTTAATGCTATTGCCTATAAGTAATATTTACGTAGATTAAAAGATCAGTTGTCAAGGTCATTCAAGTTTTCTTACGTCCTATTTAATGACCTTTCTTATTTTTAAAGATATCTAAATAGTTTTTTAATAATTTTTGTTCTTATTAATTGCTATAGACAAATTACGTATGTTTCTTAGCTTTTTGGTTTCAAGGTCATTTATTTAAGGTCTTCTTTTGAAGTGGAAAGCCTATTAATCGTTCTTTAGAACGATTGAACCTATATTTATTCTTATTTTTTTTCCGCCAAGTTTTCTTATCCCATTATAAATTTTGTTTCGCGACATGTCGTAAAGACATTTTGTACTATGGATGTATGAGACATTACGCTTTCGCAGTTAACCCTGGCTGACCGAACACTTTTTCTTTACGGAGTTATTTCCCCTGTCATAAAAAAGCTTGTGTGCAGATAAACTATGAAACCGTAAAAGATTTCGCAATAAAAGTTGTTGCAAAATGGTCAGCTATGGATTGCGACAATTTGTTACATATCGCGCAAAGTATTTTGACGACTCCTTGTAGGAGTTATTTCCCCTTATTTATTGGAAGTACAATTTGTACCATTGTAACTCATGAACCAGAGGTGATATAGACTAGATATTTCACAGTTGGTCATCATTGACCTTGACCTTGAAAAAGGTCACAAGGTCAAAGGTCAAGGTCATGTTCTAATTTTTGACACTTGGTTGTGTGCAGATCTCCTCCTTTACTATAATAGATAGAGAACTGAAACCTTTACCAAAATGTGTATCATATTGAGATCTTGAATCGTCACTTTTTTTATTTGACATTTTTATAAGAGTTATCTCCCCTAGACCAATAAAATGTATTGTGAATTGCATTATATCACTATATCTCAGTAACTATAACAGATATATATATGAAACCTTATATCATTGGTCATCATTGACCTTGACCTTGTAAATGGACACAAGGTCAAAGGTCAAGGTCACGTTCTCAATTTTGACATTGTCTCGCCATCGCTATTTCCTTGAAACGGTAAAAGATAGGCAACAACTTGTAATAGGTAAAATGTCAACTTTCACCTTGACCTTGCCCAAGGTCACAAGGTCAAAGGTCAAGGTCACCTGTGTTTCAGTACAGCGACATGTGAATTTTTGTACCTTTGGATTCGATTTGTTTTTTTAGCTTTCTACATGTCGCAATAAAATTTGGTGCCAGGCACGGGCAAAAACATGGGGAATTTGAGGGTATTCCGCCAGCCTGCAAAAATAAAGGGGGGGGGTGTTTCTAAGGTACCCCATAAGAATGTAGTGTGCAGATTTCATCCTAGACCGCAGAGAATGGTGAAACAAAATGGACGCCAATTAGTTCGGGGATCGATGTCCTTGAATTGTCGCTACAGTAGAAATCATTCTGACGAACGATAAAAAAATTTCCAGGTCATGAAAGTTGAAGATAGGTTTTTTATGCAAAAATCGCGATTTTCAGAAAAACCATAAATCCTAGCTTTTCGAAAATGGTGCCAATCGATTTAGAATGTCGATTTTACCCCAACCAAGTATCTCGGATGTGCATAAATGTCAACAAACTCGAAAATCGGCAGAAAAAATCAAATGTCGAGACCCAATCGGTACCCCCTAGATTTCAGCGGTTGAATGTTTGTGCATTGATAAATCCTTAAAATATACATCTGAATTATGTCTTCATGAGTTGTTCTAGCTGAAACAAACATGTTTTGTACTTTCATTTATTTTGAAATCACAATAAAGTCCACGCGATGTGTCGTCTGTTCCTTCCTTTTGGTGAAAATCCGTTGCCTTTTACAATGCATTGAACGTAATATTCCAACGTTGATCACAACTGCATAATTGTTGACCTCCTGAGCCGTGATCTTGATGACATTTTTATGTATATCGCGATCATATGTAATATGCATCTGCGCAGTATAAAGTCTCTCCCCCAAAAGAATATAATATACTAACTCCGCGATAATATAACTCGATATCACGTGACGAAAGACGAAGTAACCAGTCAAATCAAAGCGTTCTATATGTATTTCATAAATAAAAATCAAAGAATTTTCTGTCTTTCTTATTTATTTCATTTGTAAATACACGAAAACAATATAAAATGTCTTTGTATTTTAAATGTAGAAAACACATAGAAGGTATATATACGTCAAAATTTGATATGTCATCAACAAGCTTCCGTGGCGCAGTGGATAGAGCGCAGGGCTGGCAATACTGACATCCTGAGTTCGATACTAGGATGTGACAAGTCATTTTTGCATGGTTTTCTGCTACGTTTCACGTATATTTTGTGCAGTTATGTACTTTTATATAGAAAAAAAAAAATTTTTTTTTACGCTGCGGTGTAAAAAATGTCGCTTGATGTGGAAAACATGATTTTTTCTTCCGAAGGAAGAAAGGAACTTTAATTATTAAGGCTTTCCACTTTCCAGTGGAAAGACTTACTGTTATTAGTCTGTTTCTTATTATTATTCTTATTTTTTTTCCGCCAAGTTTTCTTATCCCATTATAAATTTTGTTTCGCGACATGTCGTAAAGACATTTTGTACTATGGATGTATGAGACATTACGCTTTCGCAGTTAACCCTGGCTGACCGAACACTTTTTCTTTACGGAGTTATTTCCCCTGTCATAAAAAAGCTTGTGTGCAGATAAACTATGAAACCGTAAAAGATTTCGCAATAAAAGTTGTTGCAAAATGGTCAGCTATGGATTGCGACAATTTGTTACATATCGCGCAAAGTATTTTGACGACTCCTTGTAGGAGTTATTTCCCCTTATTTATTGGAAGTACAATTTGTACCATTGTAACTCATGAACCAGAGGTGATATAGACTAGATATTTCACAGTTGGTCATCATTGACCTTGACCTTGAAAAAGGTCACAAGGTCAAAGGTCAAGGTCATGTTCTAATTTTTGACACTTGGTTGTGTGCAGATCTCCTCCTTTACTATAATAGATAGAGAACTGAAACCTTTACCAAAATGTGTATCATATTGAGATCTTGAATCGTCACTTTTTTTATTTGACATTTTTATAAGAGTTATCTCCCCTAGACCAATAAAATGTATTGTGAATTGCATTATATCACTATATCTCAGTAACTATAACAGATATATATATGAAACCTTATATCATTGGTCATCATTGACCTTGACCTTGTAAATGGACACAAGGTCAAAGGTCAAGGTCACGTTCTCAATTTTGACATTGTCTCGCCATCGCTATTTCCTTGAAACGGTAAAAGATAGGCAACAACTTGTAATAGGTAAAATGTCAACTTTCACCTTGACCTTGCCCAAGGTCACAAGGTCAAAGGTCAAGGTCACCTGTGTTTCAGTACAGCGACATGTGAATTTTTGTACCTTTGGATTCGATTTGTTTTTTTAGCTTTCTACATGTCGCAATAAAATTTGGTGCCAGGCACGGGCAAAAACATGGGGAATTTGAGGGTATTCCGCCAGCCTGCAAAAATAAAGGGGGGGGGGTGTTTCTAAGGTACCCCATAAGAATGTAGTGTGCAGATTTCATCCTAGACCGCAGAGAATGGTGAAACAAAATGGACGCCAATTAGTTCGGGGATCGATGTCCTTGAATTGTCGCTACAGTAGAAATCATTCTGACGAACGATAAAAAAATTTCCAGGTCATGAAAGTTGAAGATAGGTTTTTTATGCAAAAATCGCGATTTTCAGAAAAACCATAAATCCTAGCTTTTCGAAAATGGTGCCAATCGATTTAGAATGTCGATTTTACCCCAACCAAGTATCTCGGATGTGCATAAATGTCAACAAACTCGAAAATCGGCAGAAAAAATCAAATGTCGAGACCCAATCGGTACCCCCTAGATTTCAGCGGTTGAATGTTTGTGCATTGATAAATCCTTAAAATATACATCTGAATTATGTCTTCATGAGTTGTTCTAGCTGAAACAAACATGTTTTGTACTTTCATTTATTTTGAAATCACAATAAAGTCCACGCGATGTGTCGTCTGTTCCTTCCTTTTGGTGAAAATCCGTTGCCTTTTACAATGCATTGAACGTAATATTCCAACGTTGATCACAACTGCATAATTGTTGACCTCCTGAGCCGTGATCTTGATGACATTTTTATGTATATCGCGATCATATGTAATATGCATCTGCGCAGTATAAAGTCTCTCCCCCAAAAGAATATAATATACTAACTCCGCGATAATATAACTCGATATCACGTGACGAAAGACGAAGTAACCAGTCAAATCAAAGCGTTCTATATGTATTTCATAAATAAAAATCAAAGAATTTTCTGTCTTTCTTATTTATTTCATTTGTAAATACACGAAAACAATATAAAATGTCTTTGTATTTTAAATGTAGAAAACACATAGAAGGTATATATACGTCAAAATTTGATATGTCATCAACAAGCTTCCGTGGCGCAGTGGATAGAGCGCAGGGCTGGCAATACTGACATCCTGAGTTCGATACTAGGATGTGACAAGTCATTTTTGCATGGTTTTCTGCTACGTTTCACGTATATTTTGTGCAGTTATGTACTTTTATATAGAAAAAAAAAAATTTTTTTTTACGCTGCGGTGTAAAAAATGTCGCTTGATGTGGAAAACATGATTTTTTCTTCCGAAGGAAGAAAGGAACTTTAATTATTAAGGCTTTCCACTTTCCAGTGGAAAGACTTACTGTTATTAGTCTGTTTCTTATTATTATTCTTATTTTTTTTCCGCCAAGTTTTCTTATCCCATTATAAATTTTGTTTCGCGACATGTCGTAAAGACATTTTGTACTATGGATGTATGAGACATTACGCTTTCGCAGTTAACCCTGGCTGACCGAACACTTTTTCTTTACGGAGTTATTTCCCCTGTCATAAAAAAGCTTGTGTGCAGATAAACTATGAAACCGTAAAAGATTTCGCAATAAAAGTTGTTGCAAAATGGTCAGCTATGGATTGCGACAATTTGTTACATATCGCGCAAAGTATTTTGACGACTCCTTGTAGGAGTTATTTCCCCTTATTTATTGGAAGTACAATTTGTACCATTGTAACTCATGAACCAGAGGTGATATAGACTAGATATTTCACAGTTGGTCATCATTGACCTTGACCTTGAAAAAGGTCACAAGGTCAAAGGTCAAGGTCATGTTCTAATTTTTGACACTTGGTTGTGTGCAGATCTCCTCCTTTACTATAATAGATAGAGAACTGAAACCTTTACCAAAATGTGTATCATATTGAGATCTTGAATCGTCACTTTTTTTATTTGACATTTTTATAAGAGTTATCTCCCCTAGACCAATAAAATGTATTGTGAATTGCATTATATCACTATATCTCAGTAACTATAACAGATATATATATGAAACCTTATATCATTGGTCATCATTGACCTTGACCTTGTAAATGGACACAAGGTCAAAGGTCAAGGTCACGTTCTCAATTTTGACATTGTCTCGCCATCGCTATTTCCTTGAAACGGTAAAAGATAGGCAACAACTTGTAATAGGTAAAATGTCAACTTTCACCTTGACCTTGCCCAAGGTCACAAGGTCAAAGGTCAAGGTCACCTGTGTTTCAGTACAGCGACATGTGAATTTTTGTACCTTTGGATTCGATTTGTTTTTTTAGCTTTCTACATGTCGCAATAAAATTTGGTGCCAGGCACGGGCAAAAACATGGGGAATTTGAGGGTATTCCGCCAGCCTGCAAAAATAAAGGGGGGGGGGTGTTTCTAAGGTACCCCATAAGAATGTAGTGTGCAGATTTCATCCTAGACCGCAGAGAATGGTGAAACAAAATGGACGCCAATTAGTTCGGGGATCGATGTCCTTGAATTGTCGCTACAGTAGAAATCATTCTGACGAACGATAAAAAAATTTCCAGGTCATGAAAGTTGAAGATAGGTTTTTTATGCAAAAATCGCGATTTTCAGAAAAACCATAAATCCTAGCTTTTCGAAAATGGTGCCAATCGATTTAGAATGTCGATTTTACCCCAACCAAGTATCTCGGATGTGCATAAATGTCAACAAACTCGAAAATCGGCAGAAAAAATCAAATGTCGAGACCCAATCGGTACCCCCTAGATTTCAGCGGTTGAATGTTTGTGCATTGATAAATCCTTAAAATATACATCTGAATTATGTCTTCATGAGTTGTTCTAGCTGAAACAAACATGTTTTGTACTTTCATTTATTTTGAAATCACAATAAAGTCCACGCGATGTGTCGTCTGTTCCTTCCTTTTGGTGAAAATCCGTTGCCTTTTACAATGCATTGAACGTAATATTCCAACGTTGATCACAACTGCATAATTGTTGACCTCCTGAGCCGTGATCTTGATGACATTTTTATGTATATCGCGATCATATGTAATATGCATCTGCGCAGTATAAAGTCTCTCCCCCAAAAGAATATAATATACTAACTCCGCGATAATATAACTCGATATCACGTGACGAAAGACGAAGTAACCAGTCAAATCAAAGCGTTCTATATGTATTTCATAAATAAAAATCAAAGAATTTTCTGTCTTTCTTATTTATTTCATTTGTAAATACACGAAAACAATATAAAATGTCTTTGTATTTTAAATGTAGAAAACACATAGAAGGTATATATACGTCAAAATTTGATATGTCATCAACAAGCTTCCGTGGCGCAGTGGATAGAGCGCAGGGCTGGCAATACTGACATCCTGAGTTCGATACTAGGATGTGACAAGTCATTTTTGCATGGTTTTCTGCTACGTTTCACGTATATTTTGTGCAGTTATGTACTTTTATATAGAAAAAAAAAAATTTTTTTTTACGCTGCGGTGTAAAAAATGTCGCTTGATGTGGAAAACATGATTTTTTCTTCCGAAGGAAGAAAGGAACTTTAATTATTAAGGCTTTCCACTTTCCAGTGGAAAGACTTACTGTTATTAGTCTGTTTCTTATTATTATTCTTATTTTTTTTCCGCCAAGTTTTCTTATCCCATTATAAATTTTGTTTCGCGACATGTCGTAAAGACATTTTGTACTATGGATGTATGAGACATTACGCTTTCGCAGTTAACCCTGGCTGACCGAACACTTTTTCTTTACGGAGTTATTTCCCCTGTCATAAAAAAGCTTGTGTGCAGATAAACTATGAAACCGTAAAAGATTTCGCAATAAAAGTTGTTGCAAAATGGTCAGCTATGGATTGCGACAATTTGTTACATATCGCGCAAAGTATTTTGACGACTCCTTGTAGGAGTTATTTCCCCTTATTTATTGGAAGTACAATTTGTACCATTGTAACTCATGAACCAGAGGTGATATAGACTAGATATTTCACAGTTGGTCATCATTGACCTTGACCTTGAAAAAGGTCACAAGGTCAAAGGTCAAGGTCATGTTCTAATTTTTGACACTTGGTTGTGTGCAGATCTCCTCCTTTACTATAATAGATAGAGAACTGAAACCTTTACCAAAATGTGTATCATATTGAGATCTTGAATCGTCACTTTTTTTATTTGACATTTTTATAAGAGTTATCTCCCCTAGACCAATAAAATGTATTGTGAATTGCATTATATCACTATATCTCAGTAACTATAACAGATATATATATGAAACCTTATATCATTGGTCATCATTGACCTTGACCTTGTAAATGGACACAAGGTCAAAGGTCAAGGTCACGTTCTCAATTTTGACATTGTCTCGCCATCGCTATTTCCTTGAAACGGTAAAAGATAGGCAACAACTTGTAATAGGTAAAATGTCAACTTTCACCTTGACCTTGCCCAAGGTCACAAGGTCAAAGGTCAAGGTCACCTGTGTTTCAGTACAGCGACATGTGAATTTTTGTACCTTTGGATTCGATTTGTTTTTTTAGCTTTCTACATGTCGCAATAAAATTTGGTGCCAGGCACGGGCAAAAACATGGGGAATTTGAGGGTATTCCGCCAGCCTGCAAAAATAAAGGGGGGGGGTGTTTCTAAGGTACCCCATAAGAATGTAGTGTGCAGATTTCATCCTAGACCGCAGAGAATGGTGAAACAAAATGGACGCCAATTAGTTCGGGGATCGATGTCCTTGAATTGTCGCTACAGTAGAAATCATTCTGACGAACGATAAAAAAATTTCCAGGTCATGAAAGTTGAAGATAGGTTTTTTATGCAAAAATCGCGATTTTCAGAAAAACCATAAATCCTAGCTTTTCGAAAATGGTGCCAATCGATTTAGAATGTCGATTTTACCCCAACCAAGTATCTCGGATGTGCATAAATGTCAACAAACTCGAAAATCGGCAGAAAAAATCAAATGTCGAGACCCAATCGGTACCCCCTAGATTTCAGCGGTTGAATGTTTGTGCATTGATAAATCCTTAAAATATACATCTGAATTATGTCTTCATGAGTTGTTCTAGCTGAAACAAACATGTTTTGTACTTTCATTTATTTTGAAATCACAATAAAGTCCACGCGATGTGTCGTCTGTTCCTTCCTTTTGGTGAAAATCCGTTGCCTTTTACAATGCATTGAACGTAATATTCCAACGTTGATCACAACTGCATAATTGTTGACCTCCTGAGCCGTGATCTTGATGACATTTTTATGTATATCGCGATCATATGTAATATGCATCTGCGCAGTATAAAGTCTCTCCCCCAAAAGAATATAATATACTAACTCCGCGATAATATAACTCGATATCACGTGACGAAAGACGAAGTAACCAGTCAAATCAAAGCGTTCTATATGTATTTCATAAATAAAAATCAAAGAATTTTCTGTCTTTCTTATTTATTTCATTTGTAAATACACGAAAACAATATAAAATGTCTTTGTATTTTAAATGTAGAAAACACATAGAAGGTATATATACGTCAAAATTTGATATGTCATCAACAAGCTTCCGTGGCGCAGTGGATAGAGCGCAGGGCTGGCAATACTGACATCCTGAGTTCGATACTAGGATGTGACAAGTCATTTTTGCATGGTTTTCTGCTACGTTTCACGTATATTTTGTGCAGTTATGTACTTTTATATAGAAAAAAAAAAATTTTTTTTTACGCTGCGGTGTAAAAAATGTCGCTTGATGTGGAAAACATGATTTTTTCTTCCGAAGGAAGAAAGGAACTTTAATTATTAAGGCTTTCCACTTTCCAGTGGAAAGACTTACTGTTATTAGTCTGTTTCTTATTATTATTCTTATTTTTTTTCCGCCAAGTTTTCTTATCCCATTATAAATTTTGTTTCGCGACATGTCGTAAAGACATTTTGTACTATGGATGTATGAGACATTACGCTTTCGCAGTTAACCCTGGCTGACCGAACACTTTTTCTTTACGGAGTTATTTCCCCTGTCATAAAAAAGCTTGTGTGCAGATAAACTATGAAACCGTAAAAGATTTCGCAATAAAAGTTGTTGCAAAATGGTCAGCTATGGATTGCGACAATTTGTTACATATCGCGCAAAGTATTTTGATGACTCCTTGTAGGAGTTATTTCCCCTTATTTATTGGAAGTACAATTTGTACCATTGTAACTCATGAACCAGAGGTGATATAGACTAGATATTTCACAGTTGGTCATCATTGACCTTGACCTTGAAAAAGGTCACAAGGTCAAAGGTCAAGGTCATGTTCTAATTTTTGACACTTGGTTGTGTGCAGATCTCCTCCTTTACTATAATAGATAGAGAACTGAAACCTTTACCAAAATGTGTATCATATTGAGATCTTGAATCGTCACTTTTTTTATTTGACATTTTTATAAGAGTTATCTCCCCTAGACCAATAAAATGTATTGTGAATTGCATTATATCACTATATCTCAGTAACTATAACAGATATATATATGAAACCTTATATCATTGGTCATCATTGACCTTGACCTTGTAAATGGACACAAGGTCAAAGGTCAAGGTCACGTTCTCAATTTTGACATTGTCTCGCCATCGCTATTTCCTTGAAACGGTAAAAGATAGGCAACAACTTGTAATAGGTAAAATGTCAACTTTCACCTTGACCTTGCCCAAGGTCACAAGGTCAAAGGTCAAGGTCACCTGTGTTTCAGTACAGCGACATGTGAATTTTTGTACCTTTGGATTCGATTTGTTTTTTTAGCTTTCTACATGTCGCAATAAAATTTGGTGCCAGGCACGGGCAAAAACATGGGGAATTTGAGGGTATTCCGCCAGCCTGCAAAAATAAAGGGGGGGGGGTGTTTCTAAGGTACCCCATAAGAATGTAGTGTGCAGATTTCATCCTAGACCGCAGAGAATGGTGAAACAAAATGGACGCCAATTAGTTCGGGGATCGATGTCCTTGAATTGTCGCTACAGTAGAAATCATTCTGACGAACGATAAAAAAATTTCCAGGTCATGAAAGTTGAAGATAGGTTTTTTATGCAAAAATCGCGATTTTCAGAAAAACCATAAATCCTAGCTTTTCGAAAATGGTGCCAATCGATTTAGAATGTCGATTTTACCCCAACCAAGTATCTCGGATGTGCATAAATGTCAACAAACTCGAAAATCGGCAGAAAAAATCAAATGTCGAGACCCAATCGGTACCCCCTAGATTTCAGCGGTTGAATGTTTGTGCATTGATAAATCCTTAAAATATACATCTGAATTATGTCTTCATGAGTTGTTCTAGCTGAAACAAACATGTTTTGTACTTTCATTTATTTTGAAATCACAATAAAGTCCACGCGATGTGTCGTCTGTTCCTTCCTTTTGGTGAAAATCCGTTGCCTTTTACAATGCATTGAACGTAATATTCCAACGTTGATCACAACTGCATAATTGTTGACCTCCTGAGCCGTGATCTTGATGACATTTTTATGTATATCGCGATCATATGTAATATGCATCTGCGCAGTATAAAGTCTCTCCCCCAAAAGAATATAATATACTAACTCCGCGATAATATAACTCGATATCACGTGACGAAAGACGAAGTAACCAGTCAAATCAAAGCGTTCTATATGTATTTCATAAATAAAAATCAAAGAATTTTCTGTCTTTCTTATTTATTTCATTTGTAAATACACGAAAACAATATAAAATGTCTTTGTATTTTAAATGTAGAAAACACATAGAAGGTATATATACGTCAAAATTTGATATGTCATCAACAAGCTTCCGTGGCGCAGTGGATAGAGCGCAGGGCTGGCAATACTGACATCCTGAGTTCGATACTAGGATGTGACAAGTCATTTTTGCATGGTTTTCTGCTACGTTTCACGTATATTTTGTGCAGTTATGTACTTTTATATAGAAAAAAAAAAATTTTTTTTTACGCTGCGGTGTAAAAAATGTCGCTTGATGTGGAAAACATGATTTTTTCTTCCGAAGGAAGAAAGGAACTTTAATTATTAAGGCTTTCCACATTCCAGTGGAAAGACTTACTGTTATTAGTCTGTTTCTTATTAAGGTCTTTCCCCTTTCCAAGGGAAAGACCTTACTGTATTTCTTATGATTATTATTATTATTATTATTATTATTTTTTTTCTTCTGCCACAGATGTCAAAAAAGTGTCTTGACGTATCGCTTTGAAACTTGGCACACTTAACCGACACTACCTGGGCTCGACCTGAGTCACCCTGCGACACCTATCTATTTTTAGAAACAGAGTTATCTCCCCAAACACTGTTTACCCTTGTGTTCAGATACACTCAGAAACAATGACAGATATCAAAAATCTAAAGTGAGGAAAATGTTGCCTGACTTATGGCCATGATTTGTCATGCAAAAAAACATTCTTCGATCCACTTCCTGTTTACGCGATTTTGACGCGAAGTTTGTCGAAAACGTCAAAGTTGTCGGATTTACACAGAACTTGGTTTCCAAGTAGATATGAGGGTCCTAATTACACGTATCGGATCAAAAAAATTTTTTCGTCCACCATTTTCAAAATGGCCGCCATTGAAATTTTGTTTTCAATATAACTCAAAAACCATAAAAAATTGAAGCAGACAATATATGAGAAAAATGTTCCTCTCATTGAGATCTACATTTGATACATAGGTTTGAAAACTGTGCGACAAACCGTTTTAGAGGTTATGGCCCTTGACAGGTTTCGGCTAAATTTTGTTTTCGAAATAACTCAAAAACCATACAAAATTGAAGCAGACAATATATGAGAAAAATGTTCCTCTCACTGAGATCTACATTTGATATATAGGTTCAAAAACTGTGCGACAAACCGTTTTAGAGGTTATGGCCCTTGACAGGTTTCGGCTAAATTTTGTTTTCGAAATAACTCAAAAACCATACAAAATTGAAGCAGACAATATATGGGAAAAATGTTCCTCTCATTGAGATCTACATTTGATATACAGGTTCGAAAACTGTGCGACAAACCGTTTTAGAGGTTATGGCCCTTGACAGGTTTCGGCTAAATTTTGTTTTCAAAATAACTCAAAAACCATACAAAATTGAAGCAGACAATATATGAGAAAAATGTTCCTCTCATAGAGATCTACATTTGATATAATAGTTCGAAAACTGTGCGACAAACCGTTTTAGAGGTTATGGCCCTTGACAGGTTTCGGCTAAATATTGTTTTTGAAATAACTCAAAAACCATAAAAAAATTGAAGCAGACAATATATGAGAAAAATGTTCCTCTTATTGAGATCTACATTTGATATACAGGTTCAAAAACTGTGCGACAAACCGTTTTAGAGGTTATGACCCTTGAGAGGTTTCGGCTAATTTTTTTTTACGAATTAACTCAAAAACCGTAAAAAATTGAAGCAGACAATATATCAGAAAAATGTTCCTCTCATTGAGATCTACATTTGATGTACAGGTTAAAAAACTGTGCGACAAACCGTTTTAGAGGTTATGGCCCTTGACAGGTTTCGGCTAAATTTTGTTTTCGAAATAACTCAAAAACCATAAAAATATTAAGCAGACAATATATCAGAAAAATGTTCCTCTCATTGAGATCTACATTTGATTTAAATTATTGAAAACTGTGCGACAAATCGTTTTCAAGTAATGGCCTTTGACATTTTTCGGCTAATCAGTTTTTGGCTTAAACTTTTAAACCGTCAGAGATAATATAGTGAACGTTTTTTGTGACCGTCTCAACAAACCCTTCGATTTAGGACCAAAGTCCAATGGTTATGGGCAGCAATTTTCAAAATTAGCAACCATATACCTAGACATAACACTAAGAAATGCCGGGAAAGACCTCACATTTGTTCTTTGAACAAATGACCTTTCATTATTATTCTTATTTTTTTTCCGCCAAGTTTTCTTATCCCATTATAAATTTTGTTTCGCGACATGTCGTAAAGACATTTTGTACTATGGATGTATGAGACATTACGCTTTCGCAGTTAACCCTGGCTGACCGAACACTTTTTCTTTACGGAGTTATTTCCCCTGTCATAAAAAAGCTTGTGTGCAGATAAACTATGAAACCGTAAAAGATTTCGCAATAAAAGTTGTTGCAAAATGGTCAGCTATGGATTGCGACAATTTGTTACATATCGCGCAAAGTATTTTGACGACTCCTTGTAGGAGTTATTTCCCCTTATTTATTGGAAGTACAATTTGTACCATTGTAACTCATGAACCAGAGGTGATATAGACTAGATATTTCACAGTTGGTCATCATTGACCTTGACCTTGAAAAAGGTCACAAGGTCAAAGGTCAAGGTCATGTTCTAATTTTTGACACTTGGTTGTGTGCAGATCTCCTCCTTTACTATAATAGATAGAGAACTGAAACCTTTACCAAAATGTGTATCATATTGAGATCTTGAATCGTCACTTTTTTTATTTGACATTTTTATAAGAGTTATCTCCCCTAGACCAATAAAATGTATTGTGAATTGCATTATATCACTATATCTCAGTAACTATAACAGATATATATATGAAACCTTATATCATTGGTCATCATTGACCTTGACCTTGTAAATGGACACAAGGTCAAAGGTCAAGGTCACGTTCTCAATTTTGACATTGTCTCGCCATCGCTATTTCCTTGAAACGGTAAAAGATAGGCAACAACTTGTAATAGGTAAAATGTCAACTTTCACCTTGACCTTGCCCAAGGTCACAAGGTCAAAGGTCAAGGTCACCTGTGTTTCAGTACAGCGACATGTGAATTTTTGTACCTTTGGATTCGATTTGTTTTTTTAGCTTTCTACATGTCGCAATAAAATTTGGTGCCAGGCACGGGCAAAAACATGGGGAATTTGAGGGTATTCCGCCAGCCTGCAAAAATAAAGGGGGGGGGGTGTTTCTAAGGTACCCCATAAGAATGTAGTGTGCAGATTTCATCCTAGACCGCAGAGAATGGTGAAACAAAATGGACGCCAATTAGTTCGGGGATCGATGTCCTTGAATTGTCGCTACAGTAGAAATCATTCTGACGAACGATAAAAAAATTTCCAGGTCATGAAAGTTGAAGATAGGTTTTTTATGCAAAAATCGCGATTTTCAGAAAAACCATAAATCCTAGCTTTTCGAAAATGGTGCCAATCGATTTAGAATGTCGATTTTACCCCAACCAAGTATCTCGGATGTGCATAAATGTCAACAAACTCGAAAATCGGCAGAAAAAATCAAATGTCGAGACCCAATCGGTACCCCCTAGATTTCAGCGGTTGAATGTTTGTGCATTGATAAATCCTTAAAATATACATCTGAATTATGTCTTCATGAGTTGTTCTAGCTGAAACAAACATGTTTTGTACTTTCATTTATTTTGAAATCACAATAAAGTCCACGCGATGTGTCGTCTGTTCCTTCCTTTTGGTGAAAATCCGTTGCCTTTTACAATGCATTGAACGTAATATTCCAACGTTGATCACAACTGCATAATTGTTGACCTCCTGAGCCGTGATCTTGATGACATTTTTATGTATATCGCGATCATATGTAATATGCATCTGCGCAGTATAAAGTCTCTCCCCCAAAAGAATATAATATACTAACTCCGCGATAATATAACTCGATATCACGTGACGAAAGACGAAGTAACCAGTCAAATCAAAGCGTTCTATATGTATTTCATAAATAAAAATCAAAGAATTTTCTGTCTTTCTTATTTATTTCATTTGTAAATACACGAAAACAATATAAAATGTCTTTGTATTTTAAATGTAGAAAACACATAGAAGGTATATATACGTCAAAATTTGATATGTCATCAACAAGCTTCCGTGGCGCAGTGGATAGAGCGCAGGGCTGGCAATACTGACATCCTGAGTTCGATACTAGGATGTGACAAGTCATTTTTGCATGGTTTTCTGCTACGTTTCACGTATATTTTGTGCAGTTATGTACTTTTATATAGAAAAAAAAAAATTTTTTTTTACGCTGCGGTGTAAAAAATGTCGCTTGATGTGGAAAACATGATTTTTTCTTCCGAAGGAAGAAAGGAACTTTAATTATTAAGGCTTTCCACTTTCCAGTGGAAAGACTTACTGTTATTAGTCTGTTTCTTATTATTATTCTTATTTTTTTTCCGCCAAGTTTTCTTATCCCATTATAAATTTTGTTTCGCGACATGTCGTAAAGACATTTTGTACTATGGATGTATGAGACATTACGCTTTCGCAGTTAACCCTGGCTGACCGAACACTTTTTCTTTACGGAGTTATTTCCCCTGTCATAAAAAAGCTTGTGTGCAGATAAACTATGAAACCGTAAAAGATTTCGCAATAAAAGTTGTTGCAAAATGGTCAGCTATGGATTGCGACAATTTGTTACATATCGCGCAAAGTATTTTGACGACTCCTTGTAGGAGTTATTTCCCCTTATTTATTGGAAGTACAATTTGTACCATTGTAACTCATGAACCAGAGGTGATATAGACTAGATATTTCACAGTTGGTCATCATTGACCTTGACCTTGAAAAAGGTCAAAAGGTCAAAGGTCAAGGTCATGTTCTAATTTTTGACACTTGGTTGTGTGCAGATCTCCTCCTTTACTATAATAGATAGAGAACTGAAACCTTTACCAAAATGTGTATCATATTGAGATCTTGAATCGTCACTTTTTTTATTTGACATTTTTATAAGAGTTATCTCCCCTAGACCAATAAAATGTATTGTGAATTGCATTATATCACTATATCTCAGTAACTATAACAGATATATATATGAAACCTTATATCATTGGTCATCATTGACCTTGACCTTGTAAATGGACACAAGGTCAAAGGTCAAGGTCACGTTCTCAATTTTGACATTGTCTCGCCATCGCTATTTCCTTGAAACGGTAAAAGATAGGCAACAACTTGTAATAGGTAAAATGTCAACTTTCACCTTGACCTTGCCCAAGGTCACAAGGTCAAAGGTCAAGGTCACCTGTGTTTCAGTACAGCGACATGTGAATTTTTGTACCTTTGGATTCGATTTGTTTTTTTAGCTTTCTACATGTCGCAATAAAATTTGGTGCCAGGCACGGGCAAAAACATGGGGAATTTGAGGGTATTCCGCCAGCCTGCAAAAATAAAGGGGGGGGGGGGGTGTTTCTAAGGTACCCCATAAGAATGTAGTGTGCAGATTTCATCCTAGACCGCAGAGAATGGTGAAACAAAATGGACGCCAATTAGTTCGGGGATCGATGTCCTTGAATTGTCGCTACAGTAGAAATCATTCTGACGAACGATAAAAAAATTTCCAGGTCATGAAAGTTGAAGATAGGTTTTTTATGCAAAAATCGCGATTTTCAGAAAAACCATAAATCCTAGCTTTTCGAAAATGGTGCCAATCGATTTAGAATGTCGATTTTACCCCAACCAAGTATCTCGGATGTGCATAAATGTCAACAAACTCGAAAATCGGCAGAAAAAATCAAATGTCGAGACCCAATCGGTACCCCCTAGATTTCAGCGGTTGAATGTTTGTGCATTGATAAATCCTTAAAATATACATCTGAATTATGTCTTCATGAGTTGTTCTAGCTGAAACAAACATGTTTTGTACTTTCATTTATTTTGAAATCACAATAAAGTCCACGCGATGTGTCGTCTGTTCCTTCCTTTTGGTGAAAATCCGTTGCCTTTTACAATGCATTGAACGTAATATTCCAACGTTGATCACAACTGCATAATTGTTGACCTCCTGAGCCGTGATCTTGATGACATTTTTATGTATATCGCGATCATATGTAATATGCATCTGCGCAGTATAAAGTCTCTCCCCCAAAAGAATATAATATACTAACTCCGCGATAATATAACTCGATATCACGTGACGAAAGACGAAGTAACCAGTCAAATCAAAGCGTTCTATATGTATTTCATAAATAAAAATCAAAGAATTTTCTGTCTTTCTTATTTATTTCATTTGTAAATACACGAAAACAATATAAAATGTCTTTGTATTTTAAATGTAGAAAACACATAGAAGGTATATATACGTCAAAATTTGATATGTCATCAACAAGCTTCCGTGGCGCAGTGGATAGAGCGCAGGGCTGGCAATACTGACATCCTGAGTTCGATACTAGGATGTGACAAGTCATTTTTGCATGGTTTTCTGCTACGTTTCACGTATATTTTGTGCAGTTATGTACTTTTATATAGAAAAAAAAAAATTTTTTTTTACGCTGCGGTGTAAAAAATGTCGCTTGATGTGGAAAACATGATTTTTTCTTCCGAAGGAAGAAAGGAACTTTAATTATTAAGGCTTTCCACTTTCCAGTGGAAAGACTTACTGTTATTAGTCTGTTTCTTATTATTATTCTTATTTTTTTTCCGCCAAGTTTTCTTATCCCATTATAAATTTTGTTTCGCGACATGTCGTAAAGACATTTTGTACTATGGATGTATGAGACATTACGCTTTCGCAGTTAACCCTGGCTGACCGAACACTTTTTCTTTACGGAGTTATTTCCCCTGTCATAAAAAAGCTTGTGTGCAGATAAACTATGAAACCGTAAAAGATTTCGCAATAAAAGTTGTTGCAAAATGGTCAGCTATGGATTGCGACAATTTGTTACATATCGCGCAAAGTATTTTGACGACTCCTTGTAGGAGTTATTTCCCCTTATTTATTGGAAGTACAATTTGTACCATTGTAACTCATGAACCAGAGGTGATATAGACTAGATATTTCACAGTTGGTCATCATTGACCTTGACCTTGAAAAAGGTCACAAGGTCAAAGGTCAAGGTCATGTTCTAATTTTTGACACTTGGTTGTGTGCAGATCTCCTCCTTTACTATAATAGATAGAGAACTGAAACCTTTACCAAAATGTGTATCATATTGAGATCTTGAATCGTCACTTTTTTTATTTGACATTTTTATAAGAGTTATCTCCCCTAGACCAATAAAATGTATTGTGAATTGCATTATATCACTATATCTCAGTAACTATAACAGATATATATATGAAACCTTATATCATTGGTCATCATTGACCTTGACCTTGTAAATGGACACAAGGTCAAAGGTCAAGGTCACGTTCTCAATTTTGACATTGTCTCGCCATCGCTATTTCCTTGAAACGGTAAAAGATAGGCAACAACTTGTAATAGGTAAAATGTCAACTTTCACCTTGACCTTGCCCAAGGTCACAAGGTCAAAGGTCAAGGTCACCTGTGTTTCAGTACAGCGACATGTGAATTTTTGTACCTTTGGATTCGATTTGTTTTTTTAGCTTTCTACATGTCGCAATAAAATTTGGTGCCAGGCACGGGCAAAAACATGGGGAATTTGAGGGTATTCCGCCAGCCTGCAAAAATAAAGGGGGGGGGGTGTTTCTAAGGTACCCCATAAGAATGTAGTGTGCAGATTTCATCCTAGACCGCAGAGAATGGTGAAACAAAATGGACGCCAATTAGTTCGGGGATCGATGTCCTTGAATTGTCGCTACAGTAGAAATCATTCTGACGAACGATAAAAAAATTTCCAGGTCATGAAAGTTGAAGATAGGTTTTTTATGCAAAAATCGCGATTTTCAGAAAAACCATAAATCCTAGCTTTTCGAAAATGGTGCCAATCGATTTAGAATGTCGATTTTACCCCAACCAAGTATCTCGGATGTGCATAAATGTCAACAAACTCGAAAATCGGCAGAAAAAATCAAATGTCGAGACCCAATCGGTACCCCCTAGATTTCAGCGGTTGAATGTTTGTGCATTGATAAATCCTTAAAATATACATCTGAATTATGTCTTCATGAGTTGTTCTAGCTGAAACAAACATGTTTTGTACTTTCATTTATTTTGAAATCACAATAAAGTCCACGCGATGTGTCGTCTGTTCCTTCCTTTTGGTGAAAATCCGTTGCCTTTTACAATGCATTGAACGTAATATTCCAACGTTGATCACAACTGCATAATTGTTGACCTCCTGAGCCGTGATCTTGATGACATTTTTATGTATATCGCGATCATATGTAATATGCATCTGCGCAGTATAAAGTCTCTCCCCCAAAAGAATATAATATACTAACTCCGCGATAATATAACTCGATATCACGTGACGAAAGACGAAGTAACCAGTCAAATCAAAGCGTTCTATATGTATTTCATAAATAAAAATCAAAGAATTTTCTGTCTTTCTTATTTATTTCATTTGTAAATACACGAAAACAATATAAAATGTCTTTGTATTTTAAATGTAGAAAACACATAGAAGGTATATATACGTCAAAATTTGATATGTCATCAACAAGCTTCCGTGGCGCAGTGGATAGAGCGCAGGGCTGGCAATACTGACATCCTGAGTTCGATACTAGGATGTGACAAGTCATTTTTGCATGGTTTTCTGCTACGTTTCACGTATATTTTGTGCAGTTATGTACTTTTATATAGAAAAAAAAAAATTTTTTTTTACGCTGCGGTGTAAAAAATGTCGCTTGATGTGGAAAACATGATTTTTTCTTCCGAAGGAAGAAAGGAACTTTAATTATTAAGGCTTTCCACATTCCAGTGGAAAGACTTACTGTTATTAGTCTGTTTCTTATTAAGGTCTTTCCCCTTTCCAAGGGAAAGACCTTACTGTATTTCTTATGATTATTATTATTATTATTATTATTTTTTTTTTTCTTCTGCCACAGATGTCAAAAAAGTGTCTTGACGTATCGCTTTGAAACTTGGCACACTTAACCGACACTACCTGGGCTCGACCTGAGTCACCCTGCGACACCTATCTATTTTTAGAAACAGAGTTATCTCCCCAAACACTGTTTACCCTTGTGTTCAGATACACTCAGAAACAATGACAGATATCAAAAATCTAAAGTGAGGAAAATGTTGCCTGACTTATGGCCATGATTTGTCATGCAAAAAAACATTCTTCGATCCACTTCCTGTTTACGCGATTTTGACGCGAAGTTTGTCGAAAACGTCAAAGTTGTCGGATTTACACAGAACTTGGTTTCCAAGTAGATATGAGGGTCCTAATTACACGTATCGGATCAAAAAAATTTTTTCGTCCACCATTTTCAAAATGGCCGCCATTGAAATTTTGTTTTCAATATAACTCAAAAACCATAAAAAATTGAAGCAGACAATATATGAGAAAAATGTTCCTCTCATTGAGATCTACATTTGATACATAGGTTTGAAAACTGTGCGACAAACCGTTTTAGAGGTTATGGCCCTTGACAGGTTTCGGCTAAATTTTGTTTTCGAAATAACTCAAAAACCATACAAAATTGAAGCAGACAATATATGAGAAAAATGTTCCTCTCACTGAGATCTACATTTGATATATAGGTTCAAAAACTGTGCGACAAACCGTTTTAGAGGTTATGGCCCTTGACAGGTTTCGGCTAAATTTTGTTTTCGAAATAACTCAAAAACCATACAAAATTGAAGCAGACAATATATGGGAAAAATGTTCCTCTCATTGAGATCTACATTTGATATACAGGTTCGAAAACTGTGCGACAAACCGTTTTAGAGGTTATGGCCCTTGACAGGTTTCGGCTAAATTTTGTTTTCAAAATAACTCAAAAACCATACAAAATTGAAGCAGACAATATATGAGAAAAATGTTCCTCTCATAGAGATCTACATTTGATATAATAGTTCGAAAACTGTGCGACAAACCGTTTTAGAGGTTATGGCCCTTGACAGGTTTCGGCTAAATATTGTTTTTGAAATAACTCAAAAACCATAAAAAAATTGAAGCAGACAATATATGAGAAAAATGTTCCTCTTATTGAGATCTACATTTGATATACAGGTTCAAAAACTGTGCGACAAACCGTTTTAGAGGTTATGACCCTTGAGAGGTTTCGGCTAATTTTTTTTTACGAATTAACTCAAAAACCGTAAAAAATTGAAGCAGACAATATATCAGAAAAATGTTCCTCTCATTGAGATCTACATTTGATGTACAGGTTAAAAAACTGTGCGACAAACCGTTTTAGAGGTTATGGCCCTTGACAGGTTTCGGCTAAATTTTGTTTTCGAAATAACTCAAAAACCATAAAAATATTAAGCAGACAATATATCAGAAAAATGTTCCTCTCATTGAGATCTACATTTGATTTAAATTATTGAAAACTGTGCGACAAATCGTTTTCAAGTAATGGCCTTTGACATTTTTCGGCTAATCAGTTTTTGGCTTAAACTTTTAAACCGTCAGAGATAATATAGTGAACGTTTTTTGTGACCGTCTCAACAAACCCTTCGATTTAGGACCAAAGTCCAATGGTTATGGGCAGCAATTTTCAAAATTAGCAACCATATACCTAGACATAACACTAAGAAATGCCATGAAAGACCTCACATTTGTTCTTTGAACAAATGACCTTTCATTATTATTCTTATTTTTTTTCCGCCAAGTTTTCTTATCCCATTATAAATTTTGTTTCGCGACATGTCGTAAAGACATTTTGTACTATGGATGTATGAGACATTACGCTTTCGCAGTTAACCCTGGCTGACCGAACACTTTTTCTTTACGGAGTTATTTCCCCTGTCATAAAAAAGCTTGTGTGCAGATAAACTATGAAACCGTAAAAGATTTCGCAATAAAAGTTGTTGCAAAATGGTCAGCTATGGATTGCGACAATTTGTTACATATCGCGCAAAGTATTTTGACGACTCCTTGTAGGAGTTATTTCCCCTTATTTATTGGAAGTACAATTTGTACCATTGTAACTCATGAACCAGAGGTGATATAGACTAGATATTTCACAGTTGGTCATCATTGACCTTGACCTTGAAAAAGGTCAAAAGGTCAAAGGTCAAGGTCATGTTCTAATTTTTGACACTTGGTTGTGTGCAGATCTCCTCCTTTACTATAATAGATAGAGAACTGAAACCTTTACCAAAATGTGTATCATATTGAGATCTTGAATCGTCACTTTTTTTATTTGACATTTTTATAAGAGTTATCTCCCCTAGACCAATAAAATGTATTGTGAATTGCATTATATCACTATATCTCAGTAACTATAACAGATATATATATGAAACCTTATATCATTGGTCATCATTGACCTTGACCTTGAAAATGGACACAAGGTCAAAGGTCAAGGTCACGTTCTCAATTTTGACATTGTCTCGCCATCGCTATTTCCTTGAAACGGTAAAAGATAGGCAACAACTTGTAATAGGTAAAATGTCAACTTTCACCTTGACCTTGCCCAAGGTCACAAGGTCAAAGGTCAAGGTCACCTGTGTTTCAGTACAGCGACCTGTGAATTTTTGTACCTTTGGATTCGATTTGTTTTTTTAGCTTTCTACATGTCGCAATAAAATTTGGTGCCAGGCACGGGCAAAAACATGGGGAATTTGAGGGTATTCCGCCAGCCTGCAAAAATAAAGGGGGGGGGGGTGTTTCTAAGGTACCCCATAAGAATGTAGTGTGCAGATTTCATCCTAGACCGCAGAGAATGGTGAAACAAAATGGACGCCAATTAGTTCGGGGATCGATGTCCTTGAATTGTCGCTACAGTAGAAATCATTCTGACGAACGATAAAAAAATTTCCAGGTCATGAAAGTTGAAGATAGGTTTTTTATGCAAAAATCGCGATTTTCAGAAAAACCATAAATCCTAGCTTTTCGAAAATGGTGCCAATCGATTTAGAATGTCGATTTTACCCCAACCAAGTATCTCGGATGTGCATAAATGTCAACAAACTCGAAAATCGGCAGAAAAAATCAAATGTCGAGACCCAATCGGTACCCCCTAGATTTCAGCGGTTGAATGTTTGTGCATTGATAAATCCTTAAAATATACATCTGAATTATGTCTTCATGAGTTGTTCTAGCTGAAACAAACATGTTTTGTACTTTCATTTATTTTGAAATCACAATAAAGTCCACGCGATGTGTCGTCTGTTCCTTCCTTTTGGTGAAAATCCGTTGCCTTTTACAATGCATTGAACGTAATATTCCAACGTTGATCACAACTGCATAATTGTTGACCTCCTGAGCCGTGATCTTGATGACATTTTTATGTATATCGCGATCATATGTAATATGCATCTGCGCAGTATAAAGTCTCTCCCCCAAAAGAATATAATATACTAACTCCGCGATAATATAACTCGATATCACGTGACGAAAGACGAAGTAACCAGTCAAATCAAAGCGTTCTATATGTATTTCATAAATAAAAATCAAAGAATTTTCTGTCTTTCTTATTTATTTCATTTGTAAATACACGAAAACAATATAAAATGTCTTTGTATTTTAAATGTAGAAAACACATAGAAGGTATATATACGTCAAAATTTGATATGTCATCAACAAGCTTCCGTGGCGCAGTGGATAGAGCGCAGGGCTGGCAATACTGACATCCTGAGTTCGATACTAGGATGTGACAAGTCATTTTTGCATGGTTTTCTGCTACGTTTCACGTATATTTTGTGCAGTTATGTACTTTTATATAGAAAAAAAAAAATTTTTTTTTACGCTGCGGTGTAAAAAATGTCGCTTGATGTGGAAAACATGATTTTTTCTTCCGAAGGAAGAAAGGAACTTTAATTATTAAGGCTTTCCACTTTCCAGTGGAAAGACTTACTGTTATTAGTCTGTTTCTTATTATTATTCTTATTTTTTTTCCGCCAAGTTTTCTTATCCCATTATAAATTTTGTTTCGCGACATGTCGTAAAGACATTTTGTACTATGGATGTATGAGACATTACGCTTTCGCAGTTAACCCTGGCTGACCGAACACTTTTTCTTTACGGAGTTATTTCCCCTGTCATAAAAAAGCTTGTGTGCAGATAAACTATGAAACCGTAAAAGATTTCGCAATAAAAGTTGTTGCAAAATGGTCAGCTATGGATTGCGACAATTTGTTACATATCGCGCAAAGTATTTTGACGACTCCTTGTAGGAGTTATTTCCCCTTATTTATTGGAAGTACAATTTGTACCATTGTAACTCATGAACCAGAGGTGATATAGACTAGATATTTCACAGTTGGTCATCATTGACCTTGACCTTGAAAAAGGTCACAAGGTCAAAGGTCAAGGTCATGTTCTAATTTTTGACACTTGGTTGTGTGCAGATCTCCTCCTTTACTATAATAGATAGAGAACTGAAACCTTTACCAAAATGTGTATCATATTGAGATCTTGAATCGTCACTTTTTTTATTTGACATTTTTATAAGAGTTATCTCCCCTAGACCAATAAAATGTATTGTGAATTGCATTATATCACTATATCTCAGTAACTATAACAGATATATATATGAAACCTTATATCATTGGTCATCATTGACCTTGACCTTGTAAATGGACACAAGGTCAAAGGTCAAGGTCACGTTCTCAATTTTGACATTGTCTCGCCATCGCTATTTCCTTGAAACGGTAAAAGATAGGCAACAACTTGTAATAGGTAAAATGTCAACTTTCACCTTGACCTTGCCCAAGGTCACAAGGTCAAAGGTCAAGGTCACCTGTGTTTCAGTACAGCGACATGTGAATTTTTGTACCTTTGGATTCGATTTGTTTTTTTAGCTTTCTACATGTCGCAATAAAATTTGGTGCCAGGCACGGGCAAAAACATGGGGAATTTGAGGGTATTCCGCCAGCCTGCAAAAATAAAGGGGGGGGGGTGTTTCTAAGGTACCCCATAAGAATGTAGTGTGCAGATTTCATCCTAGACCGCAGAGAATGGTGAAACAAAATGGACGCCAATTAGTTCGGGGATCGATGTCCTTGAATTGTCGCTACAGTAGAAATCATTCTGACGAACGATAAAAAAATTTCCAGGTCATGAAAGTTGAAGATAGGTTTTTTATGCAAAAATCGCGATTTTCAGAAAAACCATAAATCCTAGCTTTTCGAAAATGGTGCCAATCGATTTAGAATGTCGATTTTACCCCAACCAAGTATCTCGGATGTGCATAAATGTCAACAAACTCGAAAATCGGCAGAAAAAATCAAATGTCGAGACCCAATCGGTACCCCCTAGATTTCAGCGGTTGAATGTTTGTGCATTGATAAATCCTTAAAATATACATCTGAATTATGTCTTCATGAGTTGTTCTAGCTGAAACAAACATGTTTTGTACTTTCATTTATTTTGAAATCACAATAAAGTCCACGCGATGTGTCGTCTGTTCCTTCCTTTTGGTGAAAATCCGTTGCCTTTTACAATGCATTGAACGTAATATTCCAACGTTGATCACAACTGCATAATTGTTGACCTCCTGAGCCGTGATCTTGATGACATTTTTATGTATATCGCGATCATATGTAATATGCATCTGCGCAGTATAAAGTCTCTCCCCCAAAAGAATATAATATACTAACTCCGCGATAATATAACTCGATATCACGTGACGAAAGACGAAGTAACCAGTCAAATCAAAGCGTTCTATATGTATTTCATAAATAAAAATCAAAGAATTTTCTGTCTTTCTTATTTATTTCATTTGTAAATACACGAAAACAATATAAAATGTCTTTGTATTTTAAATGTAGAAAACACATAGAAGGTATATATACGTCAAAATTTGATATGTCATCAACAAGCTTCCGTGGCGCAGTGGATAGAGCGCAGGGCTGGCAATACTGACATCCTGAGTTCGATACTAGGATGTGACAAGTCATTTTTGCATGGTTTTCTGCTACGTTTCACGTATATTTTGTGCAGTTATGTACTTTTATATAGAAAAAAAAAAATTTTTTTTTACGCTGCGGTGTAAAAAATGTCGCTTGATGTGGAAAACATGATTTTTTCTTCCGAAGGAAGAAAGGAACTTTAATTATTAAGGCTTTCCACTTTCCAGTGGAAAGACTTACTGTTATTAGTCTGTTTCTTATTATTATTCTTATTTTTTTTCCGCCAAGTTTTCTTATCCCATTATAAATTTTGTTTCGCGACATGTCGTAAAGACATTTTGTACTATGGATGTATGAGACATTACGCTTTCGCAGTTAACCCTGGCTGACCGAACACTTTTTCTTTACGGAGTTATTTCCCCTGTCATAAAAAAGCTTGTGTGCAGATAAACTATGAAACCGTAAAAGATTTCGCAATAAAAGTTGTTGCAAAATGGTCAGCTATGGATTGCGACAATTTGTTACATATCGCGCAAAGTATTTTGACGACTCCTTGTAGGAGTTATTTCCCCTTATTTATTGGAAGTACAATTTGTACCATTGTAACTCATGAACCAGAGGTGATATAGACTAGATATTTCACAGTTGGTCATCATTGACCTTGACCTTGAAAAAGGTCACAAGGTCAAAGGTCAAGGTCATGTTCTAATTTTTGACACTTGGTTGTGTGCAGATCTCCTCCTTTACTATAATAGATAGAGAACTGAAACCTTTACCAAAATGTGTATCATATTGAGATCTTGAATCGTCACTTTTTTTATTTGACATTTTTATAAGAGTTATCTCCCCTAGACCAATAAAATGTATTGTGAATTGCATTATATCACTATATCTCAGTAACTATAACAGATATATATATGAAACCTTATATCATTGGTCATCATTGACCTTGACCTTGTAAATGGACACAAGGTCAAAGGTCAAGGTCACGTTCTCAATTTTGACATTGTCTCGCCATCGCTATTTCCTTGAAACGGTAAAAGATAGGCAACAACTTGTAATAGGTAAAATGTCAACTTTCACCTTGACCTTGCCCAAGGTCACAAGGTCAAAGGTCAAGGTCACCTGTGTTTCAGTACAGCGACATGTGAATTTTTGTACCTTTGGATTCGATTTGTTTTTTTAGCTTTCTACATGTCGCAATAAAATTTGGTGCCAGGCACGGGCAAAAACATGGGGAATTTGAGGGTATTCCGCCAGCCTGCAAAAATAAAGGGGGGGGGGTGTTTCTAAGGTACCCCATAAGAATGTAGTGTGCAGATTTCATCCTAGACCGCAGAGAATGGTGAAACAAAATGGACGCCAATTAGTTCGGGGATCGATGTCCTTGAATTGTCGCTACAGTAGAAATCATTCTGACGAACGATAAAAAAATTTCCAGGTCATGAAAGTTGAAGATAGGTTTTTTATGCAAAAATCGCGATTTTCAGAAAAACCATAAATCCTAGCTTTTCGAAAATGGTGCCAATCGATTTAGAATGTCGATTTTACCCCAACCAAGTATCTCGGATGTGCATAAATGTCAACAAACTCGAAAATCGGCAGAAAAAATCAAATGTCGAGACCCAATCGGTACCCCCTAGATTTCAGCGGTTGAATGTTTGTGCATTGATAAATCCTTAAAATATACATCTGAATTATGTCTTCATGAGTTGTTCTAGCTGAAACAAACATGTTTTGTACTTTCATTTATTTTGAAATCACAATAAAGTCCACGCGATGTGTCGTCTGTTCCTTCCTTTTGGTGAAAATCCGTTGCCTTTTACAATGCATTGAACGTAATATTCCAACGTTGATCACAACTGCATAATTGTTGACCTCCTGAGCCGTGATCTTGATGACATTTTTATGTATATCGCGATCATATGTAATATGCATCTGCGCAGTATAAAGTCTCTCCCCCAAAAGAATATAATATACTAACTCCGCGATAATATAACTCGATATCACGTGACGAAAGACGAAGTAACCAGTCAAATCAAAGCGTTCTATATGTATTTCATAAATAAAAATCAAAGAATTTTCTGTCTTTCTTATTTATTTCATTTGTAAATACACGAAAACAATATAAAATGTCTTTGTATTTTAAATGTAGAAAACACATAGAAGGTATATATACGTCAAAATTTGATATGTCATCAACAAGCTTCCGTGGCGCAGTGGATAGAGCGCAGGGCTGGCAATACTGACATCCTGAGTTCGATACTAGGATGTGACAAGTCATTTTTGCATGGTTTTCTGCTACGTTTCACGTATATTTTGTGCAGTTATGTACTTTTATATAGAAAAAAAAAAATTTTTTTTTACGCTGCGGTGTAAAAAATGTCGCTTGATGTGGAAAACATGATTTTTTCTTCCGAAGGAAGAAAGGAACTTTAATTATTAAGGCTTTCCACTTTCCAGTGGAAAGACTTACTGTTATTAGTCTGTTTCTTATTATTATTCTTATTTTTTTTCCGCCAAGTTTTCTTATCCCATTATAAATTTTGTTTCGCGACATGTCGTAAAGACATTTTGTACTATGGATGTATGAGACATTACGCTTTCGCAGTTAACCCTGGCTGACCGAACACTTTTTCTTTACGGAGTTATTTCCCCTGTCATAAAAAAGCTTGTGTGCAGATAAACTATGAAACCGTAAAAGATTTCGCAATAAAAGTTGTTGCAAAATGGTCAGCTATGGATTGCGACAATTTGTTACATATCGCGCAAAGTATTTTGACGACTCCTTGTAGGAGTTATTTCCCCTTATTTATTGGAAGTACAATTTGTACCATTGTAACTCATGAACCAGAGGTGATATAGACTAGATATTTCACAGTTGGTCATCATTGACCTTGACCTTGAAAAAGGTCACAAGGTCAAAGGTCAAGGTCATGTTCTAATTTTTGACACTTGGTTGTGTGCAGATCTCCTCCTTTACTATAATAGATAGAGAACTGAAACCTTTACCAAAATGTGTATCATATTGAGATCTTGAATCGTCACTTTTTTTATTTGACATTTTTATAAGAGTTATCTCCCCTAGACCAATAAAATGTATTGTGAATTGCATTATATCACTATATCTCAGTAACTATAACAGATATATATATGAAACCTTATATCATTGGTCATCATTGACCTTGACCTTGTAAATGGACACAAGGTCAAAGGTCAAGGTCACGTTCTCAATTTTGACATTGTCTCGCCATCGCTATTTCCTTGAAACGGTAAAAGATAGGCAACAACTTGTAATAGGTAAAATGTCAACTTTCACCTTGACCTTGCCCAAGGTCACAAGGTCAAAGGTCAAGGTCACCTGTGTTTCAGTACAGCGACATGTGAATTTTTGTACCTTTGGATTCGATTTGTTTTTTTAGCTTTCTACATGTCGCAATAAAATTTGGTGCCAGGCACGGGCAAAAACATGGGGAATTTGAGGGTATTCCGCCAGCCTGCAAAAATAAAGGGGGGGGGGTGTTTCTAAGGTACCCCATAAGAATGTAGTGTGCAGATTTCATCCTAGACCGCAGAGAATGGTGAAACAAAATGGACGCCAATTAGTTCGGGGATCGATGTCCTTGAATTGTCGCTACAGTAGAAATCATTCTGACGAACGATAAAAAAATTTCCAGGTCATGAAAGTTGAAGATAGGTTTTTTATGCAAAAATCGCGATTTTCAGAAAAACCATAAATCCTAGCTTTTCGAAAATGGTGCCAATCGATTTAGAATGTCGATTTTACCCCAACCAAGTATCTCGGATGTGCATAAATGTCAACAAACTCGAAAATCGGCAGAAAAAATCAAATGTCGAGACCCAATCGGTACCCCCTAGATTTCAGCGGTTGAATGTTTGTGCATTGATAAATCCTTAAAATATACATCTGAATTATGTCTTCATGAGTTGTTCTAGCTGAAACAAACATGTTTTGTACTTTCATTTATTTTGAAATCACAATAAAGTCCACGCGATGTGTCGTCTGTTCCTTCCTTTTGGTGAAAATCCGTTGCCTTTTACAATGCATTGAACGTAATATTCCAACGTTGATCACAACTGCATAATTGTTGACCTCCTGAGCCGTGATCTTGATGACATTTTTATGTATATCGCGATCATATGTAATATGCATCTGCGCAGTATAAAGTCTCTCCCCCAAAAGAATATAATATACTAACTCCGCGATAATATAACTCGATATCACGTGACGAAAGACGAAGTAACCAGTCAAATCAAAGCGTTCTATATGTATTTCATAAATAAAAATCAAAGAATTTTCTGTCTTTCTTATTTATTTCATTTGTAAATACACGAAAACAATATAAAATGTCTTTGTATTTTAAATGTAGAAAACACATAGAAGGTATATATACGTCAAAATTTGATATGTCATCAACAAGCTTCCGTGGCGCAGTGGATAGAGCGCAGGGCTGGCAATACTGACATCCTGAGTTCGATACTAGGATGTGACAAGTCATTTTTGCATGGTTTTCTGCTACGTTTCACGTATATTTTGTGCAGTTATGTACTTTTATATAGAAAAAAAAAAATTTTTTTTTACGCTGCGGTGTAAAAAATGTCGCTTGATGTGGAAAACATGATTTTTTCTTCCGAAGGAAGAAAGGAACTTTAATTATTAAGGCTTTCCACTTTCCAGTGGAAAGACTTACTGTTATTAGTCTGTTTCTTATTATTATTCTTATTTTTTTTCCGCCAAGTTTTCTTATCCCATTATAAATTTTGTTTCGCGACATGTCGTAAAGACATTTTGTACTATGGATGTATGAGACATTACGCTTTCGCAGTTAACCCTGGCTGACCGAACACTTTTTCTTTACGGAGTTATTTCCCCTGTCATAAAAAAGCTTGTGTGCAGATAAACTATGAAACCGTAAAAGATTTCGCAATAAAAGTTGTTGCAAAATGGTCAGCTATGGATTGCGACAATTTGTTACATATCGCGCAAAGTATTTTGACGACTCCTTGTAGGAGTTATTTCCCCTTATTTATTGGAAGTACAATTTGTACCATTGTAACTCATGAACCAGAGGTGATATAGACTAGATATTTCACAGTTGGTCATCATTGACCTTGACCTTGAAAAAGGTCACAAGGTCAAAGGTCAAGGTCATGTTCTAATTTTTGACACTTGGTTGTGTGCAGATCTCCTCCTTTACTATAATAGATAGAGAACTGAAACCTTTACCAAAATGTGTATCATATTGAGATCTTGAATCGTCACTTTTTTTATTTGACATTTTTATAAGAGTTATCTCCCCTAGACCAATAAAATGTATTGTGAATTGCATTATATCACTATATCTCAGTAACTATAACAGATATATATATGAAACCTTATATCATTGGTCATCATTGACCTTGACCTTGTAAATGGACACAAGGTCAAAGGTCAAGGTCACGTTCTCAATTTTGACATTGTCTCGCCATCGCTATTTCCTTGAAACGGTAAAAGATAGGCAACAACTTGTAATAGGTAAAATGTCAACTTTCACCTTGACCTTGCCCAAGGTCACAAGGTCAAAGGTCAAGGTCACCTGTGTTTCAGTACAGCGACATGTGAATTTTTGTACCTTTGGATTCGATTTGTTTTTTTAGCTTTCTACATGTCGCAATAAAATTTGGTGCCAGGCACGGGCAAAAACATGGGGAATTTGAGGGTATTCCGCCAGCCTGCAAAAATAAAGGGGGGGGGGTGTTTCTAAGGTACCCCATAAGAATGTAGTGTGCAGATTTCATCCTAGACCGCAGAGAATGGTGAAACAAAATGGACGCCAATTAGTTCGGGGATCGATGTCCTTGAATTGTCGCTACAGTAGAAATCATTCTGACGAACGATAAAAAAATTTCCAGGTCATGAAAGTTGAAGATAGGTTTTTTATGCAAAAATCGCGATTTTCAGAAAAACCATAAATCCTAGCTTTTCGAAAATGGTGCCAATCGATTTAGAATGTCGATTTTACCCCAACCAAGTATCTCGGATGTGCATAAATGTCAACAAACTCGAAAATCGGCAGAAAAAATCAAATGTCGAGACCCAATCGGTACCCCCTAGATTTCAGCGGTTGAATGTTTGTGCATTGATAAATCCTTAAAATATACATCTGAATTATGTCTTCATGAGTTGTTCTAGCTGAAACAAACATGTTTTGTACTTTCATTTATTTTGAAATCACAATAAAGTCCACGCGATGTGTCGTCTGTTCCTTCCTTTTGGTGAAAATCCGTTGCCTTTTACAATGCATTGAACGTAATATTCCAACGTTGATCACAACTGCATAATTGTTGACCTCCTGAGCCGTGATCTTGATGACATTTTTATGTATATCGCGATCATATGTAATATGCATCTGCGCAGTATAAAGTCTCTCCCCCAAAAGAATATAATATACTAACTCCGCGATAATATAACTCGATATCACGTGACGAAAGACGAAGTAACCAGTCAAATCAAAGCGTTCTATATGTATTTCATAAATAAAAATCAAAGAATTTTCTGTCTTTCTTATTTATTTCATTTGTAAATACACGAAAACAATATAAAATGTCTTTGTATTTTAAATGTAGAAAACACATAGAAGGTATATATACGTCAAAATTTGATATGTCATCAACAAGCTTCCGTGGCGCAGTGGATAGAGCGCAGGGCTGGCAATACTGACATCCTGAGTTCGATACTAGGATGTGACAAGTCATTTTTGCATGGTTTTCTGCTACGTTTCACGTATATTTTGTGCAGTTATGTACTTTTATATAGAAAAAAAAAAATTTTTTTTTACG
Source organism: Limnoperna fortunei (assembly GCA_944474755.1). Classification (NCBI taxonomy): domain Eukaryota; kingdom Metazoa; phylum Mollusca; class Bivalvia; order Mytilida; family Modiolidae; genus Limnoperna; species Limnoperna fortunei. The sequence goes on from OX104111.1 coordinate 74,711,390, forward strand.
CTGCGGTGTAAAAAATGTCGCTTGATGTGGAAAACATGATTTTTTCTTCCGAAGGAAGAAAGGAACTTTAATTATTAAGGCTTTCCACTTTCCAGTGGAAAGACTTACTGTTATTAGTCTGTTTCTTATTATTATTCTTATTTTTTTTCCGCCAAGTTTTCTTATCCCATTATAAATTTTGTTTCGCGACATGTCGTAAAGACATTTTGTACTATGGATGTATGAGACATTACGCTTTCGCAGTTAACCCTGGCTGACCGAACACTTTTTCTTTACGGAGTTATTTCCCCTGTCATAAAAAAGCTTGTGTGCAGATAAACTATGAAACCGTAAAAGATTTCGCAATAAAAGTTGTTGCAAAATGGTCAGCTATGGATTGCGACAATTTGTTACATATCGCGCAAAGTATTTTGACGACTCCTTGTAGGAGTTATTTCCCCTTATTTATTGGAAGTACAATTTGTACCATTGTAACTCATGAACCAGAGGTGATATAGACTAGATATTTCACAGTTGGTCATCATTGACCTTGACCTTGAAAAAGGTCACAAGGTCAAAGGTCAAGGTCATGTTCTAATTTTTGACACTTGGTTGTGTGCAGATCTCCTCCTTTACTATAATAGATAGAGAACTGAAACCTTTACCAAAATGTGTATCATATTGAGATCTTGAATCGTCACTTTTTTTATTTGACATTTTTATAAGAGTTATCTCCCCTAGACCAATAAAATGTATTGTGAATTGCATTATATCACTATATCTCAGTAACTATAACAGATATATATATGAAACCTTATATCATTGGTCATCATTGACCTTGACCTTGTAAATGGACACAAGGTCAAAGGTCAAGGTCACGTTCTCAATTTTGACATTGTCTCGCCATCGCTATTTCCTTGAAACGGTAAAAGATAGGCAACAACTTGTAATAGGTAAAATGTCAACTTTCACCTTGACCTTGCCCAAGGTCACAAGGTCAAAGGTCAAGGTCACCTGTGTTTCAGTACAGCGACATGTGAATTTTTGTACCTTTGGATTCGATTTGTTTTTTTAGCTTTCTACATGTCGCAATAAAATTTGGTGCCAGGCACGGGCAAAAACATGGGGAATTTGAGGGTATTCCGCCAGCCTGCAAAAATAAAGGGGGGGGGGTGTTTCTAAGGTACCCCATAAGAATGTAGTGTGCAGATTTCATCCTAGACCGCAGAGAATGGTGAAACAAAATGGACGCCAATTAGTTCGGGGATCGATGTCCTTGAATTGTCGCTACAGTAGAAATCATTCTGACGAACGATAAAAAAATTTCCAGGTCATGAAAGTTGAAGATAGGTTTTTTATGCAAAAATCGCGATTTTCAGAAAAACCATAAATCCTAGCTTTTCGAAAATGGTGCCAATCGATTTAGAATGTCGATTTTACCCCAACCAAGTATCTCGGATGTGCATAAATGTCAACAAACTCGAAAATCGGCAGAAAAAATCAAATGTCGAGACCCAATCGGTACCCCCTAGATTTCAGCGGTTGAATGTTTGTGCATTGATAAATCCTTAAAATATACATCTGAATTATGTCTTCATGAGTTGTTCTAGCTGAAACAAACATGTTTTGTACTTTCATTTATTTTGAAATCACAATAAAGTCCACGCGATGTGTCGTCTGTTCCTTCCTTTTGGTGAAAATCCGTTGCCTTTTACAATGCATTGAACGTAATATTCCAACGTTGATCACAACTGCATAATTGTTGACCTCCTGAGCCGTGATCTTGATGACATTTTTATGTATATCGCGATCATATGTAATATGCATCTGCGCAGTATAAAGTCTCTCCCCCAAAAGAATATAATATACTAACTCCGCGATAATATAACTCGATATCACGTGACGAAAGACGAAGTAACCAGTCAAATCAAAGCGTTCTATATGTATTTCATAAATAAAAATCAAAGAATTTTCTGTCTTTCTTATTTATTTCATTTGTAAATACACGAAAACAATATAAAATGTCTTTGTATTTTAAATGTAGAAAACACATAGAAGGTATATATACGTCAAAATTTGATATGTCATCAACAAGCTTCCGTGGCGCAGTGGATAGAGCGCAGGGCTGGCAATACTGACATCCTGAGTTCGATACTAGGATGTGACAAGTCATTTTTGCATGGTTTTCTGCTACGTTTCACGTATATTTTGTGCAGTTATGTACTTTTATATAGAAAAAAAAAAATTTTTTTTTACGCTGCGGTGTAAAAAATGTCGCTTGATGTGGAAAACATGATTTTTTCTTCCGAAGGAAGAAAGGAACTTTAATTATTAAGGCTTTCCACTTTCCAGTGGAAAGACTTACTGTTATTAGTCTGTTTCTTATTATTATTCTTATTTTTTTTCCGCCAAGTTTTCTTATCCCATTATAAATTTTGTTTCGCGACATGTCGTAAAGACATTTTGTACTATGGATGTATGAGACATTACGCTTTCGCAGTTAACCCTGGCTGACCGAACACTTTTTCTTTACGGAGTTATTTCCCCTGTCATAAAAAAGCTTGTGTGCAGATAAACTATGAAACCGTAAAAGATTTCGCAATAAAAGTTGTTGCAAAATGGTCAGCTATGGATTGCGACAATTTGTTACATATCGCGCAAAGTATTTTGACGACTCCTTGTAGGAGTTATTTCCCCTTATTTATTGGAAGTACAATTTGTACCATTGTAACTCATGAACCAGAGGTGATATAGACTAGATATTTCACAGTTGGTCATCATTGACCTTGACCTTGAAAAAGGTCACAAGGTCAAAGGTCAAGGTCATGTTCTAATTTTTGACACTTGGTTGTGTGCAGATCTCCTCCTTTACTATAATAGATAGAGAACTGAAACCTTTACCAAAATGTGTATCATATTGAGATCTTGAATCGTCACTTTTTTTATTTGACATTTTTATAAGAGTTATCTCCCCTAGACCAATAAAATGTATTGTGAATTGCATTATATCACTATATCTCAGTAACTATAACAGATATATATATGAAACCTTATATCATTGGTCATCATTGACCTTGACCTTGTAAATGGACACAAGGTCAAAGGTCAAGGTCACGTTCTCAATTTTGACATTGTCTCGCCATCGCTATTTCCTTGAAACGGTAAAAGATAGGCAACAACTTGTAATAGGTAAAATGTCAACTTTCACCTTGACCTTGCCCAAGGTCACAAGGTCAAAGGTCAAGGTCACCTGTGTTTCAGTACAGCGACATGTGAATTTTTGTACCTTTGGATTCGATTTGTTTTTTTAGCTTTCTACATGTCGCAATAAAATTTGGTGCCAGGCACGGGCAAAAACATGGGGAATTTGAGGGTATTCCGCCAGCCTGCAAAAATAAAGGGGGGGGGGTGTTTCTAAGGTACCCCATAAGAATGTAGTGTGCAGATTTCATCCTAGACCGCAGAGAATGGTGAAACAAAATGGACGCCAATTAGTTCGGGGATCGATGTCCTTGAATTGTCGCTACAGTAGAAATCATTCTGACGAACGATAAAAAAATTTCCAGGTCATGAAAGTTGAAGATAGGTTTTTTATGCAAAAATCGCGATTTTCAGAAAAACCATAAATCCTAGCTTTTCGAAAATGGTGCCAATCGATTTAGAATGTCGATTTTACCCCAACCAAGTATCTCGGATGTGCATAAATGTCAACAAACTCGAAAATCGGCAGAAAAAATCAAATGTCGAGACCCAATCGGTACCCCCTAGATTTCAGCGGTTGAATGTTTGTGCATTGATAAATCCTTAAAATATACATCTGAATTATGTCTTCATGAGTTGTTCTAGCTGAAACAAACATGTTTTGTACTTTCATTTATTTTGAAATCACAATAAAGTCCACGCGATGTGTCGTCTGTTCCTTCCTTTTGGTGAAAATCCGTTGCCTTTTACAATGCATTGAACGTAATATTCCAACGTTGATCACAACTGCATAATTGTTGACCTCCTGAGCCGTGATCTTGATGACATTTTTATGTATATCGCGATCATATGTAATATGCATCTGCGCAGTATAAAGTCTCTCCCCCAAAAGAATATAATATACTAACTCCGCGATAATATAACTCGATATCACGTGACGAAAGACGAAGTAACCAGTCAAATCAAAGCGTTCTATATGTATTTCATAAATAAAAATCAAAGAATTTTCTGTCTTTCTTATTTATTTCATTTGTAAATACACGAAAACAATATAAAATGTCTTTGTATTTTAAATGTAGAAAACACATAGAAGGTATATATACGTCAAAATTTGATATGTCATCAACAAGCTTCCGTGGCGCAGTGGATAGAGCGCAGGGCTGGCAATACTGACATCCTGAGTTCGATACTAGGATGTGACAAGTCATTTTTGCATGGTTTTCTGCTACGTTTCACGTATATTTTGTGCAGTTATGTACTTTTATATAGAAAAAAAAAAATTTTTTTTTACGCTGCGGTGTAAAAAATGTCGCTTGATGTGGAAAACATGATTTTTTCTTCCGAAGGAAGAAAGGAACTTTAATTATTAAGGCTTTCCACTTTCCAGTGGAAAGACTTACTGTTATTAGTCTGTTTCTTATTATTATTCTTATTTTTTTTCCGCCAAGTTTTCTTATCCCATTATAAATTTTGTTTCGCGACATGTCGTAAAGACATTTTGTACTATGGATGTATGAGACATTACGCTTTCGCAGTTAACCCTGGCTGACCGAACACTTTTTCTTTACGGAGTTATTTCCCCTGTCATAAAAAAGCTTGTGTGCAGATAAACTATGAAACCGTAAAAGATTTCGCAATAAAAGTTGTTGCAAAATGGTCAGCTATGGATTGCGACAATTTGTTACATATCGCGCAAAGTATTTTGACGACTCCTTGTAGGAGTTATTTCCCCTTATTTATTGGAAGTACAATTTGTACCATTGTAACTCATGAACCAGAGGTGATATAGACTAGATATTTCACAGTTGGTCATCATTGACCTTGACCTTGAAAAAGGTCACAAGGTCAAAGGTCAAGGTCATGTTCTAATTTTTGACACTTGGTTGTGTGCAGATCTCCTCCTTTACTATAATAGATAGAGAACTGAAACCTTTACCAAAATGTGTATCATATTGAGATCTTGAATCGTCACTTTTTTTATTTGACATTTTTATAAGAGTTATCTCCCCTAGACCAATAAAATGTATTGTGAATTGCATTATATCACTATATCTCAGTAACTATAACAGATATATATATGAAACCTTATATCATTGGTCATCATTGACCTTGACCTTGTAAATGGACACAAGGTCAAAGGTCAAGGTCACGTTCTCAATTTTGACATTGTCTCGCCATCGCTATTTCCTTGAAACGGTAAAAGATAGGCAACAACTTGTAATAGGTAAAATGTCAACTTTCACCTTGACCTTGCCCAAGGTCACAAGGTCAAAGGTCAAGGTCACCTGTGTTTCAGTACAGCGACATGTGAATTTTTGTACCTTTGGATTCGATTTGTTTTTTTAGCTTTCTACATGTCGCAATAAAATTTGGTGCCAGGCACGGGCAAAAACATGGGGAATTTGAGGGTATTCCGCCAGCCTGCAAAAATAAAGGGGGGGGGTGTTTCTAAGGTACCCCATAAGAATGTAGTGTGCAGATTTCATCCTAGACCGCAGAGAATGGTGAAACAAAATGGACGCCAATTAGTTCGGGGATCGATGTCCTTGAATTGTCGCTACAGTAGAAATCATTCTGACGAACGATAAAAAAATTTCCAGGTCATGAAAGTTGAAGATAGGTTTTTTATGCAAAAATCGCGATTTTCAGAAAAACCATAAATCCTAGCTTTTCGAAAATGGTGCCAATCGATTTAGAATGTCGATTTTACCCCAACCAAGTATCTCGGATGTGCATAAATGTCAACAAACTCGAAAATCGGCAGAAAAAATCAAATGTCGAGACCCAATCGGTACCCCCTAGATTTCAGCGGTTGAATGTTTGTGCATTGATAAATCCTTAAAATATACATCTGAATTATGTCTTCATGAGTTGTTCTAGCTGAAACAAACATGTTTTGTACTTTCATTTATTTTGAAATCACAATAAAGTCCACGCGATGTGTCGTCTGTTCCTTCCTTTTGGTGAAAATCCGTTGCCTTTTACAATGCATTGAACGTAATATTCCAACGTTGATCACAACTGCATAATTGTTGACCTCCTGAGCCGTGATCTTGATGACATTTTTATGTATATCGCGATCATATGTAATATGCATCTGCGCAGTATAAAGTCTCTCCCCCAAAAGAATATAATATACTAACTCCGCGATAATATAACTCGATATCACGTGACGAAAGACGAAGTAACCAGTCAAATCAAAGCGTTCTATATGTATTTCATAAATAAAAATCAAAGAATTTTCTGTCTTTCTTATTTATTTCATTTGTAAATACACGAAAACAATATAAAATGTCTTTGTATTTTAAATGTAGAAAACACATAGAAGGTATATATACGTCAAAATTTGATATGTCATCAACAAGCTTCCGTGGCGCAGTGGATAGAGCGCAGGGCTGGCAATACTGACATCCTGAGTTCGATACTAGGATGTGACAAGTCATTTTTGCATGGTTTTCTGCTACGTTTCACGTATATTTTGTGCAGTTATGTACTTTTATATAGAAAAAAAAAAAATTTTTTTTACGCTGCGGTGTAAAAAATGTCGCTTGATGTGGAAAACATGATTTTTTCTTCCGAAGGAAGAAAGGAACTTTAATTATTAAGGCTTTCCACTTTCCAGTGGAAAGACTTACTGTTATTAGTCTGTTTCTTATTATTAAGGCTTTCCACTTTCCAGTGGAAAGACTTATTGCATTTTGTCTGTTTCTTATTATTATTATTATTATTATTCTTATTATTCTTCCGCCAAGTTTTGTTATCCCATTATAAATTTTGTTTCGCGACATGTCGTAAAGACATTTTGTACTATGAATGTATGAGACATTACGCATTCGCAGTTAACCCTGTCACACCGAACACTTTTTCTTTACGGAGTTATTTCCCCTGTCATAAAAATCTTGTGTGCAGATAAACTTTTAAACCGTAAAAGATTTCGCAATGAAAGTTGTTGCAAAATGCTCAGCTATTGATCGCGACAATTTGTTACATATCGCGCAAAGTATTTTGACGACTCCTTGTAGGAGTTATTTCCCCTTATTTATTGGAAGTACATTTTGTACCATAGTAACTCATGAACCAGAGATGACAGTGACTAGATATTTCACAGTTGGTCATCATTGACCTTGACCTTGAAAAAGGTCACAAGGTCAAAGGTCAAGGTCACATTCTAAATTTTGACACTGTGGTGTGTGCGATTCTCCTCCTGAACCATAAGAGATACAGAAATAAATCTTTTACCAAAATGTGTATCATATTAAGGTCTTGAAAGGTCACTATAAATGATTTGACTTTTGAAAGAGTTATCTCCCCTGGATCAATTAAATATAGTGTATATAGCGTTATCTCAGTAACTATGACAGATATTTATATGAAACCTTATATCATTAGTCATCATTGACCTTGACCTTGAAAATGGACACAAGGTCAAAGGTCAAGGTCACGTTTGAAATTTTGACATTATCTTGTCATCGCTATTTCTTTGAAACGGTAAAAGATAGCTTATAACTTATAACGGATAAAATGTCGGCCTCATAATTGCGCAACTTTTTTCTATTTAAAGGAAAAGGATTTGACTTCATCTTATAGGAGTTATCTCCCATTACAACCATTGATATTTACTTTTTCATTGATAACTTATTAACTATTGATAGTAGAGGCATGGGGACTTCACCAAAGACCATTATGACCCTTGACCTTGAAAATAGAAACAAGGTAAAAGGTCAAGGTCATCTTATAAATTTGGGTATTTATGATAAATACGCATTTCTTCATAATTATAAGACATATTGACAAAGGATCTTCACTGTTGGTCCTTTATTGACCCTCAGCATGGTCAATGTCATATTGACAGCAGTCAAGGTCAAATAATATTTTTTGGAAATTCTGCTTTTTCGGGTATATAAAATGGTAAATACAAGTAAATGATTTGTTTTTAAAGCATTGAATATGCAAATATCAAACACTTGGTAGTCAAAGTCATTTATGACAATTAACGTCCTATTTTTTTACCTTTTTTATTTCAAAAGATATACGAATGGTTTTTCTTTCTTTTGTTTAGTTTGAAAAGATTCAATTTCCATATAGCCAAAGTCAATGTCAAGGTCATTTATGCAATAAGTGGAAAGCCTCTCATTTGTTCGGTAGAACCAATGAACTTATATTTATTCTTATTTTTTTTCCGCCAAGTTTTCTTATCCCATTATAAATTTTGTTTCGCGACATGTCGTAAAGACATTTTGTACTATGGATGTATGAGACATTACGCTTTCGCAGTTAACCCTGGCTGACCGAACACTTTTTCTTTACGGAGTTATTTCCCCTGTCATAAAAAAGCTTGTGTGCAGATAAACTATGAAACCGTAAAAGATTTCGCAATAAAAGTTGTTGCAAAATGGTCAGCTATGGATTGCGACAATTTGTTACATATCGCGCAAAGTATTTTGACGACTCCTTGTAGGAGTTATTTCCCCTTATTTATTGGAAGTACAATTTGTACCATTGTAACTCATGAACCAGAGGTGATATAGACTAGATATTTCACAGTTGGTCATCATTGACCTTGACCTTGAAAAAGGTCACAAGGTCAAAGGTCAAGGTCATGTTCTAATTTTTGACACTTGGTTGTGTGCAGATCTCCTCCTTTACTATAATAGATAGAGAACTGAAACCTTTACCAAAATGTGTATCATATTGAGATCTTGAATCGTCACTTTTTTTATTTGACATTTTTATAAGAGTTATCTCCCCTAGACCAATAAAATGTATTGTGAATTGCATTATATCACTATATCTCAGTAACTATAACAGATATATATATGAAACCTTATATCATTGGTCATCATTGACCTTGACCTTGTAAATGGACACAAGGTCAAAGGTCAAGGTCACGTTCTCAATTTTGACATTGTCTCGCCATCGCTATTTCCTTGAAACGGTAAAAGATAGGCAACAACTTGTAATAGGTAAAATGTCAACTTTCACCTTGACCTTGCCCAAGGTCACAAGGTCAAAGGTCAAGGTCACCTGTGTTTCAGTACAGCGACATGTGAATTTTTGTACCTTTGGATTCGATTTGTTTTTTTAGCTTTCTACATGTCGCAATAAAATTTGGTGCCAGGCACGGGCAAAAACATGGGGAATTTGAGGGTATTCCGCCAGCCTGCAAAAATAAAGGGGGGGGGGTGTTTCTAAGGTACCCCATAAGAATGTAGTGTGCAGATTTCATCCTAGACCGCAGAGAATGGTGAAACAAAATGGACGCCAATTAGTTCGGGGATCGATGTCCTTGAATTGTCGCTACAGTAGAAATCATTCTGACGAACGATAAAAAAATTTCCAGGTCATGAAAGTTGAAGATAGGTTTTTTATGCAAAAATCGCGATTTTCAGAAAAACCATAAATCCTAGCTTTTCGAAAATGGTGCCAATCGATTTAGAATGTCGATTTTACCCCAACCAAGTATCTCGGATGTGCATAAATGTCAACAAACTCGAAAATCGGCAGAAAAAATCAAATGTCGAGACCCAATCGGTACCCCCTAGATTTCAGCGGTTGAATGTTTGTGCATTGATAAATCCTTAAAATATACATCTGAATTATGTCTTCATGAGTTGTTCTAGCTGAAACAAACATGTTTTGTACTTTCATTTATTTTGAAATCACAATAAAGTCCACGCGATGTGTCGTCTGTTCCTTCCTTTTGGTGAAAATCCGTTGCCTTTTACAATGCATTGAACGTAATATTCCAACGTTGATCACAACTGCATAATTGTTGACCTCCTGAGCCGTGATCTTGATGACATTTTTATGTATATCGCGATCATATGTAATATGCATCTGCGCAGTATAAAGTCTCTCCCCCAAAAGAATATAATATACTAACTCCGCGATAATATAACTCGATATCACGTGACGAAAGACGAAGTAACCAGTCAAATCAAAGCGTTCTATATGTATTTCATAAATAAAAATCAAAGAATTTTCTGTCTTTCTTATTTATTTCATTTGTAAATACACGAAAACAATATAAAATGTCTTTGTATTTTAAATGTAGAAAACACATAGAAGGTATATATACGTCAAAATTTGATATGTCATCAACAAGCTTCCGTGGCGCAGTGGATAGAGCGCAGGGCTGGCAATACTGACATCCTGAGTTCGATACTAGGATGTGACAAGTCATTTTTGCATGGTTTTCTGCTACGTTTCACGTATATTTTGTGCAGTTATGTACTTTTATATAGAAAAAAAAAAATTTTTTTTTACGCTGCGGTGTAAAAAATGTCGCTTGATGTGGAAAACATGATTTTTTCTTCCGAAGGAAGAAAGGAACTTTAATTATTAAGGCTTTCCACTTTCCAGTGGAAAGACTTACTGTTATTAGTCTGTTTCTTATTATTATTCTTATTTTTTTTCCGCCAAGTTTTCTTATCCCATTATAAATTTTGTTTCGCGACATGTCGTAAAGACATTTTGTACTATGGATGTATGAGACATTACGCTTTCGCAGTTAACCCTGGCTGACCGAACACTTTTTCTTTACGGAGTTATTTCCCCTGTCATAAAAAAGCTTGTGTGCAGATAAACTATGAAACCGTAAAAGATTTCGCAATAAAAGTTGTTGCAAAATGGTCAGCTATGGATTGCGACAATTTGTTACATATCGCGCAAAGTATTTTGACGACTCCTTGTAGGAGTTATTTCCCCTTATTTATTGGAAGTACAATTTGTACCATTGTAACTCATGAACCAGAGGTGATATAGACTAGATATTTCACAGTTGGTCATCATTGACCTTGACCTTGAAAAAGGTCACAAGGTCAAAGGTCAAGGTCATGTTCTAATTTTTGACACTTGGTTGTGTGCAGATCTCCTCCTTTACTATAATAGATAGAGAACTGAAACCTTTACCAAAATGTGTATCATATTGAGATCTTGAATCGTCACTTTTTTTATTTGACATTTTTATAAGAGTTATCTCCCCTAGACCAATAAAATGTATTGTGAATTGCATTATATCACTATATCTCAGTAACTATAACAGATATATATATGAAACCTTATATCATTGGTCATCATTGACCTTGACCTTGTAAATGGACACAAGGTCAAAGGTCAAGGTCACGTTCTCAATTTTGACATTGTCTCGCCATCGCTATTTCCTTGAAACGGTAAAAGATAGGCAACAACTTGTAATAGGTAAAATGTCAACTTTCACCTTGACCTTGCCCAAGGTCACAAGGTCAAAGGTCAAGGTCACCTGTGTTTCAGTACAGCGACATGTGAATTTTTGTACCTTTGGATTCGATTTGTTTTTTTAGCTTTCTACATGTCGCAATAAAATTTGGTGCCAGGCACGGGCAAAAACATGGGGAATTTGAGGGTATTCCGCCAGCCTGCAAAAATAAAGGGGGGGGGGTGTTTCTAAGGTACCCCATAAGAATGTAGTGTGCAGATTTCATCCTAGACCGCAGAGAATGGTGAAACAAAATGGACGCCAATTAGTTCGGGGATCGATGTCCTTGAATTGTCGCTACAGTAGAAATCATTCTGACGAACGATAAAAAAATTTCCAGGTCATGAAAGTTGAAGATAGGTTTTTTATGCAAAAATCGCGATTTTCAGAAAAACCATAAATCCTAGCTTTTCGAAAATGGTGCCAATCGATTTAGAATGTCGATTTTACCCCAACCAAGTATCTCGGATGTGCATAAATGTCAACAAACTCGAAAATCGGCAGAAAAAATCAAATGTCGAGACCCAATCGGTACCCCCTAGATTTCAGCGGTTGAATGTTTGTGCATTGATAAATCCTTAAAATATACATCTGAATTATGTCTTCATGAGTTGTTCTAGCTGAAACAAACATGTTTTGTACTTTCATTTATTTTGAAATCACAATAAAGTCCACGCGATGTGTCGTCTGTTCCTTCCTTTTGGTGAAAATCCGTTGCCTTTTACAATGCATTGAACGTAATATTCCAACGTTGATCACAACTGCATAATTGTTGACCTCCTGAGCCGTGATCTTGATGACATTTTTATGTATATCGCGATCATATGTAATATGCATCTGCGCAGTATAAAGTCTCTCCCCCAAAAGAATATAATATACTAACTCCGCGATAATATAACTCGATATCACGTGACGAAAGACGAAGTAACCAGTCAAATCAAAGCGTTCTATATGTATTTCATAAATAAAAATCAAAGAATTTTCTGTCTTTCTTATTTATTTCATTTGTAAATACACGAAAACAATATAAAATGTCTTTGTATTTTAAATGTAGAAAACACATAGAAGGTATATATACGTCAAAATTTGATATGTCATCAACAAGCTTCCGTGGCGCAGTGGATAGAGCGCAGGGCTGGCAATACTGACATCCTGAGTTCGATACTAGGATGTGACAAGTCATTTTTGCATGGTTTTCTGCTACGTTTCACGTATATTTTGTGCAGTTATGTACTTTTATATAGAAAAAAAAAAATTTTTTTTTACGCTGCGGTGTAAAAAATGTCGCTTGATGTGGAAAACATGATTTTTTCTTCCGAAGGAAGAAAGGAACTTTAATTATTAAGTCTTTCCACTTTCCAGTGGAAAGACTTACTGTTATTAGTCTGTTTCTTATTATTAAGGCTTTCCACTTTCCAGTGGAAAGACTTATTGCATTTTGTCTGTTTCTTATTATTATTATTATTATTATTCTTATTATTCTTCCGCCAAGTTTTGTTATCCCATTATAAATTTTGTTTCGCGACATGTCGTAAAGACATTTTGTACTATGAATGTATGAGACATTACGCATTCGCAGTTAACCCTGTCACACCGAACACTTTTTCTTTACGGAGTTATTTCCCCTGTCATAAAAATCTTGTGTGCAGATAAACTTTTAAACCGTAAAAGATTTCGCAATGAAAGTTGTTGCAAAATGCTCAGCTATTGATCGCGACAATTTGTTACATATCGCGCAAAGTATTTTGACGACTCCTTGTAGGAGTTATTTCCCCTTATTTATTGGAAGTACATTTTGTACCATAGTAACTCATGAACCAGAGATGACAGTGACTAGATATTTCACAGTTGGTCATCATTGACCTTGACCTTGAAAAAGGTCACAAGGTCAAAGGTCAAGGTCACATTCTAAATTTTGACACTGTGGTGTGTGCGATTCTCCTCCTGAACCATAAGAGATACAGAAATAAATCTTTTACCAAAATGTGTATCATATTAAGGTCTTGAAAGGTCACTATAAATGATTTGACTTTTGAAAGAGTTATCTCCCCTGGATCAATTAAATATAGTGTATATAGCGTTATCTCAGTAACTATGACAGATATTTATATGAAACCTTATATCATTAGTCATCATTGACCTTGACCTTGAAAATGGACACAAGGTCAAAGGTCAAGGTCACGTTTGAAATTTTGACATTATCTTGTCATCGCTATTTCTTTGAAACGGTAAAAGATAGCTTATAACTTATAACGGATAAAATGTCGGCCTCATAATTGCGCAACTTTTTTCTATTTAAAGGAAAAGGATTTGACTTCATCTTATAGGAGTTATCTCCCATTACAACCATTGATATTTACTTTTTCATTGATAACTTATTAACTATTGATAGTAGAGGCATGGGGACTTCACCAAAGACCATTATGACCCTTGACCTTGAAAATAGAAACAAGGTAAAAGGTCAAGGTCATCTTATAAATTTGGGTATTTATGATAAATACGCATTTCTTCATAATTATAAGACATATTGACAAAGGATCTTCACTGTTGGTCCTTTATTGACCCTCAGCATGGTCAATGTCATATTGACAGCAGTCAAGGTCAAATAATATTTTTTGGAAATTCTGCTTTTTCGGGTATATAAAATGGTAAATACAAGTAAATGATTTGTTTTTAAAGCATTGAATATGCAAATATCAAACACTTGGTAGTCAAAGTCATTTATGACAATTAACGTCCTATTTTTTTACCTTTTTTATTTCAAAAGATATACGAATGGTTTTTCTTTCTTTTGTTTAGTTTGAAAAGATTCAATTTCCATATAGCCAAAGTCAATGTCAAGGTCATTTATGCAATAAGTGGAAAGCCTCTCATTTGTTCGGTAGAACCAATGAACTTATATTTATTCTTATTTTTTTTCCGCCAAGTTTTCTTATCCCATTATAAATTTTGTTTCGCGACATGTCGTAAAGACATTTTGTACTATGGATGTATGAGACATTACGCTTTCGCAGTTAACCCTGGCTGACCGAACACTTTTTCTTTACGGAGTTATTTCCCCTGTCATAAAAAAGCTTGTGTGCAGATAAACTATGAAACCGTAAAAGATTTCGCAATAAAAGTTGTTGCAAAATGGTCAGCTATGGATTGCGACAATTTGTTACATATCGCGCAAAGTATTTTGACGACTCCTTGTAGGAGTTATTTCCCCTTATTTATTGGAAGTACAATTTGTACCATTGTAACTCATGAACCAGAGGTGATATAGACTAGATATTTCACAGTTGGTCATCATTGACCTTGACCTTGAAAAAGGTCACAAGGTCAAAGGTCAAGGTCATGTTCTAATTTTTGACACTTGGTTGTGTGCAGATCTCCTCCTTTACTATAATAGATAGAGAACTGAAACCTTTACCAAAATGTGTATCATATTGAGATCTTGAATCGTCACTTTTTTTATTTGACATTTTTATAAGAGTTATCTCCCCTAGACCAATAAAATGTATTGTGAATTGCATTATATCACTATATCTCAGTAACTATAACAGATATATATATGAAACCTTATATCATTGGTCATCATTGACCTTGACCTTGTAAATGGACACAAGGTCAAAGGTCAAGGTCACGTTCTCAATTTTGACATTGTCTCGCCATCGCTATTTCCTTGAAACGGTAAAAGATAGGCAACAACTTGTAATAGGTAAAATGTCAACTTTCACCTTGACCTTGCCCAAGGTCACAAGGTCAAAGGTCAAGGTCACCTGTGTTTCAGTACAGCGACATGTGAATTTTTGTACCTTTGGATTCGATTTGTTTTTTTAGCTTTCTACATGTCGCAATAAAATTTGGTGCCAGGCACGGGCAAAAACATGGGGAATTTGAGGGTATTCCGCCAGCCTGCAAAAATAAAGGGGGGGGGGTGTTTCTAAGGTACCCCATAAGAATGTAGTGTGCAGATTTCATCCTAGACCGCAGAGAATGGTGAAACAAAATGGACGCCAATTAGTTCGGGGATCGATGTCCTTGAATTGTCGCTACAGTAGAAATCATTCTGACGAACGATAAAAAAATTTCCAGGTCATGAAAGTTGAAGATAGGTTTTTTATGCAAAAATCGCGATTTTCAGAAAAACCATAAATCCTAGCTTTTCGAAAATGGTGCCAATCGATTTAGAATGTCGATTTTACCCCAACCAAGTATCTCGGATGTGCATAAATGTCAACAAACTCGAAAATCGGCAGAAAAAATCAAATGTCGAGACCCAATCGGTACCCCCTAGATTTCAGCGGTTGAATGTTTGTGCATTGATAAATCCTTAAAATATACATCTGAATTATGTCTTCATGAGTTGTTCTAGCTGAAACAAACATGTTTTGTACTTTCATTTATTTTGAAATCACAATAAAGTCCACGCGATGTGTCGTCTGTTCCTTCCTTTTGGTGAAAATCCGTTGCCTTTTACAATGCATTGAACGTAATATTCCAACGTTGATCACAACTGCATAATTGTTGACCTCCTGAGCCGTGATCTTGATGACATTTTTATGTATATCGCGATCATATGTAATATGCATCTGCGCAGTATAAAGTCTCTCCCCCAAAAGAATATAATATACTAACTCCGCGATAATATAACTCGATATCACGTGACGAAAGACGAAGTAACCAGTCAAATCAAAGCGTTCTATATGTATTTCATAAATAAAAATCAAAGAATTTTCTGTCTTTCTTATTTATTTCATTTGTAAATACACGAAAACAATATAAAATGTCTTTGTATTTTAAATGTAGAAAACACATAGAAGGTATATATACGTCAAAATTTGATATGTCATCAACAAGCTTCCGTGGCGCAGTGGATAGAGCGCAGGGCTGGCAATACTGACATCCTGAGTTCGATACTAGGATGTGACAAGTCATTTTTGCATGGTTTTCTGCTACGTTTCACGTATATTTTGTGCAGTTATGTACTTTTATATAGAAAAAAAAAAATTTTTTTTTACGCTGCGGTGTAAAAAATGTCGCTTGATGTGGAAAACATGATTTTTTCTTCCGAAGGAAGAAAGGAACTTTAATTATTAAGGCTTTCCACTTTCCAGTGGAAAGACTTACTGTTATTAGTCTGTTTCTTATTATTATTCTTATTTTTTTTCCGCCAAGTTTTCTTATCCCATTATAAATTTTGTTTCGCGACATGTCGTAAAGACATTTTGTACTATGGATGTATGAGACATTACGCTTTCGCAGTTAACCCTGGCTGACCGAACACTTTTTCTTTACGGAGTTATTTCCCCTGTCATAAAAAAGCTTGTGTGCAGATAAACTATGAAACCGTAAAAGATTTCGCAATAAAAGTTGTTGCAAAATGGTCAGCTATGGATTGCGACAATTTGTTACATATCGCGCAAAGTATTTTGACGACTCCTTGTAGGAGTTATTTCCCCTTATTTATTGGAAGTACAATTTGTACCATTGTAACTCATGAACCAGAGGTGATATAGACTAGATATTTCACAGTTGGTCATCATTGACCTTGACCTTGAAAAAGGTCACAAGGTCAAAGGTCAAGGTCATGTTCTAATTTTTGACACTTGGTTGTGTGCAGATCTCCTCCTTTACTATAATAGATAGAGAACTGAAACCTTTACCAAAATGTGTATCATATTGAGATCTTGAATCGTCACTTTTTTTATTTGACATTTTTATAAGAGTTATCTCCCCTAGACCAATAAAATGTATTGTGAATTGCATTATATCACTATATCTCAGTAACTATAACAGATATATATATGAAACCTTATATCATTGGTCATCATTGACCTTGACCTTGTAAATGGACACAAGGTCAAAGGTCAAGGTCACGTTCTCAATTTTGACATTGTCTCGCCATCGCTATTTCCTTGAAACGGTAAAAGATAGGCAACAACTTGTAATAGGTAAAATGTCAACTTTCACCTTGACCTTGCCCAAGGTCACAAGGTCAAAGGTCAAGGTCACCTGTGTTTCAGTACAGCGACATGTGAATTTTTGTACCTTTGGATTCGATTTGTTTTTTTAGCTTTCTACATGTCGCAATAAAATTTGGTGCCAGGCACGGGCAAAAACATGGGGAATTTGAGGGTATTCCGCCAGCCTGCAAAAATAAAGGGGGGGGGGTGTTTCTAAGGTACCCCATAAGAATGTAGTGTGCAGATTTCATCCTAGACCGCAGAGAATGGTGAAACAAAATGGACGCCAATTAGTTCGGGGATCGATGTCCTTGAATTGTCGCTACAGTAGAAATCATTCTGACGAACGATAAAAAAATTTCCAGGTCATGAAAGTTGAAGATAGGTTTTTTATGCAAAAATCGCGATTTTCAGAAAAACCATAAATCCTAGCTTTTCGAAAATGGTGCCAATCGATTTAGAATGTCGATTTTACCCCAACCAAGTATCTCGGATGTGCATAAATGTCAACAAACTCGAAAATCGGCAGAAAAAATCAAATGTCGAGACCCAATCGGTACCCCCTAGATTTCAGCGGTTGAATGTTTGTGCATTGATAAATCCTTAAAATATACATCTGAATTATGTCTTCATGAGTTGTTCTAGCTGAAACAAACATGTTTTGTACTTTCATTTATTTTGAAATCACAATAAAGTCCACGCGATGTGTCGTCTGTTCCTTCCTTTTGGTGAAAATCCGTTGCCTTTTACAATGCATTGAACGTAATATTCCAACGTTGATCACAACTGCATAATTGTTGACCTCCTGAGCCGTGATCTTGATGACATTTTTATGTATATCGCGATCATATGTAATATGCATCTGCGCAGTATAAAGTCTCTCCCCCAAAAGAATATAATATACTAACTCCGCGATAATATAACTCGATATCACGTGACGAAAGACGAAGTAACCAGTCAAATCAAAGCGTTCTATATGTATTTCATAAATAAAAATCAAAGAATTTTCTGTCTTTCTTATTTATTTCATTTGTAAATACACGAAAACAATATAAAATGTCTTTGTATTTTAAATGTAGAAAACACATAGAAGGTATATATACGTCAAAATTTGATATGTCATCAACAAGCTTCCGTGGCGCAGTGGATAGAGCGCAGGGCTGGCAATACTGACATCCTGAGTTCGATACTAGGATGTGACAAGTCATTTTTGCATGGTTTTCTGCTACGTTTCACGTATATTTTGTGCAGTTATGTACTTTTATATAGAAAAAAAAAAATTTTTTTTTACGCTGCGGTGTAAAAAATGTCGCTTGATGTGGAAAACATGATTTTTTCTTCCGAAGGAAGAAAGGAACTTTAATTATTAAGGCTTTCCACTTTCCAGTGGAAAGACTTACTGTTATTAGTCTGTTTCTTATTATTATTCTTATTTTTTTTCCGCCAAGTTTTCTTATCCCATTATAAATTTTGTTTCGCGACATGTCGTAAAGACATTTTGTACTATGGATGTATGAGACATTACGCTTTCGCAGTTAACCCTGGCTGACCGAACACTTTTTCTTTACGGAGTTATTTCCCCTGTCATAAAAAAGCTTGTGTGCAGATAAACTATGAAACCGTAAAAGATTTCGCAATAAAAGTTGTTGCAAAATGGTCAGCTATGGATTGCGACAATTTGTTACATATCGCGCAAAGTATTTTGACGACTCCTTGTAGGAGTTATTTCCCCTTATTTATTGGAAGTACAATTTGTACCATTGTAACTCATGAACCAGAGGTGATATAGACTAGATATTTCACAGTTGGTCATCATTGACCTTGACCTTGAAAAAGGTCACAAGGTCAAAGGTCAAGGTCATGTTCTAATTTTTGACACTTGGTTGTGTGCAGATCTCCTCCTTTACTATAATAGATAGAGAACTGAAACCTTTACCAAAATGTGTATCATATTGAGATCTTGAATCGTCACTTTTTTTATTTGACATTTTTATAAGAGTTATCTCCCCTAGACCAATAAAATGTATTGTGAATTGCATTATATCACTATATCTCAGTAACTATAACAGATATATATATGAAACCTTATATCATTGGTCATCATTGACCTTGACCTTGTAAATGGACACAAGGTCAAAGGTCAAGGTCACGTTCTCAATTTTGACATTGTCTCGCCATCGCTATTTCCTTGAAACGGTAAAAGATAGGCAACAACTTGTAATAGGTAAAATGTCAACTTTCACCTTGACCTTGCCCAAGGTCACAAGGTCAAAGGTCAAGGTCACCTGTGTTTCAGTACAGCGACATGTGAATTTTTGTACCTTTGGATTCGATTTGTTTTTTTAGCTTTCTACATGTCGCAATAAAATTTGGTGCCAGGCACGGGCAAAAACATGGGGAATTTGAGGGTATTCCGCCAGCCTGCAAAAATAAAGGGGGGGGGGTGTTTCTAAGGTACCCCATAAGAATGTAGTGTGCAGATTTCATCCTAGACCGCAGAGAATGGTGAAACAAAATGGACGCCAATTAGTTCGGGGATCGATGTCCTTGAATTGTCGCTACAGTAGAAATCATTCTGACGAACGATAAAAAAATTTCCAGGTCATGAAAGTTGAAGATAGGTTTTTTATGCAAAAATCGCGATTTTCAGAAAAACCATAAATCCTAGCTTTTCGAAAATGGTGCCAATCGATTTAGAATGTCGATTTTACCCCAACCAAGTATCTCGGATGTGCATAAATGTCAACAAACTCGAAAATCGGCAGAAAAAATCAAATGTCGAGACCCAATCGGTACCCCCTAGATTTCAGCGGTTGAATGTTTGTGCATTGATAAATCCTTAAAATATACATCTGAATTATGTCTTCATGAGTTGTTCTAGCTGAAACAAACATGTTTTGTACTTTCATTTATTTTGAAATCACAATAAAGTCCACGCGATGTGTCGTCTGTTCCTTCCTTTTGGTGAAAATCCGTTGCCTTTTACAATGCATTGAACGTAATATTCCAACGTTGATCACAACTGCATAATTGTTGACCTCCTGAGCCGTGATCTTGATGACATTTTTATGTATATCGCGATCATATGTAATATGCATCTGCGCAGTATAAAGTCTCTCCCCCAAAAGAATATAATATACTAACTCCGCGATAATATAACTCGATATCACGTGACGAAAGACGAAGTAACCAGTCAAATCAAAGCGTTCTATATGTATTTCATAAATAAAAATCAAAGAATTTTCTGTCTTTCTTATTTATTTCATTTGTAAATACACGAAAACAATATAAAATGTCTTTGTATTTTAAATGTAGAAAACACATAGAAGGTATATATACGTCAAAATTTGATATGTCATCAACAAGCTTCCGTGGCGCAGTGGATAGAGCGCAGGGCTGGCAATACTGACATCCTGAGTTCGATACTAGGATGTGACAAGTCATTTTTGCATGGTTTTCTGCTACGTTTCACGTATATTTTGTGCAGTTATGTACTTTTATATAGAAAAAAAAAAATTTTTTTTTACGCTGCGGTGTAAAAAATGTCGCTTGATGTGGAAAACATGATTTTTTCTTCCGAAGGAAGAAAGGAACTTTAATTATTAAGGCTTTCCACTTTCCAGTGGAAAGACTTACTGTTATTAGTCTGTTTCTTATTATTATTCTTATTTTTTTTCCGCCAAGTTTTCTTATCCCATTATAAATTTTGTTTCGCGACATGTCGTAAAGACATTTTGTACTATGGATGTATGAGACATTACGCTTTCGCAGTTAACCCTGGCTGACCGAACACTTTTTCTTTACGGAGTTATTTCCCCTGTCATAAAAAAGCTTGTGTGCAGATAAACTATGAAACCGTAAAAGATTTCGCAATAAAAGTTGTTGCAAAATGGTCAGCTATGGATTGCGACAATTTGTTACATATCGCGCAAAGTATTTTGACGACTCCTTGTAGGAGTTATTTCCCCTTATTTATTGGAAGTACAATTTGTACCATTGTAACTCATGAACCAGAGGTGATATAGACTAGATATTTCACAGTTGGTCATCATTGACCTTGACCTTGAAAAAGGTCACAAGGTCAAAGGTCAAGGTCATGTTCTAATTTTTGACACTTGGTTGTGTGCAGATCTCCTCCTTTACTATAATAGATAGAGAACTGAAACCTTTACCAAAATGTGTATCATATTGAGATCTTGAATCGTCACTTTTTTTATTTGACATTTTTATAAGAGTTATCTCCCCTAGACCAATAAAATGTATTGTGAATTGCATTATATCACTATATCTCAGTAACTATAACAGATATATATATGAAACCTTATATCATTGGTCATCATTGACCTTGACCTTGTAAATGGACACAAGGTCAAAGGTCAAGGTCACGTTCTCAATTTTGACATTGTCTCGCCATCGCTATTTCCTTGAAACGGTAAAAGATAGGCAACAACTTGTAATAGGTAAAATGTCAACTTTCACCTTGACCTTGCCCAAGGTCACAAGGTCAAAGGTCAAGGTCACCTGTGTTTCAGTACAGCGACATGT